>VZRI01004344.1:589273-599775 GCA_013397515.1 Upupa epops | reverse complement strand
AAGGGACTCAGTCTGGATCCCCTACTGGGGGTGAAAGGGACTCAGTCTGGATCCCCTGCTGAGGGTGAAAGGGACTCAGTCTGGATGCCCTGCTGGGGCTGAAAGGGACAGTCTGGATGCCCTACTGGGGGAACAAGGGACTCAGACTGGATCCCCTACTGGGGATGAAAGGGACTTAGTCTGAATCCCCTTACTGGGGGTACAGGGGGCTGTGAGGTGACGGCTGTGTCCTGTCTGGTCCTCCTTTGCCCATCCAGGCTGCTGCCCAGCTCTTACTTGGGACTTTGGGGTGCCACCTCCAGCTCAGCCTCCTGAGTCAGTTGCTGGTGTTTACCTGGCTCTAGCAGCTTTAATCCACTTCCAGGGAATAGGATAAGGAATCGTTGAGGTGGGAAAAGGCCTTGGGGGCCACTGAGTCCAAACATGAACCCAAGTGTCCCGAGGCCACCGCTGAACCCTATCCTTGAGCTCCAGACCTCCAGGACTTTCACACCCATCCAGCCATGGTGATGCAACCCCCTCTAAAACAAAGGTGACCCCCCCAGCGCTGAGCTGGGGCTGACTGATGGGTTGTTGGGGCTTTCTCTCTTGCCCCTTGTGCTGGGTGAGTGGGAAGGAGCTGCCTGTGAGTAGGGAGCGGTGGCAGCTGCGGATGGAGCTGCAGCCCCTCTCACCGGTGATTTTAAGGGTTCTAAAGGATTTCTGAGCAGCTATCGTCCCTGGAGACCCCTCCCTTGAAAGATGACAGCTCTGCTAATTAAGGTAATTGTGGAAATTCATTCCCTTAAACCAGACCCCCAGCAGAACTTAACCTGCTGGCTCTGTGAAAGCAGGGGGTGGGGGGGCTGAAGAGGGGCAGGGCAGATGTCACAGGGTCGATTCAGCATCTGGAAGGATTTATAGGTGAGCATCTCTCCTGGTCCCTGGGGTTGTTCTTGCCCAGATGCCAGAGTCTGCACTGACCCTTGCTGTCCCTCATTCTGTTTCTCTAATGTCTGTAAAGATGTGAGGGGTGGGTGTCAGGAGGATGCAGCCAGGCTCTTCTCAAGGGCATCTGGTGACAGGACAAGGGGCACTGGGTGCCAGCTGGAACAGAGGAGGTTCCCTATCAATCTCAGCAGGACCTTCTTCCCAGGGAGGGTCCCGGAGCACTGGACCAGGCTGCCCAGGGGGGTTGTGGAGTCTCCTTCTCTGGACTGGTTTGGGGTATCCGTTTCCTTTCTCGCTTTCCCCGAACGCCTCCTGTTTTCATGGAAACCTGAAGGTAATCAGATGTAATTGTTTAAGAAATTCAATTATTTAAATTACAGGGGAATGCTTGAAATAAATTGACAGCCTGTGGGAGGTCACTGCTCGTGGCAGTGCTGGCTGGAGAACAGCAGAGTGCTGTGTGCCCCCCTGCCTGGCACGGGTTGGATGTTCTGGGGAGCAGGATCGGGATCTGATGTCTTCCTGCCTGAGTGTCAGCCCTCCAGGACACCGCTCCCTCCTCAGGAGAGCCAGACTGGCTTTGTCCTCCACCTGCCACAGCCTGGGTGGCTCAGCAGGGACTGGCTATGTCAGAGGCTTTGCTGGGAGCAGGGCTCTTCTCCTACCAGTTCCCCATCACCACATGGATGGCGATGGGTGGCTGAGACCCCAACCAGAGGGTCTGACACAAGTTGAGCCCACAGTGGGAGAGGGCGTTGATGTGGCTGCCCATCAGAGGTGACTTCAGGTGGCCCGGGGTGGCATTTACGTGTGTGGCACAGAAAATACCCAGCCAGTAGGCAGAGAAACTTAGGAAAGGGGTGAGTGAGGGGCTAATCCAGCACTGGAAAACCCATTTCTAAACCCTGGGTGTCAGGCTACCTCCCTGATGGTCACAGAGTCATCAGTAGGGATGGGAAGGGACCTCAACAGATCATCCAGTCCAATCCCCCTCCACAGCAGGATCTGGGGGGGGTTTGGGGTGGTTTTAGTCATTGCTGTATTAAGAGCTGCTCGTGCTGCGCTAATAGAAGACCTGGTGCTGGAGAAGGAAGACCTGGTGCCTCCTGTGATGAGATGCAGTGAGAAGCTGTGCCCACATCCCACCCGCATGCCGTGGCACATGGCTGTGATAGCTGGTATTCTGACCTGTTATCACTCTCCTTACTTGGCTGTACGAGTGGAGTCACCCACACAGCACATCCCTCTGTCTGTACATAGGCTCATACGCTTGAGTGATGCTGCGCCCCTGATTTGGAATCACAGAATCACTAGGGATGGGAAGGGACCTCAACAGATCATTCAGTCCAGTCCCCCTGCCACAGCAGCATCACCCAGACCAAGTCACACAGGAACACAGCCAGGCAGGGCTGGAACGTCTGCAGAGAAGGAGACTCCACAGCCCCCCTGGGCAGCCTGGTCCAGTGCTCTGGGACCCTCCCTGGGAAGAAGTTCCTGCTGAGATTGAGAGGGAACCTCCTCTGTTCCAGCTGGCACCCAGTGCCCCTTGTCCTATCCCCAGCTGACCTTGAGCAGAGCCTGGCTCCATCCTCCTGACACCCACCCCTCACATCTTTATAGACTGGAATGAGGTCCCCCCTCAGCCTCCTCTTCTCCAAGCTCAATTGACCCAGCTCCCTCCAGTTCCATGCTCCCAAGCCAAGTGCCTGGTCCTTCCCACGGGTGGCAGGGTGTACGCTCAGCCTCGGGCCTGGCTGCTGCAGGAGTGGGACAAAGGACTGATGCTACAGTTCCGTTTCCATGGCAACAGAGGAGGGGGTAGCGATACCAGAAACGTTGCAAAGAAAACCCCTTCAGCTCGTTGCAGCCCGATGCACCACACTGCAACCGCTGCTGCTGCTGCTGCTGCTGCTGCTGCCGCCTCTGCTGCTGCCAGGGGAGGACAAGGGAAAGTCCTGACGCCTTCCCCTCTCAGCTTGCAGAGTGGCTGAAATAAAGAGAAAGGGCAATTCTTTTCCCCCCTCCCTGGTGCAAAGGGAAAGGGAAGGCGATGCTGCCCAGGCCTGGCTGGGTGTGAAATGCGTGTGTGCTTTAGGAGGCAGCGCTTGGCTGCTTCTCCGGCCATGATGTGGTTGAAGCTGTCATCGTAATGGAAATTCATTGCTGTAGCTATGGTAAATCGAGTTTTCTGCCTGTGCTGAATGCATTAGTCTAATGAGATGTTTGCAGCTGGAGAGCCGAGCTGCTGGGGACTGACACTGTTCTGAGAGACAAGGGGAGAAGATGGTTTGTGCTGGGGTCTCTGTGACCGGGCTGGAAGTCTGCTGCCCCCGTGGGTCCTAGTGCCCGAGCTCTCTAGAGTCAGTGTACTAACCTGGGCGATAGGTAAGGGGAAAGCATGCTTCTTCTCCTCCTCCTCCTCCTCCTCCTCTGCCTGGTGCTCGTCACTGAGCCTTGCTGGAGCATCTCGCTGTGTCCGTCTGTTGTGGGAACTTTGCGGCTCCTCAGCTGCAGCCTCTTCCCCAGAGCAGACCCTCAGAGCCCTCGGTGTGAGGAGAGGCAGCAGAGCTGTGTGTGCTGCCTGCAGTGAGACCCCCGCATGCCTCTCCCTCTCTCTCTCTGTGTCTGTGTGTGTGTGTGTGTGTGTGTGCGTGCGCAGGAGTTGATGAAGACTTCTGACTACAGAGCCCTGTGCATGCAGAGCGGCTTCGGGCTTCCCCAGACCTGACTGCGAGCAGCAGCTTGTCTTGCTGCCAGGTAAATGCCTCTTCCATTTCCAAAGCAACTGGTTTTTCTCTGGCTGCAGCAGGCAGTACTCACACCAGACATCTGGAGGGGGGGAGCAGCCTTCAGGTAGCTGGGAGCTTAATGATAACCTCCTGGTATCTTCAACCCACGGGCTAAGTTGGATCTGTAGCCCTAACTGAGCCCTGAAGGGAGAGGCACTGCTTCTCTTCTCTCGGGGATGAACCGGCGTCTCTAGCTTGTGAGAGATGCTGAGGAGCACACGTGAGCAGAGCTGCTGTGTTGGTCTTTCCAGGTGTTTCAGAGGAAACTCTGAGGGGCGACAGGGACCGGCGATGGAGTGTGTGCGTGTTCCTGGATACTGCTGATCCCTCCGTAGCTCCGCGAGTGTCCGCTGCCCAGCCCACAGCCCACTGGAGGGTGAAGCCCTGCGTGGTTCCGTGAGTAACTCATCCTGGGGGATCTGGGTGCTGGGAAGGGCTGTGAGCACTGGGTTCTCTGCCTCGAGTTCCTCTGACGGCAGTGGACTGACAGAGCTCCTTCTGCTCTGGAGGCTGGGGCAGGGGGTAGCGCTCGCCTGGCAGGCTGCAGGAGGAAAGTTGTTGGAAATCTGTGCTTGGAGGGAGACTGCTCTGGAACCCTGGGGATGAGCAGAGCATGTGGAGGGGTGTTCAGCAGCAAATCCTTGGAAAGCAGGGGGATGCTGTTGTTTGTGGAAGCAGGGCTAGAGTATCTTTGTGCTCCAGGGGTACTCAGAGCATCTTCAGGGTCCCTTCCTATCCCTAACGACTCCAGGACCTTCCAGCACACTTGTGCTGCCAGTCCCTCTGGTCCAGATAAGCACCCTGGGCTCCATCAGCCGGGGGTTCCAACCAGCACAGCCTCCTTGTGCTTCTTCTGGCAGCAGCTGAGGAGTCAGCTTGGAGATCTGCAAGTCGTGGGGTGCAGGCTGTGGGATCTGGTGTGGATGGGGTGTCTCCCGGCGCAGTCCGGCTGCTGGTGACTCACGTGTGGCAGCGATGCTCTCAGTGAGGCAGAGCCCTGCTACCCCACCATAAAACTTCCTTAGGCAGTGCGTACGGAAGACCAGATAGGAAAGGCTGGCAGGGACACAGGGTTTTCGGGATGGAGTGTGGAAGAGGGACAGGAGAAGACAACCTCCCGTGAGTGGCAGCACGGGCGCTGCAGCTCTGCCTTGGGAAACGCTTTGCTGGGGTAGCACAGGGACTGTAGCGTTCCTGTTCTGCTCGTTCTCGGGATCATCTCACCAGTGCTTCCCTGGGTTCTGTGGGAAAGAGTGAGGAGAAAGAGGCAGTTTCCTTGCCTGGGCAATCGGTGCTTTGCCTGGAGGTTTCTCACCTGCTGGGAGTGGGTTCTTGATGGTGGCTCTGGCACCCACCAGAGGGATCGGGAGGGACCTGGAAAGATCACCCTGTGCAGCACTGGTTGATTAAGAAGAGTTGCTAGTCAGGGCACTGGACCAGGCTGCCCAGGGGGCTGTGGAGTCTCCTTCTCTGCAGACGTTCCAGCCCCACCTGGCTGTGTTCCTGTGCCACTGGGTCTGGGTGATGCTGCTGTGGCAGGGGGACTGGACTGGGTGATGTTCTGAGGTCCCTCCCTATCCCTAGTGATTCTATCATTAGAGCTCCTGGGTAAATTCGCTATCCTAGATTCCTTAGGGATCAGAAGGGACCTCAAAGATCACCCAGTCCAATCCCCCAGCCACAGCAGCATCACCCAGCCCAGTAAAGTGGCAATAATCTCAGGCAGACCTCTGCACCGAGTTCACCGAGTGAGAATGAAGGATCTGACGAAGGAGTGAGGTGCAGTGAGGGTGGGGTTCAAACTGGTTAATTAAAGATCTAAACTGGGGATACTCTGGTTTTAATAAATCCTCGGGAAGGTATCGGGACTGCAGGTCGTTCACTACGATTCACTGCTCCCTTCAGGAACTCGTGTGAGTTTGGCACTGCCCGCAGAGAGCCTGGGTGGGTAATTCCCTTCTGCTGAGGGATGAATAATTCCCCTCCAACCCAGCAGTTTGCTGTTGCCCTGAAGTTTATCGTGACCCCCCTCAGCTGTAAAGGTGGTTCTGGCTGTACGGGAGGTGGCACTTCTGCTCCCTGCCTGAGCTTCTTGCTCTGTTCAGCTTCAGCGTGGAACGGAGCGCTGGACCAGGCTGCCCAGGGGGGTTGTGGAGTCTCCTTCTCTGGAGACGTTCCAGACCCTCCTGGCTGTGTTCCTGTGCCTGTTCCAGGCACCCTCCTGCTCTGTCTTCGAGAGCTGATGTGTAAAAGGCTCTGATGATCTCCAAAGCATCTGCTGGGCAGCTGTGGGGAGAATCCTGCTTCAGGGGAGACAGCAAAGATCCAGGAAGGGGCTTCCAACGTTGCCACGGACTACTTGGACAGAAAAGGCTTCTGAAAGGAGAGGTGGTCACTAACCAGGGGAAGGGGAGCTCTGTGGTCTCAGAAGAGGACAACCCCAAAGGGAAGGGGCACTGGCTGAGGGGATTTGCCATTGAGAGCAGCCTGCCTGCTTGACTTTTCCTCTGCTGTAATTCATAGAGTCCTGGAAGGGTTCAGGTTGGAAGGGACCTTCAAGGTCATCCAGTTCCAACCCCCCTGCCATGAGCAGAGACACCTTCCACTAGACCAGGGTGTCCAGAGCCCCAGCCAGTCTGCCCTTGAGCACTGCCAGGGAGCTGGGAGGGCAGCCACAACCTCCCTGAGCAACCTGGTCCAGGGTCTCAGCATCTCCCTCTTCTTGTGTGGGGCTGAGCTGCCGCTGTGCCTGGGTAGATGACACGTATGTCTCCTGTGTGTGCTGAGGAGCCATCCTCCTGACCTGTGCAACCGAGACAGAGGACCTGTCCTTAATTCTGAGAGAATTAAACACCTTGGCTTGGATTAATCACTACTTGGAGGAAGAGGCTAGTGGAGGACACAGCCGGCTGGCCGGCAGGGGAGGCAGCAAGCAGAGGGGGACCCTCACTACCCCCCTCCCTGATTCTGATGCAGTTAGCACAGATGTTCTTCCTCTGCCTCCCGAGACCTGGTGAGGGCTCTTGTTTTTCAAATGTCAAGTGAAATTTCTCAAGAGAGCAGCAGTGAGAAGAAGCAAAAGCCCCCCCCTTCCTTCTCCAAGTGGCACTAGAGGAAGGGCTCGTGTTTCGGCTGCTGTGGTGGCCCCTCTGCCAGCCGAGCTCCTTCCCTTCCTGCAGCCGAGGGGTCAGCTCGCAAACAGGGGTCTGTTGCATCCCCGAGGTGATGCAAGGGGCTCCTCCACCACCACCCAGCAGCCAACAGCAGTGCAACAACCAGAGCATCAGTGAGGATGAGTGGTGAACACACAGAGTAAGGATGAGTGGGAGAGAAGCTGTCTCCAAGACACTGCTTTTGCTCATTCTCTCTGTGGACACCCAGTCCCCCATCGCCTTAAACAATGTTGATAGTCCTTCTCTCCTGATTTCATCTGGCAGCTTCCATCCCTCTGCCCGTAAACAGTGAGTGAGGGCTGTGCCTGCTGTCTCCCATGGCTCAGGAAACCCTTGAATTGATTTGCATGCTAAGTCTGCTGCATTTGTATTGCTCTCGCTGAATGCGGCAGCACGAAGCCTCGCACGGAGGAGGGCACTGCCTGGTGTGGTGCCCAGGATTTATGCGAGTGATTCTCCTTAGCACTGATGGCTGTGACTGACACAGATTGCCTTCCGGAGGCAGGACGGACCGGCATGTGTGTGAGGACACGACACTCACTGCTGGGCGAGAGAGGGTCTTCTCCCCCTCTGCTCTGCGCTAGGGAGATGGCATCTGGGGTGTTGTGTTCAGTTCTGGGCTCCTCAGTTCCAGAAGGACACAGAGCTGCTGGAGGGTGTCCAGCAGCATCACCCAGNTGACACCCACCCCTCACAGATTTAGAGACAGGAATGAGGTCCCCCCTCAGCCTCCTCTTCTCCAAGCTCCAGAGCCCCAGCTTCCTCAGCCTTTCCTCAGCTGTTCTACTCCCTTCATCATCTCGTTGCTCTACACTGGTCACCCCCATGGGTCACCTCTTGCCCCATCCCTGTGTGGCCATGGATTTGTGTGCAGAAGCTCTCATGTCAGGGCACAGAGAAGCAGCCAGAAGGATGTGCCAGCAGCTCCTGCTGCTCCTCTGGGGATGGCTGGTTTTGAGCTGTGTGGGTTGGGGAGAGACTCTTGGGAGGAACCTTCCAGCTCAGAGACTCTTTTATTAACGAGGATATTAGAGAGGGGAAAATTCTTGCAGTCTTAACTTGCATTAAATTTACCTGCCAATGCTACCTGTGGTCTCTAATCGAACGAGGTTATTAAACTGGGAGACAACACTGCCGAGACGAAGATTGAACCTGGATCCCTCCCCAGGCCTTCTACTCAATTAGCAGTGGCTGTCTCTGTCAGCAGCGGGGACTGGCACCGAGAAACTCAATTCCATGTCCCTGCCAAGGGAAAGCTGTGCTCGGGGGAGCTGACAGGAGCCTCACACCAGGGATTGTGTCTTCCTGACAGCTTGGATCCCGTGCAGATCTGTCCAGCCAGGGGCTGATGCAGGGATCTCCTTCCAGCTGGCAGGAGGGTGCCCCATGCCAATGGGATAGTGGAGGGAGTGTGTGGTACGGTGGGGAGGCACACAGGACAAGGGCACTGGGTGCCAGCTGGGACAGAGGAGGTTCCCTCTCAATCTCAGCAGGACCTTCTTCCCAGGGAGGGTCCCAGAGCACTGGACCAGGCTGCCCAGGGGGGCTGTGGAGTCTCCTTCTCTGCAGACGTTCCAGCCCCACCTGGTTGTGTTCCTGTGTGACTTGGTCTGGGTGACCCTGCTGTGGCACGGGGGTTGGACTGGATGATCTGTCGAGGTCCCTTCCGATCCCTAAGGATTCTAGGACTCTCTATAGAGAGCTATCGCTGTGGCAGGGGGTGTGTGTGCACGTGTGTGTGTGTGTAAGACAGGGAGAGGCCAGAGCAATGCCAGGTTAGCAAGAGTGGAAAGCTGTATCAGCCTTTACAGAGGCAGCTGGAGAACTGAAATGGCCAGGGTATGAAACCTGCTCATTTCACGTGAATTTGCTCCAAATCTTCGCCCCTGAGAATTTACCAGAGAGGAGACGGCAGCGGTGGCCACTGTGTGATGAAAGCATCGGGCTCCTGTGCGACACGCGCACGAAGATGAGAGAAGTTGGTGCTCTTTGCTGCTCAGAAGGTTGGTGATAAATAGGATGCTGCTTTGTGTGCCTGTGGTTCAAGGAGGGTGAGCTTGTTAACCGCTGAGCTCCCTGGTAACAGAGCTAATGGCAGGAGAGGTCTTCTGGAAAGCCAGCTCTAAATTACAGCAGCCAAGCGTGATCAGAGCCCAGCACATCGCAGCTTGGCTGAACGAGGGCAACAGGACCCTCTGATATACAAACCCAACCTACATTTAATTGCTGGCTCCAAATGCAGCCTCAGTTTTACAGGCTGAACCCCAGACAGGGCTTCGTATGTTTCCAGAAAGAGCTGATCCAGTGCCATCTAATTCGTTACTGAGAGACAGCCTGGGCTGCTTTGCACTGCCAGCATCTGGGGAAACTGAGGCTGGAGGGTCTTGGTGTTGGGAATCGTGTCTGGTTGTTTAGGGACAGGGGATAGGGCTCTTCTCTGCAGTCCTCCTGGTCACCAGGGAAGTCCAGTCCAATCCCCCTGCCACAGCAGGGTCACCCAGACCAGAAGGACAGTGGCACAGTTCCAGTGGCACAGGAACACAGCCAGGCGGGGCTGGAACATCTGCAGAGAAGGAGACTCCACAGCCCCCCTGGGCAGCCTGGTCCAGTGCTCCGGGACCCTCCCTGGGAAGAAGTTCCTGCTGAGATTGAGAGGGAACCTCCTCTGTTCCAGCTGGCACCCAGTGCCCCTTGTCCTGTCACCAGATGCCCTTGAGCAGAGCCTGGCTCCATCCTCCTGACACCCACCCCTCACAGCGTTCAGTACTGATTTGGACTGGATGATCTGTTGAGGTCCCTTCCCATCCCTAAGGATTCTATCTGCTGGGTTAGGGTGACGGCTGTGGGAGGGAGTCACCGATGAGACCCTGGCGATAGAAACCCCCAGGGCAGCGTTTTGCTCTGTAGTCTGGCTCAGCTGAGGGCAACAGAGCTGCCAAGGGGTTTGTGCCAGTATGGAGAGGCTGAGCCAGCTGTGGTAGGTGAATCCACGCCTGTGCCCCAGTTCTTGCTGCTTCGTGACTGACGGCAAACAGCAAGGTGAGAAAGCTGCCCTGGGTGAAAAACCTGCACTGGCTACCGAATAAAAAGCTTTTATCCCCCCTCTTTTTCCTCTCCCTCCAGTCCATAGGGCAGATGAGCCACCTAGCCCCTGAGGAGATGCAGTCACCCAGAGCAGTGGGGAGGAAGCGAGGGCGGCCGCCGCTCCAGCCCGCTCCCAACAAGATGCCTGTCCACAACCTCTACTCGGCACCGGCCGGTGCTCTGCCAGTCCTGAAGATCCCAAAGAAGAGGGGGAGAAAGCCTGGGTACAAGGTAGATCCTCGTGCTGGGCTGAGTCCGTGTGCTCCTAGACTTGCTATGAAAGGCAGGGCCAGAGGCAGAGTTGTGCAAGCGTGGGCCAGGGCGACACAGAAAGAGCCGGAGAAGCCAGTTCCTCTTCACTGGGTTCTCTCCTGGTGGAAAAAACAGAGGGAAGGGGATTTTTTTGAAGTTTACAGTGTCTCTCCTTGGTGCTCTCTCCTTCACCGCTGGCTTTCAGTGTCACACGGAGGGTAGAGCTTGTTTTCCTGTCTAAAGCAATGAAGTTGTTTGTAGGACTGCGTCTTCA
>VZRI01004344.1:541898-586238 GCA_013397515.1 Upupa epops | reverse complement strand
CATTGCTGGCTCATAGTCACCCTGCTGGCCACTAGGACCCCCAGGTCCCTTTCTCCTCCCCTGCTCTCCACCAGGTCAGTCCCCACTGGTCCCTGGGTTGTTCCTACCCAGATGCCAGCCTCTCCCCTGACCCTTGTTGCACGGGGTCTGCAAGTGTGGCTGTGGTACCTTCCCTTCCCCTGTGACACTGAGCAAGACCTGGACTCTGCTCCCTTGGCTTGGGCAGCAGCTGCTCAGTGAAGGAGGTGGTGCCATCACCCCGGGCAGCTGTTTACTGGTGAGCAGAAGGCTTTGTAAAGATTCACTAGGATGCTCTGAAGCCTGCGCCGGGATTAAGCCGCCGGGGTTTTGTGCCCGCAGTGTGCATTTATGTCAACAAACAAGCCAACCTGGGGCCCTACCTTGACCGAAAGAAAGTGCAGCAGCTCCCGGAGCACTTTGGGCCGGAGAGACCGTCGGCAGCCCTTCAGCAAGCGGTCCAGGCGTGCATCAACTGTGCGCTCCAGCAAAAGGCGGTCTTCTCGCTCATCAAGCAGGGCTACGGAGGCGAGATGGTGTCAGGTAAAGCATCTCTGTACGGGGTCGGTGGCCAGGTGGCAAGTGCTGGATATCAGAGAGCAGAGGGAACTTTCTAGGATGTTCCCACATCGATACTCACCGGTTCCTCCTAGTTGCTGAGGATAAGGTCCAGCACAGCCTGTCCTTGCTGGCTCCTCTGCCTCTCAGAAGAGTTCATCATCATCACTGTGCTCCAGGAGTCCTCCTGGGTTGCTTACATCCTGCTGTAATGTCCCTCCAGCTGGTGTTGGGGTGGTTGAAATCCCCCATGAGAACCAGGGCTTGTGAATAGGAAGCCTGTCTTGTCTTTAAAGAATCTCATCCCCTTGGGCTTCCTCGTCCTGTGGCCAGTAGTCACCCCCCACCATACAGTGTACATAGTGCCCTCCTTTTTACCCCGATGCACAGCTCAGTAGCTCCTTGCTCTGTCCCCAGGCGGGGTTCCACGTACTCCAGCTGTCACTGACAGAGAGAGCAACACCCTCTCCTCATCTACCCTGCCTGCTCTGCCTGCAGAGCTGATTCCCCTTCAGTCCAACACTCCGGTCACAGGACTCTGGTAGTTCCTCCTCAGCATAACCCACACACCTTTTCTTCATTCACAGACATTAATCCTCGTGTCCCCATTATCTTTAAAACCCTTGGCTATTGCTGAAGTCAGCCTAATAGCCCATCATCCGCAGATCACTCTCTTCCTCAGACCAGGGAATCACCTCCCTCCCATCACACAGCGCAGTGCCCAGCGGGATGGATGCAGCACAAACTCCTGCCCGTTTCAGTGCTCATGCAAACTCAGCTTCCTAGCTCCTCCAGCTTGTCCTGGACTTCAGGAGGGGTGGTTATGTGAAGTACCTGGAGACACAGACACAGACACACACACAGACTCGGGGGCAGGCTTCTCCCTGCTCTCATTCCTTCTCCTGCCGCGCATCCCCAGCTACTGAGCTGCTCCTGCTTGCTTTCCAGTTTCAGCATCTTTTGAGGGGAAGCAGCATCTCCTGAGCCTGCTGGTAGTGAACAGCATCGGGTATGTCCTGCGCTTCCTGAAGAAGCTCTGTCGCAGCCTGCTGTGTGACAACCTCTTCAGCAACCAGCCTTTCCAGCAGTACAGCGCCGCGGCGGAGAGCCCCGAGGTGTACGAGAACAGCCGGATGGAGGCAGGTAGGCTGCTGGTGCTCGAGATGTAACAGGGCTCAAGGAGTGAGTGCCTTGCTCTGGTCCTGGACTGTGTGTGCTAGAGAACATCAGGATGTGGTGAGACCTTCCCAGCCAGGGGTAAGGAGCTGCCTGGCAGTGTTTAATCCAGTGGTTATAGGGGAGAGAACCACCGGATGAAGGAGGTCTGGCAGTGACAGGGAGGATTTTATCTCTCTCTGCTTTCTTTATATCTTCTGCTAAGGAAACAAGGCTCCTGTGATCCATCCCCTTATCCCCCTTTCTGTCTGTTGCTTCCCATAACTGTTGGCCCCACGTGTGCCTGGCTCTGGGGTAGGAGCCTCAAAGGGATTAAGTTCCTTCAAGTTTCAGACTAGCAGGAAGGTATCATGGAAAAATTAGGGATGGGAAGGGACCTGGAAAGATCATCCAGTCCAATCCCCCTGCCACAGCAGGATCACCCAGACCCAGTGGCACAGGAACACAGCCAGGCGGGGCTGAAACCTCTGCAGAGAAGGAGACTCCACAGCCCCCCTGGGCAGCCTGGTCCAGTGCTCTGGGACCCTCAACATAGATTTCTCTCTCCATCCAACTCAACCACCACATCAGACACTGAACGACCCCACTGTCTACCAAGTCTTCTCTGCTGGCAGACCCACTGCAAGGCCCCCTGGACCCCTTTGCTCTGCACTGCCTCATTGGCTACAGCGAGGGGTGTGATGCTGGGTGAGCACACGGACCACAGCCCCCACATCAGTGCCAGCAAGGAGAGGCAATCTCCTCTGTGAAGGACTCAGAGTGCTCTGACCCAGCGCTGTGTTGCTTGTCCTTCCCTGCCTGCACACTGCTCATTTTAAGGATCATTCCAGACCCGCCTGACTGTGTTCCTGTCTGGATGCTGCTGCTGTGGCAGGGGGATTGGACTGGATGATCTTTCCAGGTCCCTTCCCATCCCTGATGATTCTGTGATGCTATGAATTGCTGTTTTATGCAGAGAGTGCAGCTGCCACCTCACACAGAGGAGAGGAAAGGCAGAAACTCAGCCTGAACAGCCTTGTGTACTCATTTCCTCCTCTGGACTAGGATATTTGCAGCAGCCTGGATGCTTCTGAGAGGCCAAGGGATTTCTGTAGCACTGCGTGAGCGCAGCCCAGGAGGCCTGGCATTTGCACTTGCATTTGCATTTCCATTTGCAAGGCAAGGCTGTACGTGAGGGGAGGTGACTCTTGCACCGGCTGTTACGCTCTGAGCGTCTCCCTCCTCACGTTATCTCAACACAGATGTCCCTGGCATCATCCCTACTCTGCCCAGCCACTGGGGAGGCAAATAGGAGTTTGCCCCAGGCCAGGCAAGGCATATGGAGGTAGGACAAGTTTGTCTTCCCTTGCTTTCCCACTGCTCTGCGGGCAATTGATAGCCTCCCTGGAGGTAGCACGGGCTGGGCAGTCTGGGCTAGTCAGGTCTAGCACTCTTCTAGGCAGTTCTGCACTCTGCCTGGGTGTGGGGTGGGGGAAGAGGCAGCGGCTTTTGGTGCTTCATCACCAGCAACACTGTGGTACAATGCACAGGAACACAGCCAGACATCCACCCCTCACAGATTTAGAGACATGAGTGAGGTCCCCCCTCAGCCTCCTCTTCTCCCAGCTCAAGAGGCCCAGCTCCCTCAGCCTTTCCTCATCAGGGAGCTGCTCTCCTTCCTTCATCCTCTTCGTTGCTCTAGGCTGGACACCCTCCAGCAGCTCTGTGTCCTCACATTACAAACTACCTAGGAAGAAAAGCCCCTCTAGGTACTGCTGGAAGCTAGAGATGGATAAGATTGGTCACAGCCTCTCCCACTTCCCTCTGCCCCTGCAGAACTATTGCTGTGAGAAGACACAGAGTTCTAGAACCCTGGTAAATCTCACACTCCACTTTGGTGCAGCATCAAGGGAGAAGGGAATGGAGGGGCAGATCTGAAATCTCTGGAAGAAGACTTTTTCCTAAGGCTGGATCCCTCTGTCATTGAAATCCTTGTGCCTTCACTCACAGGGCTGCAGCGCCTCAACCGTGTGCCTAGGCTGGGAGACAGGAGTCCATTGCCACGGCACACAGTCTCACGGTACTGATGAGGCTGGGAAAGACCTTAAAGGTCATCCAGTCCAACCTAAAACCAACCAAGTCACCCTAACATCTGACAGCTAGATCATTTCTTCAGTCATCCCCATGCACTTACCAGAGAGCCAAAAGCCTCCCTCGATGAGCGAGTCAGACACGCCATCCCCGTTTATTAGTGCATCTAATCTACTGGCCAGCAGCTCGCTCGTGCCTTTGCTCTACCTTCTCCCTCGGTTTGGACAACAAAACCAGGCTGACTCCTTCCCAGCCCTCTTCACTCCCTTCTTCTCCTGCCTTCACCGCAGCGTGGCTGCTGTCTGGGCTGCGAGCGCTCAAGGGAAATGGTTTAAATGAGGAAGAAAAGAGAAAACAGCCTCTGCTGAAGTCCTTGTAATCAGGACAAGGCTGGCGTTTGGCAAGGTCTCTAAAAAATTTAGATCCTTGATGTGAACGGACTGGCAGCTGCCCCCTGGGGACCTCAGCGTTTCACTCGCTCCTCCTGGAGATGCTGCATGGAGAAGCCTCCCACTAAACCCTGGAGAATTCACTGCGGGGTTTATCTCGGCACCGTGGCCATGCTTTCAGCCTTCCTAAGATCCACACTCGGAACGGGATGAGGCTTATTTACATTTTGCTGTTCTGGCTGACTAGTGCTCCCACCTTTCCTCCCCCGAGGATGCCGCTGTGTGTTGCTATAATCCATGCAGAAGTGATCCCGTCGCCTGAGAAGGGCAGGTGTGACAGCCCTGAACTGCTGTCACTCAGCGCCCAGGGCTGCCTGCTTGCTCGCTGCCTCTCTGCAGCAGCCTCAGGGCTGCGGTGGCTCCTCGGGGACGTGTCTCTGTGCCACTCCGCCTTGGCAAGCGTAAGCAGCTTGGCTCCTCTGCCCTCAACCAGATGTCACGCCACATGATGCTTCCCTCGCTCAGCCAAACCGTGGTGGACACAGGCTGGTGTGGAGAAGGTCCTGGCCCCACCTTGCAGATGTGTGCATCACAGTGGTGCTGCCAGGGTGTCACCCATTGTGCTGAGTGTCTGGGCAGGCGATGGGGCTCAAAGGAGTGGGCTAGTGCTGTAATCCCAGAGGAAAGCACAGCAGGCAGAGCTAGACCAGCAAAATCCATCCTAGGAGGCTCTCACTGTTAGGTAGATGCACACAGGCTCAAGCTACAGGGAATCAGAGAATCCTTAGGGATGGGGAGGGACCTGGAAGCATCAGGACCTTCTTCCTCATGCTGCAGTCGTATTAAAAGAGCCTTCTTTTCCTGGAATAAAGAGGTAACGATGCACTAGAGGCGTCATTACTCCACACGGTGCAGGCAGGATGCTGCAGCCAGAGCTGTCTGCTTTATGCGAGAGCAGCTTTCATTCCAAGAGTTCTACTTGGTAATTAAATCCCTTGGAATGAGGCGGCTTGATTGGATTTTCCTTGGTTTATTGGGAGGAGCCTGAAAAGCAGGGTATTTAGCTCAATTGCTAGACAGCTTTGGCATCTGTTGTTGCTTCAGAAGAGAGGTTCGGAGCGTCTGACTCTCATTTCTCTCCTGCTAGCGTTACTTAAGCTGAACTCAGTTCAACACAATGACACCCTTGCTGCGTTCGTGTGAGAATCAAGCTCGTAAATCCCTGGCAGACAGCAGCAGGGTACCTGAGTGCATGCTCGGAGAATCCAAACGACCCCAAGGAACAACTCCTCACGAATGGAAAGTTACTTGGAGATGCAGAGTGAAGAGGCTTCACGCGTGCAGCGGTGACGTTTGCCTTACGGCAAGTCCAGCCTTGGTCCAGAGTTAGACAGCTCTGGTGTATTTGAGTTGTCAGACCAAATCACAGAATCCTTAGGGATCAGAAGGGACCTCGGAAGATCATCCCGTCCAACCCCACTACCACACCAGGATCAGAGGAGGTTCCCTCTCAGCAGGACCTTCTCCCCAGGGAGGGTCCCGGAGCACTGGAAGGGGCTGCCCAGGGGGGTTGTGGAGTCTCCTTCTCTGCAGACGTTCCAGCCCCACCTGGCTGTGTTCCTGTGCCACTTGGTCTGGGTGATCCTGCTGTGGCGGGGGATTGGACTGGAGGATCTTTCGAGGTCCCTTCCGATCCCTAAGGATTCTGTGATTCCAAGCTGGCGTGGATGAGTCCTGTCACACCATAGTTCCCCTGTTGTGACTCTAGTGGCTTCTGAGTGATTGTGCTTCTCCTCGTCATTGATGAGTTCTCAGCAAGGGTCCCTCCTGGAGCCAGCTGTCTGTACAGAAGGGGGAAAACGGAGTTCAGCTTTTGCCAAGAGGGAATTTTTCACCAGCTGAATGAGAATCGGTTGTGTTTGACTGATGCTTCTCTTGTGTCTCGCTGTCCTGAGCAGAAACAGTCGTACCCGAGGACTACCTGGTCGACTCTGCCAACATGAAGCAGTACAGCGCAGACCCAGCTGATTCTGCCTTAGGCTGCGCGGGCTCCATGTACTCCATGCGCCAGAGTCCTGCGGATGGACATCCTGCTGGGGGCTCCTCCTCATCCTGCAGCCATCATCCCGCCCAGATGTCTTCAGGAGGGTCCTCATCTGCTGTCCCGCGGCATCAGACCTCCAGCCCTACAAGGAATGGCACCTATCTTGAAGGTAATCATTCCATGATTAGTGACTACCTGAAAGCAATAGGGTTTCTTCCCAGCCACGTGAGCCATCCTGTCCCTTTAAACAGGGATTTTGCTTGAAAACGACTGCCCAGCAAAACCCAGACTTCTAGAAATGATCTGACTCAATGCTCAAGGCTCTTTCATCCTTCAGGAAGCAAAGTCACCACATCTACAAATCCCAGGGTCTCCGTGGGAACCACCGCATTCAATAGCCCCCCTTCTTCCCTCTCTTGGTGCCTCTGTCCAGTTACCCTGCTGGGATTTACATCTGCTGCCCATTAGCTCTCTTCCCTACAAGCCAGGGGCTTTTTAATCTCCAAATGACCCGGGTTCATCAAGCAGGTTAGCTAATTACCTGAACTTGTGGTAACGCTGTCTTTGTTTGCATTTTCCAGCTTCTTCATGGGGTCTTTATCAGCCGTGATGCCAGCAGTACCTTCAACCCTCACTAATTCTTCCCACTTCATTGATGCATTTTTCATCAAGAGGCTAGACCTAACAAAGGACTCGGGTGTCTCAGCCAGTTTTGAGTCATCCGTCTCTTTCCATTCCTCTTTCATTAATGGAATCGACTGTCACTCTAGTGTTATTAATTTTTTAAATCTTAATATATTTGCAGAAGCCTTGCTGGTTCCCCCCGTCGCTTTGTCTGCCATTAGCTCATCACACTGCCCTCGCATTGCCCCTGCAAACTGCAAATGAGTCTGCACAGTTCTGCTTGGTAGCCACTCCAGAGCCTCTTTCCAGCACAGAACCCTAGAATCCTTAGGGATGGGAAGGGACCTCAAAAGATCATCCAGTCCAATCCCCCTGCCCCAGCAGGATCACCCAGACCCAGTGGCACAGGAACACAGCCAGGCGGGGCTGGAACGTCTGCAGAGAAGGAGACTCCACAACCCCCCAGACCAGGGGTGCTGGATTCCCATTTAGTAACCCCTCATTGATTTTCCTTCCCCGAGTCACTCTGTGGCTTATTGAATGCTTCCCAGCAGTCACAGTACTCCTGTGCTTAACCACATGCTGCTCGGAGAAAAACATTGCTCTCAGGGATTTCCAACGCTCTTCAAGCCTAAAACCAGAGCTCCTGAGACCTGCTCAGCTGCACTCTCCACAATTCTTGCTTTTGACTCCAAACATCACTGCTCCTCAGTCTTGGCCAACATCTTGTGATGGTCCTGAGCAGGAAGCTGAGCGTCAGGAGACAGCTCCTTCTCTCTTACCATGACATCCTGAAAAATCCACTGTCTTTACAAAGCCAGGTCTTACTCTTTCCAGGGCTGAACCTATAGAAGAGTAGAGTGGCCACGCAATAGGCTTTGCAGGTTTCTATACTCCTCTGGCTTAAAACACATGGAAGCACTTAGAGGAGCAAAGGAGAGCCATTTTAACCAGGCACTCATGTGATGCAGGTGTCTGAAGCTGCTACCTGTAACAGTTGGGGGTCACAGGACTCCTACTGAAACTGCTCCTGTGTGGACTAGCTCCTCTGGGACCTCTAAATCATTTGGCCAGGCTTCCTAATACTGGCAGTTAGGAGGTGAATGCCATGAAATCAGTCACTGATACTGCTTATTTATTAGTGTTAACAGCTTAGCAGTCCCAGCATCACCCAGAGTCGTTTAGGGTCTCTGCCATACAGAGATGGGTTTGCTGTCAAGGTGCAACCCCCTGTGCTGCCCCAGAGTACGGCAGCACAAACAGCTGGTGCACCTCTGTGCTGCCACGGTCCCTCCGATCTCCCCTGCTGCATTCTGGAGACTCTAGCAGAGAGCCCTTTGCAGTCCAGGAGCTGGGTCCTCTGAGGTAGAAGTGAGCCACTGGCTCCTGGACACAGCCAGGTGGTTTTCAGTGGCTGTGATGGGGAGCAGAATGACAACCACGAAACCGAGGGGTCCACACATTGACTGCAAAACTACTTCTAGCCTTGAAAAGAAGGTGGTTTCTAGTCAGAGCCTGTTTTGATCTCCTATTCCGTTTGTGATAGCATCAGTCCTGAAATTCCCGCTGTAGAATCCTACAAAGCACTGCCTGCTCCTCCTTAAATTAGAGACAGCTCCTCCTCAGAGGTATCATCTCTAACCCACCGTGCTGCCTCCCCTTTCGCTGGCCATCGCAGGCATCAGAAAGGCAGAGCTTTCGTGCAGCCACCCAGGACTCCGATTGCTGTCCTCACAAATCCTCTCTTGCAAAGGTCTCTGGAAGGGGTGCTCTCGCTTCTGTGTGTTTTTCCTCTGTGTGGGAGTCATTTTTATGCTGCTGAATCATAAGTGGGCAAAGATGAGTAAGTGGTGCGTGCCAGCCGCTCTCCTGATCCTCCCCTGTTTGCATACTTACAGAGCGGGCAGAACTCATTCAAAATAGGAAGAATTTCTCTCCCAACCCTCAAACCAATGCTCTTTTATTTATGGATGGGTTTGAAAAATAGCCTGACTTATTTATAGCGGTGAGCAAATACCAGGGGGGGAAAAAAACCCCACCCCTATAACCATAAAACACAGCCCGGTGCATAGCAGACCATGCCTTTCAAGCGGAATGGATGGGATTAAACCTCAAAGCTCTCATTAATGCCATCGGAAGCTCGGTGCCTAATTCTCCAGGATTATGCTAAAAAATTCCAGCCACCACCACCACCAAAACCCTAAAAAAGATCATTTCAGAAGCCGGTCGGGGCTGCTAACAGCTAAACGCTCTCTTCCCTCTCATCATTTGCCAAATTGAAGCTCTTAAATCAGGAAAGCAATAGTCAAGGGCATCAGAAAGCTTTCCAAGCCTGCTTACATAACGAACAGAGCCTTTCCTTTCTGTCCCAAATATGAGGACTTGTGTGTTCCAGCGCAGCACAATAACCTCAGCCTTGCCCTGGAGCTGGTTATTTGGATGTCGATTTTATTAGCCGGTATTAGCGGTTAATTATTATCACCCCAGGGCCTCTGTTAAGGAAGCGATGCTGCTCGCTCGAGCGTTTACCTCCCGAGAACGTCGGCGGGCGCAGGGTTTGAAGTTTCTCCTTAGACAGAACAGCGCTGCCAGGTCCCTGTGGGAGCCAGATCCAGCACTTCCCCAAGGGGAAGGAGCTGCTGACGGCATCTCGGGGTGCAGCGCTGGGTGCCTCCTCTTCTGCCTGTTTGTCTTTGAGGACATTTCCAGCCTGAATGGCGCTGCTCTCAGTGAGCTGCTTGCTTGGGTTTTTGTGAAGCAAAGCAAGAAGCAGCTCAAATAAACATTTCACAGCACAGCTCGTGCAGCTGGGTGCTGGGCTGTTCTGAAAGCAGGCAGAGAAGCACCTGTGAAGTTCCTTCCCCAGCCTGTGCATGGGCCAGTTTCCTGGACTGGAATAGGAGTAGAGTAGAGCAGAACAGAACACAGTAGAATAGAATAGAACAGGAATAGGATAGGACAGAACAGGAATAGGATAGAACAGGACAGGAATAGGATAGAACAGGAATAGGATAGGATAGGATAGGATAGGATAGGATAGGATAGAATATGATAGGATAGACTAGACTAGACTAGACAGAACAGGAATAGGACAGGACAGGACAGGAATAGGGTAGGGTAGGATAGCATAGGATAGAACAGGAATAGGATAGGATAGAAAAGAATAGGATAGGATAGAGTAGAGTAGAGTAGAGAGAACAGGGATAGGATAGGATAGGATAGGATAGGATAGGATAGGATAGGATAGGATAGGATAGGATAGGATAGGATAGAATGGAATAGGATAGACTAAACTAGACTAGATAGAATAGAATAGAATAGAATAGAATAGAATAGAATAGAATAGAATAGAATAGAGTAGGAGTAGACTAGAGTAGAATGTGGTGGCATCTCCTGCAAGTGCCTGCCAGTGCAAATCAAAGGGCTAAGCCCAGCCTAAACTTCTTTTCAGAGCCTTCCACTGATGGTGACTTCTCAAATCCCACCGCACCCATGAATAGGCTGTAGTTGTGTTCTTGCACACCCTGCTTCCCTGATCCCTGCCCTCTTCTCCTGCTTGGTGTGCCTTAGGTTTTAGAAAAAGCCTTCTTCCTGTCCTTCTTTAGAGTGGGAATTGATTTGTTTTCTAAAACAATTCCCCTTTCCCTGCACCTTTGAGGCTCTGCTACTTCTGCTTAGTTTCAGCAGATCTGCTGCTCCTTATTATCTGCTGCAGTGCAATCAGGGAGAACCTTTTAAAATTTCATTCCCACTCCCTTTCCCTGAGGCAGAGGAATCGTTTAGGCCCGCAGCAATATTAAAGTTCATCTGTCACTCCATTTCCACTCTTATCTATCAATGACCGTAATCCCTCTGGGCTCTGTTTGTTTGCCAAGAACACATATAGGGAGCCTGTTATTTATCTTTCCTTCTTTCACAGGTTTAACTCCATTTCAGCTCAGGATTTACTTCTCCTGCCTCCACAGAAAGCCTCCTGTTGGCTTTCTCTCCCTCTCCATCCTCCTCCTCCTCCTCAGGAAGGTCCTGAGCCTGGAGGCCAGGCAAAAGCCCGTGTGGCATGAGAGCTCAGCCCAAGCCAGGCTACATCTTTCTATTAGTGAGCTCTGGCCACTGACCTGGCACCTCCTGCCATGCCTGCACAGCCAGTGGGCTTAACTGGGATGCCCCAGGTTTTAACCCTGCAGAGGAACCTCTTCTTCACTGCCCTTCCCCAAGGCAGCTTGAGGCGAGAGGGGGAAGTGCTTCCCTCTGATTGCCTACATTTCCATACCCCATCCCATTAATTTGACAAATTTTTGCCACCTGTCAGAAAGAGGAAATTGGATTTGACCCGGATTACGCTCTCTCAACATAATTATTGGTCGCAAGCACTCCCATCTCTTTGTAATCTGAGTATTCATTATCATCTTGATTAATTCTGATGACAGGATGGCATAGGATACCCTGGAGACACCAGACTTCCTCATTTATCTAACTCTCAGGTTAAGTGTGAATACCTACAGAGGAGAAGAAGAGGCCTCATCCTTGCCCCGCTGCCATCAAACACTTCCGTGCCCAACGCGATCCTGCAGCCAAGCGATGCTGTGGAAGCCTTTGTGTAGACACGAAGTGATTTATTGTCTTGTGTAAATCCAGAGATCACCCTCAGCTGTCGTTTCTCTGCTGTTAAAAGGCCAAGTAAATGAAACATCACCAGAACATTGAAAAGATGAGGAAGAACAGATCGTTTCCAGACTTCCCAGCTACAAACGATGTTCCAGATATCCCGGGTTTATTAACAGCTTGCAGAGGCAGCCCCTTGCACACAAGTCAAGGAATACATCTTCCTTCATTAAATACCAGCAGAGACCCCAGGACTCGACCCAAAGATTAAACTAATCTTCAAAGAGTTAGCATCCACACCAAATCCTTGGGATGTGGATCAAATCCTTGTGTTGTTGTAGTACAGCTCGGGTACCGACCTGAAAGGGTTACCTCCACCTGACGGGGTCTGGCAGAGCTGTAGCCCTGCAGTCTCTTTCCAAAGGTCATTTATATATTTGTCTTCTAAAAAATCAGATTTCTGCTATTGATTGCTAGATTGCAAAGCAGTGAAGAGGATTCCCCTGTCACTTCAACCTTTACTTCTCACTGCCCTGCTTTTCATTATGGATATTTCCAATCCCTGCAAAGGCTCCCGACTGCTCTCGGCCCTCTCTCTTCCCCTTTGACCTTTCCTGGCATTTCTGGAAGCAGCAGGTTGTGGGCAGGAGTCATTGAGGAGCAGCTGGAGGCTGCTCTATGCCCCACGTGAAAAGCAGGCAGAGCCCCCTGGGCTTTTCCTTGCATTCACAGGATATAAGGGAAAACCGTGATCCTCAGAAGCAGCACAACATCTCCCTCAACCTCGTTACCACAGGAGCATAGAGGCACCTGCAATCCTTTGAGCACAGCCAAACCCTTCTCTTCCCTCTCTGTTTTGTGTCTGCTTTTCTCCCTGACCCTTGGTTTGAGGTGCCTGGTATCTCCACACATCAGCTGGCACCCAGACCATGGGCAGATGAGGTAGAGGAGAAACATTCCCTTCAAGTCCTGGTTCTCCTACTTGTCCCTGCCCTTGGTGTTACAGATGACCCAGGGGTTGGCCAAGATCACTCTTTGTCTTTATCACTTCATGCCAAAGGCTCCAGATGGTGTCGGCACCGCTGTGCATCGCATTTATTCAGCGAGCGGAGCTTGGGGTCGCCTGAGTCTGTACCAACAGCAGTCCTCGCTAATTAAGAGGACCTGCGGCTATTCCTTGTCCTTTATATCCCCAGCAGTGGCTTAGCAAATGGGACTGTAATTATCATGATATTTACATCCCATCCCATTATGAAGCCCATTGACCAGATCTGCACGTTCACAGTGCTGCTGCTTTCCAGCGTTCATCCTTCATAACTGTAAAATATCCCTCATTGCCTCACGTGAGGAGGACGGTGTGAATATGAGGACCAATGTCCACACCAAGTCATTACTGGATCTATCTGGGCAGAGCCTCTGCTAATATAAATCATCCCAGCCCTCCTCAAATCAGTGGGAAGACCAGCTACACAAGCCACGCGCACAGCCCCCTCTGTTTGCTCGCACGCATCACGAACGCGGCTTGAGTCATGCATGAGGAGCCTTAAACATTTCATCTGCCTCTGTAAGCTCAGTGTTCCTGTGCATTGCTCAGCCCTTGTCTCCTCAGCATCTCTGACCGGCTTCATGGCTGCTTGGAGCAACTCTGGGCTCTACTTTAANAGCTACACAAGCCACGCGCACAGCCCCCTCTGTTTGCTCGCACGCATCACGAACGCGGCTTGAGTCATGCATGAGGAGCCTTAAACATTTCATCTGCCTCTGTAAGCTCAGTGTTCCTGTGCATTGCTCAGCCCTTGTCTCCTCAGCATCTCTGACCGGCTTCATGGCTGCTTGGAGCAACTCCGGGCTCTACTTTAAGTACCTGCAGTCTCCTGTTTGCACCCTTCTGGTTCCCTTTCCGTCTCTCATAGCTGCAGTCTCCTGTTTGCACCCTTCTGGCTCCTTTTTTCTCTTCCATAGTGTCTACTTGCTCACCTCTCTCTGCTTAAAAACTGGACCCTAGAGAAAGAGAGGAGTAGGTGCGAGTAAATAACCTCTTAGACACCTGTACGCCGTCCCTGCTGGGGCAAAGTCCGCGTGGTGTGGGTTCGAATGCATTCACAGAGCCCTCCGGTCATAGTGTGGTTCGTACAGCAGTGAAGCAGCCTAAGTGAGGGTGCAAATCATCTTCGCAGGGAAGATGAGATTGATCATTCCGTAGGGACTAAGAGTGAAAACACAAATGTGCTTTCATTCCCAGGTGTCTTTATTCACTTGATTTAAGGCTACTGCAAGCAAAAGCGACCCTAAATCATCCAGGCTTCAGACCATTAAGAAGTCACACGTGCAATGTTCGTCTTCATGTGTTTCAGTAGCTTCCCAAACAGGGGTTCCCTGGGGACCATCAGCTTCCCGAGAGCCTGAGATGAGGAGGGCAAGAACGTCTTTTAAGATCTCAGAGAAGCCTGCACAGCTGAACGCAAAGACAAGCAGCCTGTTTACTGTCCTGATTTTATCCTTCAGCACCAACCCCCTTTGTTTCGTGCTGAAGCGCTGCATCTCCAGGTGGGAGTGTGGTGTCTGCTTGAGCCAAGATCCCTGCTGCTTGCCTATCAGGCAGCAGAGGCGGCTCTGTTGAGGAGCCTGGCAGCTGGCACCTTTTTCCTTCCCCAGCAGGAAGCTCAGGGTTTCTTGTTTTTTAAGGCAGTCCACCAGCTGGGCTCGAGTCTCCCGCTAAGCAGTCAGAGAGCGAGCTGCCTCCAGTTGCCTTGCAGTCGCGAGGCTGCCATACCCCTGCACGCTCACAAGCCGAGGAAACTGCTGCCTGCCTTTGTAATGTGCTCTTGTGGGCTTTTTTCTACCAATAGCCTCAAGCCCTTCACCAGAACGACAAGACGAGGCTCGGCCATCAAGCAAGAATCCTTTGACCTGGACGGTGGATGATGTGGTTTGGTTTTTGAAGGATGCAGACCCTCAGGCTTTAGGTCCCCATGTGGAGCTCTTCAGAAAACACGTATGTAGAAGGCTGTCCTTACTGCTTCTGAGTAATTTAAGCCAAGTGCAAGGGCTCAGACCAAATGGGACCACAGCCCAGTCCCGAGAGATAACCATACACACATCCCCAGCTGCTTTTGGCTTCCATAGGCTCAGCCAGGTTGACCGCAGGGCCCTGCAAGGAGATCAGCATCACTGGGTGTTTAGGCTGAAGAAAAGCTCGCTTCTCACTGAGGTGGTCACAAAATAAAGCAGACTTCCTAGAGAGGTGGTCAGGAGGTCAGGTGGAGGAGACTGGGGGGGGACCTCATTCCTGTCTCTAAAGATGTGAGGGGTGGGTGTCAGGAGGATGGAGCCAGGCTCTTCTCAAGGTCACCTGGGGATAGGACAAGGGGCAGTGGGTGCCAGCTGGAACAGAGGAGGTTCCCTATCAATATCAGCAGGAACCTCTTCTCAGGGAGGGTCCTGGAGCACTGGCACAGGCTGCCCAGGGGGGCTGTGGAGTCTCCTTCTCTGGAAACATTCAAAACCCATGTGGCTGTGTTCCTGTGTGACTTGGTCTGGGTGATGCTGCTGTGGCAGGGGGATTGGACTGGATGATCTTTCAAGGTCTCTTCCGATCCCTAAGGATTCTACGATTGGTTATGTGAGCAACCACAAGATCAGCCTCTCTCGTATCTAAAGGAACTTGCTTTAGCATGAGCTGTTGAGACTATCAGAAGGGGCTATGCATCAAAAGAAAACTCTTCATGCAAGGAAGAGAGAATTGTCATGCTCTGAGACACATCCAGGGCCTTTGCAAAGAGAAGAAATGTTTGTCTGGCAAATATGGACAACAAAAGGACTGGTTTTGCCTGGCGACCAAGGGTGACACAGCGTGCTTTTATCCAGCCACACAGTCACAGGCCAGCTGCACTGGAGCATGCAGTGATTCCACAGCTGCTCTCTGACCAAAGACATCAAGCTAAAGTGCCACTAAAGACTCTCCCTGTCATCATTTCTTCAACACCCAGCACCCATGGGCTCTACTTATCACTGGTTTCCTTGTCCAATGTGCTGTAGGAGTAAGAACCCGGGTAAGATCGCCGCACAACTCAATTCAATTACTCCTTTGAGTTATCTATGTCCTGCAATTTTTCACTTTGAAACCTCCTCTGGATTAGCATGGGGACCACAGGGGTGAGAGAGAAGTGATTAGTCCATTAACCTCAGCCTGTATCTTCAGTCACTCTCTGAAGCAGATGTGTGATTTACTTACGAGTCATCGAGAGGGCCCCGCTATCGGCTGAAATCACCGCACTGACTATCAGCTCCTCTGAGCTCTGGCACTGCGAGGGAGAGGGTGGTGGGACCACCTGGAAGAAGAGGCTGGGGGAGGTATCTGCCATGTTCTTTCTGGTATCTAGAGGTATCTGCAGTGTTCTTTCCCACTGCTATTTTAAGCCACTGAGTGCTGACCACAGTGCCCTGCATGCAGTGGTACAGCTTGCATCCTCCACTGCTGCAACAAGCACTGCAGGGTGACCTGCATCTGGCTCTCCTCTTCTCACCAGGAGCAGAAGTCTTTCTCCCTGGGTTGTGGAGTCTCCTTCTCTGGAGAGGTTCCAGCCCCACCTGGCTGTGTTCCTGTGCCACTTGGTCTGGGTGATCCTGCTGTGGCAGGGGGATTGGACTGGATGATCTCTCCAGGTTCCTTCTGATCCCTAAGGATTCTATGGTTCTGTGATTCTTGCCAAGACACCCAAGGGGTTGTCGCAGGCTGCTCCTGAGGGTGTCCACTGTCCACCAAAGACACTGCCTAGGACTCTCCTTCTGCTGTAGCCAGGCCTGAAGCTGACAGACCTTTTGGCCACTGGCCTGGCTGGGACAACACAGCAGCACTCCAAGAGGCCCCTGTGCACTGCTCTCACTGCAAAGTACCCTTGGTAGGAAGACTGGAGGAAGGGAAATGCAGGAGGGGAAAGAGTTACACAGGGAACTGACAGGTGGAAAGCTCAAGCTGGAAGGGATTAAAGCAGTGGTATGATCATTAATTAAACCACAAGTTAATTATGGCCAATGCACATATTCGGGAGACAAAAGCATTAGAGGTTAGAGGCTACTCTGCTTTTTTGAGCAGTATCCTCAGACCTGCAAAGAGTCAGCAGAAACTCTATACCCACTGCATCAGCACCGCTCACACCTTGCTGCTCCTTGCAGGAGCACAGCAATGCTCTGCACGGCTCTGACTTGCAGCGGGCCATCCCTCCGCTCCCGTGAAAGATGTGAACTGCACTGGCAGCACTGAACGTCACCAGCTCCAGATCTGGTTGGAGATATTCTAGTGGGACTAGTGCAGACCTGATGACTGTGCTAGAGAATCCTCCCTTCTAAAACTCACTTTCAGAAGAGCTGACACGGTAGGACTGCTGAGGAGTCAAGCCAAGGAGCAGCACAGGAACACAGCTAATACGGGGTGTTTAATTGGATGTGAAGGCTCCCTCTGGTACACTCTTGCCATGGAGTTTAATTTTGACCCCTATGCAGTAATAATAAAGGAAATCATAAAGTGCTGAGCTCAACATTTAGAGACAGCTGCCTCCTCACCATCCTCTTGACAGTGTTTTCACGGTGTGGCACCACAGTTCCAGGAATCTGTTTGTCTTTCTTATGCAAATGGTAATTGCAGGTAATTCTGACTGTCCCTTAGCTTCCCTAAAATAATGGGATGGAGAGTGGGAGAGTGAAAAGGGTCTTTCCAATCTGGATGAAGTAGGGGTTGCAAAATGAAGAGCATTAATTGATTGAGTTAATCAGAAATTGACCTTAATTGCTCATCAGCTAAATCACGTACTCAGTGGAATAATGACCAACAGGGCAAATGAGGATCCACAGTACTGCTTAATTAGTAGGTAATGGATCACAGAGGAACCATCTGACCATCAGCATCACAGGATACAATGCATACAGCACTGCTTTGCATACATACGTGTATGTGCTTCAGCTCAGCTGTGCTGGAGACGGGTACTAGTTTAATAGAATCACAGAATCCTTAGGGATAGGAAGGGTTCTTGAGAGATCATCCAGTCCAATCCCCCTGCCACAGCAGCATCACCCAGACCAAGTTGCACAGGAACAGATCCAGGCAGGTCTGGAACGTCTCCAGAACGTCTCCACAACTCCCCTGAGCAGCCTGTTCCAATGCTCCATCATTTGGGGCAGAGCCACTAATAATAGAATCAGGAACAGAGAGATAAGTGCAGGATCCAAGGAAGGACAGTTGAGAGAGACAAATATGCACTATAAGTGAGAGAAACAAAACAAGCAGACAGCCAAGGACAAAGCTGGAATGAAGACTCAGAGGTGCTCTATTAGCAGTTCATGAAGCCACATCCCCTTCTCACTCCATCACTCGCTTCCTTCTCTCAAGGCTCACTGGATTTTCTCTGAACTGAGCTCAGAACAACTCTGATATTTTTCAATAAATCCCATCTCCTTCTCTGGAGAGGTTCCAGCCCCGCCTGGATCTGTTCCCGTGCGACTTGGTCTGGGGGTCCTGCTGTGGCAGGGGGACTGGACTGGACTGGATGATCTTTTGAGGTCTCTTCCAATCCCTAATTATTCTGTGACTTGGTCTGGGGGATCCTGCTGTGGCAGGGGGATTGGACTGGATGATCTTTCGAGGTCTGTTCCGACCCCTAAGGATCCTATGTTTTAAATTGCAAAATACTTGAAAACTCAGAGCTCACCCCCCCTTGAAGAATCAATTGATATTTAACCGATTAACCCCTCCTGCAGAGCTTCTGTCTCCCGATCTCAAAAGTAGTCCATTTGTAAATGCAATGTCAAAGGTGCACCTTGCAGCTAGCTCTAGACATCCCGCGCCTGATTCCCCTTGTTCAGAGTGTCAGGATGCAGCGCAGGAAGGAGGACACCCCATTCTGATTCTCCCTCTGTCTCTCTCTCTCTTGAAACCAGGAGATTGATGGCAACGCTCTGCTGCTGCTGAAAAGCGACATGATCATGAAATACCTGGGGCTGAAACTGGGACCGGCGCTGAAACTGTGCTACCACATCGATAAGCTCAAGCAAGCCAAGTTCTAACAGTTTAGTGAAGAACAACAAAGCCTGACCTAAACGTAGGTGGAAAACTAAAGGTAACGTCTTGCCTTACTGAAACGCACTCGTTAGCAGGTTGTTTTTCCTTCTTCATCAACAAAGACTTGAACAACAGTTCCACATCGTCACTGGTTTTTAATTCAATGGGGTCATTTTGGGCTGCTTTGTGTTAATAATTCGCCAAAAGATATAGAAACATGAGGATTATTTTCTATCATTAATATTATTATTATTAATTATAGTAAGTCCTATTTTTCTAATTGTATGTGGGGAATCAAAACCAAACACAGCCACAGCACATGCTGAGGACTGTGGAAGACTAACCGAGAGGCCCTCTCTTGCCACGGTGCCTCCTCAAAGGAGTGACCGCTGATCTGCATCAGCTGGGCTCCAGCACCACCACCACCGGAGCACCTGCTGTCCGATGGGAACTGCCCCATGCCTTGCACTATCCAGAACACTTGAATTCTTAGGTCAAAAAAGAGAAAGAAAAGAAAAATTAGAGAATTAGGGGGCTTTTTGCAGCTAAAGGACTGGTTCCCACTAGATGGAGCAGCCCTAATACACACGAGGCTGGAGCTCTGATGGCCATGGTGCTTTCTGCCTGAGGAGCTTTGACCATCAGGACTCTCCTAGCAAGCACATCCGTAAATACCCACAAGGAATCGCAGGCTCCCAGCAGGATCAGCCCGTCACCGCTTACAGATAATTAATTCAAGCAAAGCCCAGGCACAGAGAGTGTTTCTGACAGGCTGTTTCCCGTTTCGCTGACGAGGGGGTGGATGGCTCTCCCACAGTGTCTGGCAGGCTCAGCTGTCGGCTCCCTTCCCCGAGCACTTTCTGGCTGGTGAACACTCAGTGGCACTCTAAGAAAGGGGAATTTCAGGGTTTGGGTTTGTTTGCGTGTTTCAAAAGCCAGGGAGCCCGGGTGGAACTGGCAGGGCTGTGGTGGTCATGTCCTGCGTGGATGCTGTAGGGGCAGCTCCTGACGGCACTTCAGCTCTCCGTGCGTATGCAGGTGTGTTGGGCTTTCCATCCCGAGTGGATGCAAACCTATGTTCTCATGCCTTGAGCTAAATCTGAAAGGTGCTCGTTGATATTGCACACAGCCAGGTGGGAGAGGACAGATCTGAAGCAGAAGGGGTGATTTGTGGTGTGGGTTTGCCCTCATCTCCATCCTTCACAAAGGAGGAGGATGAAGAGACATCGACACCGCTTAAAACACTTCATGTGTGAGGAGGAGAGAGAGAGCGAGTGACTGCAAGTCATGCAGGGTATTTGAGAGCTAGCCTCACCTGAGCTGAGAAACAGGGTGCTGATAACATGAGAGGCATCACACTGCCCGTCCAACCCTGTTTATGCAGAACAGAGTGTTACCGAGCGTACCTCACAGAGTAAAATTCAACTCCACGCATGCTGCTAGACTGAACTCCTGCCAAAAGGATGCTGGTTCCAAGCTTAACCTTGGAAAATCCTTAAGATGAAAAACCACAGCCCACTAGACTTTCACTGAACTCTCGGGGACCAGCCCCCCAGATGAAAGCAGATTGGATCTTTATGGGACTGAGCAGCTCTCAGCAAATCCTGTCTACGTGCTGAAACACTCCTGGAGCAGAGACAGCTGAACGAGTGTGTCAAAGGAAAAGTCACACGCTATCCGGTGGTGTAAACCATGACCCCTAAGCAGGCTGAGGCTGGGAAGGTAACGCCGTTTCCACGACGTAGAGAAGGGCAATCTGTTCACCTGGCTGCCTGCTTGAGGCAGCAAAACCAAGCAGGCAGAGGATTTGGTGAGAGCTCTCCCTTGTGCTCACCTATCAGATACTAGAAGCGCAGAGCCAGCTGTCTTGGGCAGACCAGCTTCTTGCATCTATCCTAGCCCATCAGCTCAGCTTCTGCTGCAATCACCTTCCCTCCCACCCACTGTCACCGGCTCTTTTCACCCAACAAAACCTCCTGCCCCCTAGCAGAGCTGGTGGAGTTTCCTTGAATGCCTGTGGGATTCGCTCCACCTCGCAGAGCACGCCGTGAGGTGAACGCTGTTGGGGTGGCCTCCTTCCCAGCATTGCTAAACCTGAACTTTGGCGAAGCCAGGAGCTTGAACTTGGAGCTACATGTGCTCTTCCTTGGCCTTGGCAGCGTTAGCAGCTTTGCTCAGGGTGATTAATGCAGGCAGGCACCCTTGGGACCAGCAGGGAAAGCAGCACTCTGGCCCATTACCACCCTTAAAATGATCACTGCTGCTCCATGGTCCAGTCTTCATACTCTTCTTTGGAGCCCTAAACCAGAATGAAAGCCTTTAACCCTCCTCCTCTCTTTCCACCTTCTCCTTTGAATTGTTCCTATTTGAAAGAGGCATCAGGAGGGTGATCCCCCCCCTCCCCAGCTCACACCAGAGAGGTGCACATCTGGGGTCTGACACACACCAGATGCAACTGGTCCTGCACAGGCCCCTCAGAGGGTGGTGAGAACTAAATGCCTCCTTTTCATTAACTAAACTGAAATGTCTTTGCACTCTCTGAACTGCAGCTTCTCCCAGGGGTGGTTGCTCAGCTCCTCCCCACGCTGCAAGGAGGGTGGCAGAGCAGGTGCCTGACGGGGTTACCTGTTGCTGGCTGGCAAGTACAGCAGCTCTAAAACCAGCTGCTGCCCTGGCTTGGAACTGCTTTGGCTGGAGAGGCTCAGGGTGTGGGGACAGGGGATTTTGCTGTCAGTTGCTCAGAGGTCACGCCCCAGCATTTCGCACTGCACGCTCAGTCTCTTGCTGTGTGGGTTTGCTCTCCAAATCCAGTCTCTCGAGTTCGCATTAGATTTCTCTGCTGCTGCACTGAGGGGCTTGGGGTTGCCAGGGAAATAAGTCAGACTAAGCACTCTGGGGGCAAAAATGCAGGGAAATGGTAGGTCAACAAGAGCATCCCTCCCTTTCCAGAGCCCTTCTGTGCACAGAACCAGATCAGTGCCCACAGACCATCCCTTCCCAACACTGGAGCCGTTCAGATTGGTCTTCTCTCACCAAACAAACACCAGTCCCAAATGCACACACCAGAGAAAGCTGGCAAGTGGCTGCACACATTGCCCCCAGCACCTTGCAAGAGCTGCATGCTGCTCTCCCATCCCCTTCAGGGACAACTGGAAAGCAATTCCCTTGGAAATCTGCTCAAAGCAGCAGCGTTTGTGCTCGCTGCCACGAGTGAAACGGCACAGCACACTGTCTGCTAACAATTTGCTTGGCGTAATTTGTCTTAATGCTAACAAGCAACAGCTGCAGCACTTCCCGTGGTAAATTCCTCTGTGGCTGCACTGGTACCATCACATCTGCACTTCACAAAGCATGGAGACACTAACACAGAGCGCTCGCTCTGGCCCCGGCTCCAGCAAATCCCCTGCCTCAGGAGCGCAGCTACGCAAGCGTGAATTCCCAGCCTCTGCCTCCCTTTGCTCCCAGAGCCTCTGCTTCCCGCCAGGTGCCTGGAGCTAGAGGAGTGGATGGGGATGTGGTAGCCATGAGGTCAGCCAGTGCCTGTTTAGTGTGGTTGGAGAGGACTGCTTTCGGCAGAGGCATCGCTAGCCAGCTTGGTTTGCTGCGGTTCAAGCAGGCAGGTTTTGGTCAGAGGCTAAATGAGGGAGAAAGGTGATTCATTACAGAAAGAGAACCAAACAGGAGTGTGCAACACACGGCCACCAGAAGGCTTCAGCTGAAACCCAAGAATCTTTCAACTGTAATCTAAAGACAAATGTTTCCCTCCATCAAGACGCTACATAAAGCATGTCAGGCCAAACCCAGATCCCACTCAGCTCCACCTAAGTTTTTCTATTGAATTCATAAGGCCAGGGCTTGGCTCATAAACCAGGTCAAGCTTCAGCCACGTCCCATAGTAACCAGAGCCTAACAAGTTATTTCATTCTCCCTTCCAAAGAGAGGAGACAGCTGCCGCTGGCCAGCCCCTCTTCCCTGCTCCCACGAGAGCTGCTGGCTTCCTGGTAGAGAGCTCTTCCAGCTGCACCTCTACCTGATCCCAACACCTTCTCCAGTTAGCTTTGTGTTTTAGCCGAGAGCTTCACAAAGGGAGGGTGGTTTGGGTTTTCCACTCCGTTGCAAACCCAAGCTCGTGCGCCTAGGCAGAAACGGCCCCGATCTGAACATGACTTCACTGGGAGATTTCCTCACCTTCCCCAGGCAAAGCCCTACACAGGATTTAAAAGTAAAGCTGTTTCAAAATCAGTCCCAGTGACCACAGTTTTTGGCTCTGTCAGCATCCACAGCACTTCATCACACTTCAAACGTTCGAGTCTCTTGGTAGTGCCATAATCTGACAGGAGGCGCTCACAGGACTTCACAGCAGTCTCCAGCTCTGACTACAGTCTTGCTCTCTCAGTCTACGGGCCAACAAGAAATGTTGGAGGCTGGACAAGAGTGTGAGCTGCTCAGAAAGCCTTGACTGGCTGCAGAGACAGGCTGCCCAGTCTATACACTCACAAAAGGCCAACCCAGCTTCCAGCCTTCTAGTACCCCTGCTGTGAATTTAGAAGAGTTATCCCACGTTTGAATGCTTTGTGCTCTACCCTCTGTCAATGCTAACAGCTCCAATACAAGCACGTACAGCTGCTATCAACGCTCACCACCAGCACTAGCGTCACAGCCACACAGACAGGGTCTGGTGCTGCAGCACCCTGCGAGACACTCAACCTGACCAGGCAGTTGGCAAAAGGGATAACATATGGAAAAGGGTTTCCTAGCAGCAGTTTTCCTTCCCTGTTGCAGTTCAATGCAAGAGAGAAGTTGAGGGCATGGATTTTCCACAGCCACATGAAAGGAAAATAGCACACCAGTGAGAAAAACACAGCACAGCTTCCATGAGGGTGGACGGTACTGGGTGGCCTCCTTCCCAGCATTGCTAACCTGACCTTTGGCGAAGCCAGGAGCTTGAACTTGGAGCTACTGGTCTGAATCTAGTGTCCTTCTTGAACTGAGGGGCCCCGAACTGGAGACAACACCCCAGATGCTGTCTCATCCAGCAGAGTAGAGGGAAAAGAGAACCTCTTTTCATCTACTGACCACCCCCCTTCTGATCCCCCCAGATACCATTAGCCTTCTTGGCCACATTGCTGGTTCCTGGTCATCCTGCTGGCCATGAGGACCCCCAGGTCCCTTTCTCCTTCTCTGCTCTTCAACAGGTCAGTCACACATGCAAGTCTGGAATAATGACTGTAGCTTCTGTGAGGCTACTGCACACTTCTACCAGAGGGAATGAGATCAGATTTTGGCTCTAGAATTGTGTTTCCAAACAGTGTGAAGGATGGGAGCAGAAGAGTCTGTCTCCAGCTGGAAAGTGGCAGCCTTAAATCAGGCCACAAAATAGCACAACACTCTCTTCTGCTGCTCTGAGCTCTCTTCCACAGCTAGTGAAGCATGTACTCGGCTCTTTCAGTGCATGTGCAGCTATCAGTGCTCTGTAATTTGCTAGATAAGCCTCAGTTTCTGCAGCAGCTGCATCGGTGGTGCTGTCTGCATCACATCTCACCGGTATTTGGACTGGTCTTTACATACCTACTATATATTAACATGGCCCTTCTTGAAAGGGGAATGACATGCCTTTCCCAGTGCTGTAAAGCCTTAGGAATAGGTGCTCTGCAAGGGACATCAGAAATCAAGTGATTATATGGCTACCTTCATTCTTTCAAGCACACAAAATGTTCTGCTAGAAAGAAAACCAACAGACTCTGAATATTCAGACGACTTGGTTACGACCGAGTGTCGAGACTCACCCCGTCTTGCACTCAGTCACCCCCTCATTTATTATGGCCTATACCACTTAGTGCTGGTACACACCTCCGCATCATTAGGAACAGACATGTGTGACTGCTCCCATCCCAGTCCCAGAGGAGCGAGCAGAAGCCCGGCCAGCACACGGCACAGGCTTCTCTGTGGCCGCTCTCAAAGCACAAAGAGAACCAGCTTGCCTACACCAGCTCCATTTTTAACATCTGTATGGGTAGTGAGAGAATTTCACTAAGGAGAGTCCCTTTTTAATAGAAGTGTGCTGTCGTGGCGAGATCATGGGCTCCCACGGTACCGGCTGCGGGTCTGCCAGTTCAATATGAGGTGTGTATAAAGCTGATGTGATTTGGAATTCCTTGGCTCAAACCGTCCTGCTTGTTTTCTGCCTGGTTTTACCCCAGGGTGTGATACCATCAGGCTCCTTCTCTCCTCTTGATGGCAAAAGGCGGCTGGGTTTATCCCACTGGCAGTGGCCTCATGGCTATGACACTATTGATGGGAAGAAAATACCACGTTCAGCTCCCCTCAGTGCAGCTACCACCGGCCTCTGATGGTGCCTCCTGCCCCAGCCCAACTGCACGGTCCCCCCCAGCTTCGCAGGGTGTTCTGATCCTGTTCTGCTGTGTAAACCTTCCTATTGGCTTCATTTCTGATGCAGCTATAAAAGCAGATCATCCCCAGCAGCATCACATAGACAACACAAGGTCAGTCGGGAGCTCTGAGCACAGCTTTGCCTTATACTGTTTTGTTTTACTTAGTTTTGCTGAGAAGGGAACAGAACATCCTCCTCCTCTACAAGCACCTCAAGGCTCCTGTGCAGCAGTTCAGTTCTCTGCCATTCAGTGCCAGACCTCAGCCTTACAGTCGCTGCCCTGAGTCTTGAGCTTCGCCTGACGTTGACCACTTGACACCCTTCTTTTTGAATCTAGACAAGTCCTAGCTCTGCAAAGCCTGACTGAACACTGATCCTGCTGTCTGCTCCCTTTGAGTGCCACCGCAGTTTAGCATCACCTTACTTTTCCACTACTGTCCGGAGGTGCTAGCCAGCTTGGGTTGCCCAGATGCCTGTGCAGGCTTAGATGCCCATGACTTTTCCTATTGTGAGCCTCCACTTCTGGCCAAGAATGTTAGCAAAGATGACATCAAGGAAACACTGGAGCCAGGATAACCATGTGCTGCTAATAATAATCAGGGAAGAGACCTCTGCCCTTTAGTTCCACTTATTGGAAAAGAAGCGCAAGCCCTTAATACTTTGCTGTTTCTCAGCTAGCAGCACCTCCTCTCAATCACCTTTGAGAGTGAACATTACGTTATATTGAACAGGATTGTATTCACTTGGCAACTACACACACAAAGGAGAAGGAATGTGGAACTTAAGGCTAAGAATAACACGAGAGCAAAACACCTAGAGTCCCAGGAGCAGCACGGGTATGACAAGCAGCATACCAGTGCTGCTCTCACCCTGCCTCACAGGGTTTTATTGAGGTGCTTTGTCCTCAGCAGTGGAGCCGTGTGCCTTTCTCTGCCCACCACACACCCACCTCACGCACGGCCATGCACCCGAGCATCCTAACTGCATCGCGCGTGTTCTGTACGGTATATGGATCCTCAGTACGTGCAGTGTTTCAGTGCTTCTGTTTCACAGACCTAGTGTCCAACCGTGATGCTTTTAGTTCTTCCAACACAGGTTTCCCTTGTTTGTGACCTTCCTTCCTGTGGAGGATCCTCTGTCACGACTTAGAGGCATGTTTTAACGTAGAGCTGTGTATTGACTGTCCTGTGTGCCGTACGCTGCTGTTTGCATCTCTAGTGTGCTGTTACTGGTCTAAGTGTTCTGAGTTTGTACGACAGGCTCTCTGCTCGCGTTTCACGAGTCGATGCGGTGTGTTGAAGAATGTAGTACGGAGGGGGATCAGCTGTGATAAAGTTAAAGGGTCCCCAAACCCTTCTGATTTATGTCTCCTAGAAAAAGCCGGTGCTTTTCTTTTCCTACTGCAGAATGGTTTCTGTATTTTTACTAAAGCCCTGGATTCCCTTGGTTCTATGTTTGTTTTATCTAATAAACTGTATTTTTTAAAGAAGGGCCTGGACTCAGTGTTTCCAGTGTTCTCAGAGGCACTAAGTGGTTTTACCCATCAAATTGCCTATGGCCAAGCCTGCGGCTCTGCTACCACCAGAATGACTGCCTATCCTGACTAAGGCAGAGCTAATCTCACTCTGTTATTGACATTTCCCTGCTATGCAAATAAGAGAGGGACACTGAGGGGTCTTAGATCCCCACCGTAATGCATTAACATCAGGGTTTCATTGCAGGGCAAGCAGTTTCTTAGGGGTTACACTGGATTAAAGCCAAGGTGTCAATCTGAAGCAAGGCTACAACATACAAGCAGACTCCTAATCCCTTAGACCGCATCTACATGGGCAGTGCTGTCATTTAGGTGGATGTAAATCTGGGGTGGCTCAGCTGAAATCATTACCGTTACTCTGGATATAAACTGGGGAGAAAACTGGAGCAAAAATTATCCCCAGACCAGAGTATTTCAAGATTGATCTAGATTGGCCAGCCCACTTTGCACACCGGCAGCTAATGGAGAGCTCCAGCAATGTTTCACTAAAATCCCAAGAAGAGCCCCCAAAAACCCTCAAGTGCCATTAAAAAACTCCCCCTAGAAGATAAGAAATACTCTGTTATGTAGAGTCACCCCTAGCTATCCAAGAAATACTTTGCACTAAGTGATCCCCCTTTAATTACACTCTGTACTGTGATGTTATCAACAACCACGGCATGATGAAGTTCCCCTTAAAGTCAACTAGCCAGCCACATCAGTGAAAGCAAGAATAAGCTCCTGGATCCTGGTCCTGTCTCCTTATTGCTGTCTAATCAGAAAGAAATCAACAACTAAATGTATAGTTGCAGAAAAAGTGGGTGAATGCATTAAAGTAGGGTCAGGTCACCCTTGATTTATTGATTCTGGTCCCCCCCTTTACAAATCCTGCACATAAGGTAGACTTAAAGTTTTCTTCTCATACACTTCCTTCCCACAGGAAAGCCAAAACTCGTGAGATGAGTAGCAATCCAGCCTTGGCAGTCAGCACTAAGCCATGGTCAGGCTCCTGCTGACAGCTGTAGGGTCCTCTCCCCTGGCACTGCACTCACAGTCCTGCTGGGTGGCTGCATCACAACTCGGTTCCTACAACAAGCCTGACCTCAGCCACCTACCCCCTTTATGCCTCCAAGCAAATGGCTGCAGCTTTTTGCCTCTTCCAGCTTGGAGAAATCTACCTTTTTTCACCAGATACTTCCTTTATCTCCAGACTTTAAAGCTAGCAGGAAGTTTTCCTTCAGACTGAATATGTTCAAAAGCTCTCTGAAGTCATTTAGAGCCTGGTTTCTGAGGTGAAGCAATTTAACTTCATCGCTGGTTTGTGTCTGGAAAGAGCTCTGTCGCTTTGGTTTGAAGCTCAGGCACTGTAATAAATACTGGGGGAAAGGAGAAAGATCCTTCCTTTAATTAGAAGAAGTCTATAGAGTAGACTGGACTTCAGGAAGCCAGCATTGATCTTGAAGATCACTGAGTAATATGGGCCATGCAGCACTTCCATTTACTATTCTGTCTAAAGATCCCAGCTGGGGGCTCACATCCCAGCTCCGGGAGGAATCACACAAGGAAATAAGACAGCAGCATTCCTGCCTTGCACAGCTCACAGGTCAGGACTTCAGAGCTCAGGCAATGGGTGAATACATATCCCCATACACATATAGACACACACGTGTGTATGAATATACATGTTCATTTGTGTACAGAGAAAGGATCTGCTTTCCATGCCCTTCGCTCACTCTGCTCATCAGGAGAACGAGAGAGAGCTCCAGCTTAGCAGAGACTTATTCTAGAGGCACAAACATGCACTTCCCCAGCATTGTAAATAAGTCTGTGAGAGCTCTTGGGGTAAAACCCAGCCTCCAGTCATGCCCTGGCAGCGAGACTTTTAACCAGCACATCTGTCCCCCAGTGCCGACTTGGTTGTAGACGTGCAACAGAGGACTCTCCTACCCAGCTATGTGGAGACCACTGCCAGCTGGCACACAAGTCAAGAGGAAGAAGACAGATAGCTCCTGTAGGCTCAGGGCCCTGTTGGAGCCTCTAGATCACAAAAGAGAAAGATGAGTCCTGAGCAGGGGTGGAGAGCTAGGCCTGAGGGGCAGAGGTGTAGAAGGATGAACAAAAGCCTGGAGATGAGAGTTAGGAGGTGGTAGAGGCTAATTGCTTGAGACTGAGAGAAACTAGGAAAGATAGGAAATGTAAGCAAAAGGGGAAGGAAAACGCTGAAGCAAAAAGAAGGAGAATATGTGGGACACGCTAGGAAGTGTGTAAAAGGAGTGAAGAGACCTTGATGGTCTGTGAGAGGACAAGATGCTGGAGTTAGGGTAAAGCACATCCTCTAAACCCAGCAGTAACTATGCAGAGACTGAGACTCACTGCAGGAATCCAAAACATGGGTGAAATGCTGAGAGTACCTGCCAGCTCCCCAATTCTGGTCTCTCCAGCAGCCCCTGTGGTGCATCTCCAGCTCCCCAACCCTGGTCTCTCCAGCAGTCCCTGTTCCTGCCCTACTGTTCTGCAACTACATAACTTAAGAGAAGTCATGTTTTCAGCAGAAAACACAGGTAGAGTTCATTGTTTACCTGTTCCCTGCTCCTGTCCATGCTGCTCTGGCATCACCAGGTGCTCCAACAGTCAGACAGATGGTCAAGATCCTTCCAACTCTGCAAAGTGCATCCACCCACAGACAGCTTGCCAAGCTGCCCCACCAACAGGCTCTGCTTTCATACCGAGAGGGGCACCAGGGGTGGGCACTCAGGGCCCAGGTGCAGCCATTCAGGGTTGTTAAGGCCCCTCAAGAGCTTCTCAGGAGCTAAACCTTTCCTCCTGGGTGGCTCTCTGACAACAGAGAGGACTATCCCTCACATCAAGGTCTGGTCTGGCCTGTGTCCTCACTGCTCAGTGCCTACTGGGCTGCAGCCAGCAGCAGAGCTCAAGGCTCTTGGTGGCAAACAGAGGCCAGGGCAGTTCTTGCCTGTGACTGTGCTGGGAGGTGCCCGTCCAGCCCTAGTCCTATCACCCGGCTGTGAGATTCACCTGTGTGTCAGCTTGAATTCCCAGCACTGCACCCCCCCAGACCCCAGACCTTTCCTCCCCAGTGCTGATTGCTCCATTTCTCTCTCTTTTTTCATCCCTCTGGCTTTTCAAAGCCACGCAGCTCTTTGTTCAACAACAAGCCATCTTCTCCACGCGTTACTTCTCTCCTTGAACTTTTCCCCGTGAACGACTTGACATTAAGCTGATAGTTGCTCTTAACTAATTGTTAACCTATTCGTCGAGACCATAAAAATTATTGAAAGGCCAAGGCTAAAGCTGTTTAAATGAGAAATATTTCCACAGAACTCCCCCGAGATGAAATAAAACAGCTCCTGCCGACAGAGCGGCTGCCAGTTTCAGACTAACGGGCTTGAGGATGATGTTTTGCTAACAGCAGTTAATCAGTAAATTCCCATTACTAATAAGGCCATCACTCTTGGCTGAAGCTGCAAATTACATCTTCTGTTTCTCGGTGCTCAAGATGAAGCGTTCTTTAAATTCTGCATCTGCAACTGCAATGTTTAGCACAAACCACCACGAGGGGAGAGCAAGAGGAACACTGAAGAAGCGTCACGTGCATTCAGCATCAATTTGCTGCTCTGTCATTAAAATGACATCTCTTTCTTGGCGCTGGTATTTAGCATCACCTTGAAATTTGTATTTAGGAGGGGAATGGAAACCTAGAGGGCTGAAGTCTTTACCTCGGGCATCCCAAAGTCAGGCACAGGCTGCTGCGAGAGACAGCAAAACGTTGCCCAGTCACTGAGGACAAAATTAGGAAGGAAACAACCCCAAGGTTCGTTGTCATCCTGCGTCTTGACTGGCAGCCAGAACTTCTGCTCGCTAGCAGCACCGCAAAGCTGGCTTCCTCCCCCCCGATGCAATCGTCATTCCAGACTTCAACTCGTACTGGAGAGTAGGATTTTTGCCATCAGTGTCCACAGAAGAGCACAGAAGAGCGGTTTAGTGTGGTTCGAAAGCTGGAGGCGCTCCTCGATGACCGGTCCCTCTTGCACCACAAGCAATGCAGAGTGTGACCAGGTGTTGGGGCNGATGACCGGTCCCTCTTGCACCACTCTCATCCCGGCCACAAGCAATGCAGAGTGTGGCCAGGTGTTGGGGATGGAAGCTGCAAAGCACTAATCACTGGCTGGACAGCAGAGCTGTTTTTAACAGTCTGAATTGTTCTTTATCTACTTTTCCAGAGACAGCTACACAAAACTCAGCTGCCCTAGGCAATTCTCCTCCCTCCAGTGCTCAGGCAGTCTTTGCAGGGACACAGCAGCCTCACTTCTGCTGGCTGCTTCTTCTGAAAGCATCCGCATGCCTGGAATCCCTCGCAACCTTCAGCAGCATCTCTGGACTCCTTCAGCCATTGGTAAGAGCAGGAGTTGCTCTGCACTCTGCACTCTGCAGAGGAATGAGTGCACGCATCCACGCAGCCCCACACCAGCCCCACAGCAGTGATCACGGCTCCCGTTTAATACTGGTGGATGTAGATCTGACTGGAGCGCGGAGTTCGGCCTCTGTGCCAAGCTGGGGGCAGGCAGGCAGCCTTCAGTGCTGGTGGGGGGGGTTCCCTGCTCTCTTCCTAGTGCTAATAAGGCTGTGCTCAGGACCTAAAGCCCTTTTGTTTCCAAGGCTGCAGGGCAGCCCCTTTCTGGAGCACATCCAGGACTGGTGTCTCCTGGGGAGGGAGAGATGGCGTCACGGTGGAGAGGCGGCAGACAGGAAATCTTGTGCACTGGTCCGAGGGAAGGTTATTCCCTCACGGGGAAAAAGCTGAGAGACAACAGTTGTTTGGAAGAAGAGTATGTGACCCAGGAGAATATAGAATACCTTACACCCTCCACGGTGTCCTCGCTGCAGCAAGCAGTGCCTGTCAGGAGTCGAAAGGGGCTCAGGAGCAGAGAGTCAGAGCCTGATTCCTAAGTGCCAGTGAAATCCCTGGTACTGTATTTTCTTGGCACTGAAAAATTCACCTCTGAATTTCTCGATCGAGATGATGCCAGCTGGTGATGACTGGTGTTTTCTTCTTCACTTTGCTGTCTGTTAGCACATCTTCTGCTTTGTCTGCTGTGTCTCAGAGCTATGTACAGTTTCCTGTTGGGTGGGACTCTGTATTTTTTGGCCATGCCCTGCTTTCTACATTTTCTGCACGTATTTTCCCTCACGTTTGCTTGCACCTCTCTGTACTGCCTTCACGTAGCTGCTACCCCTGTATTAGTCATTGCTTCCCTCTTCCTTGCTCTCCCCACTTAGAACAGCTAAGAGGGCCAACAGCATCCTGGGGGGGATCAGAAGGGGGGTGGTTAGCAGATCGAGGGAGGTTCTTCTCCCCCTCTACTCTGCACTGGTCAGACTGCATCTGGAGTGCTGTGTCCAGTTCTGGGCCCCTCAGTTCCAGAAGGACACAGAGCTGCTGGAGGGTGTCCAGCATAGAGCAACGAAGAGGATGAAGGAAGGAGAGCAGCTTCCTGATGAGGAAAGGCTGAGAGAGCTGGGTCTCTTGAGCTTGGAGGCTGAGGGGGGATCTCATTCCTGTCTCTAAATCTGTGAGAGGTGGATGGAGCCAGGCTCTTCCTGGCTGTGTTCCTGTGTGACTTGGTCTAGGTGATGCTGCTGTGGCAGGGGGACTGGACTGGCTGATCTTTGGAGTTCCCTTCCAATCCCTAAGGATTCTGTGTTTTAATTAGCCACCCATCCCCAGCAGGGTGCTTCACAGCCAAACCCATGTTCACAGCCTGTGTGCAAGAAGCCACTGGCACCAGTGGTCTCCTATCTTCTACAGAGAAAAACTACCCAAAGGACGACACCCTCCAGCAGCTCTGTGTCCTTCTGGAACTGAGGAGCCCAGAACTGGACACAGTACCCCAGATGTGGTCTCACTAGTCCATCTTAAGCCAGCTCAACACACCAACAGCAAAGACCTGGAACTGCAACCCTCCAGTAGCTCAGAAACAACTTTAAATGAGAAACCTTTGGAAGAGACTCCCCAGTTTAGGAAGGAAACTGAATTAAGACCCGTGATTAATTGCTACAGCTTATTTAGCTTCAGATTTCTCTGCTTTGCATGCTGACCAGAGAAATCACAGCACCTACACTTGGTGCTAATAAAAACTCTATTAATGTTAATTGATTTTTACACTGCAAACTTAGTGCCTAGAGTTTCACGCTACGTGTTGGTGTTGTTTAACATTCTACTGCGAGCAGCCCGCTTCAGGCCCAGAACAGACACCACTTGATTTAAAGCTCTACATAGGGGATCTTGCAGCTTAGAGACCCACTCCAACACAGAGTCCAGTACAACAGAGGTTCCTGTATTTCACCAGATCCACACTGTCAGGCTGCAAACAGCCACTAGACTCACAAAGGTGCACTGGAGGAAGAGCCCTGCTAGTCACAGGAACCACCCAGGACCCAGTTCAGTGGGTTTGTGGAGTCTGAGGCTGTAGCTGGACACAGTATAGATTCATTAGGGATCGGAAAGGATCTCGAAAGATCATCCAGTCCAATCCCCCTGCCACAGCAGCATCACCCAGACCCAGTGGCACAGGAACACAGCCAGGTGGGTCTGGAACGTCTGCAGAGAAGGAGACTCCACAACTCCCCCCCTGGGCAGCCTGGTCCAGTGCTCCAGTACCCTCCCTGGGAAGCTCCTTCTAATATTGTTATGGAACCTCCTCTGTTCCAGCTGGCACCCAGTGCCCCTTGTCCTGTCACCAGGTGACCTTGAGAAGAGCCTGGCTCCATCCTCCTGACACCCATCCCTCACATATTTATAGGTCCCCCCTCAGCCTCCTCTCTCCAAGCTCAAGAGCCCCAGCTCCCTCAGCCTTTCCTCAGCAGGGAGCTGCTCTCCTTCCTTCATCATCTTCGTTGCTTTACACTGGACACCCTCTAGCAGCTCTGTGTCCTTCTGGAACTGAGGAGCCCAGAACTGGACACAACACTCCAGATGCAGTCTCACCAGTGCAGAGTAGAGGGCGAGAAGAACCTCTCTGGATCTACTAACCACCCCCTTTCTTATCCCCCCAGGATGCTGTTGGCCCTCTTGGCCACCAGAGCATGTAGTGGAGCTGTGATGGGGAGCAGAAGGAGCACTGGCAGAGGGAGCTGGCGGCTGAGCAGCATGAGGCAGGCAGCACCGCCTGGAGATGTCCCGAGCTGAAAAGAAGGATGCAGGATGAAGGCCAAGTAAAAATTATCTGGAACTCCCAACATAAAAAACTACCTGGCAAGCCATCCAGAATGCAGAGTGTCCGTTACTTCTGAGGCTGCAATGGCCCTGTTTGCTTTTATTGAGTTTTGTTTTAATAAATTATCACCTTTGCCCAGGTGCTGTCACCTTAAATAGAGCAGAACCAGGGGTTTTTTTTCCTCTCTTCTGTTTGTTTTTATTTCTGCAACTTTCCACAGATCCCTTCACCTCCAGCTAGAGAGGAGGCCTGGAAAATCTCAGCCTGCTAGGTGAAACTTTTGGAGAGTCACAAGCAAGTGAAAACAGGGAGATAGAACATAAATGGAAAGGCTTTGGCAGCCTGAACTGTAGCTGTCACCAGGGTTCCAGCCGTAATGAAAACTTTCCTGAAGTACACAGACACATTAACCCACAGAGGACCTTTCCTGACCTCGCTGCGGCTTTTGGGCAGGCTGGACCCCCTCGAGCTGGAGCAGGCTGCCCAGATGGCCACGCGCCACAGCGAAGGGGCTTGCATGTGTAAATCAGGTTATTCCTGCTCAGGGTGTCATCTTCTCTGTCTGGGGGTGAGAAGCCAAGATGACTTGTTCAGGACAAGAGCTTTCTGCATTCCTGGTTCACAGAAAATCCTCTCTGGTGTTCCCCAAGCAGCAGAAGCAGTGCTCTGGATAACTTCCCTGGACCTGCCGTCCCGCCGCTTGCCAAGTTTCCACAGGGGCCATTCCTCCTCGCCTGACAGGAGACAGAGATGTTATGTGCTAAACCGCCGGGCTGCCCAGCTGGGATGGAGACCCAGACAAACTGAATCACAGAATCTCTCTGCTCGGGAGAGACCTTTAAGATCGTCAGTTCCAACCAGTGCTGCCAGGTCACCAGGAAACCACACGAGCTGGACTAGATGACCTTTCGAGGTCCCTTCCAATCCAAATCATTCTACTCTCTGATGATTACTTTCTTACTCTGCATCTAATTGTCTTACAACATTCCTGAATTCAAGAGAGGCTAAGGGCTGGTTCTGAACAAACAGCATGATTTCCTGCCTGAGAGGTGAAAGACCTCTGCTGCCAGCGTGCCCAGGGGATGGGCTGCGCAGCCTTTCCTCTCTCAGGGTGTTTGATCCCTTCTCCTAACGATCAGGACCTGACACCCATGCGTTGTTTGGTGTCCTGCTGCCAGTCTTCAGGAACCACTGCAGGAGACACACAGTGCCACGGGTAGATGAGATGCCATTATGAAGCTGGGGTAGGTAGGCACCTTCCTGAGCTGAACGAGGGCTGAGCAGGCAGAGCTGTTGATTTGTGGCCTTCCCACACTCAGAAGATGGATTTTTCTTTCAGCTTGCTGGGACACAATGGCTGTGGGGTACTCACAGAGCAATCTGTACACAACACAGCAACCATCGAGGCCAACGCAAGAGCAGGCTTGGTTCCTTGAAGCCAGATACCATCCTGTCACTGGACTGGTAGCTGGGTACCACATGTTCTCTGTATACCTAGATGACCTGTGCACATAGGTAACACCTGCATCTCTATAAAAAGAAGAGTATTGATCTCCTTTGACACAGAGAGCTTTCATTGTGTCTTTTGAGATGTGGTGATGGCTGCTAATTTTACTCTCTTAACGCAACTGGTCATTGATCTGGTGAAAAAAAAGGGGGGTTCCTCCTCTCCCCTTAAAAGGGGGAGGCTGCTGGCCCCATAGCTAGAAGATTTCATAGAATCATTTCCAAATGAAGAGTATATTTTGCATCTAACTTTAACTGAGGAACAGAAAAAATGGGGCAAGGAGCCTCTAACAGCAAATCTACCACGAGTGAATGAAGTTTCTGTTGTGACAGAAGCTGCCCGACACAAGGCTGCTGCCTCCCCCACTTCACTGCTCACTCCTGCCTCCTCTCCTCCTCCAAATCCCTTCCTCCCCCAGGATGAGCCAAACAGCAAGAGAGATTTTTGCAGAGCTAGTCCAAGTCGGGGCTAAAAGATTCCAGGAGGGGTTAGGAACAAGCAGCTGGAGCTGCTGGAATTGGTTAGAGGGAAATGTAAAATAATAATAAAAAACAGCTATTATTGGTAAAAGGGCTGTCTGGCTACTGTTTAACAGCCCTACCTGTGACCAGGATCGCGCTAATATGAAAACCAGGAGTACCAGCGGAGGAAGGAGTCTGGAAAACATTACGCTTAAGCACAAAGGCTCTTAAAGGATCAGTTCGTGGCATCTCCCTGACACACAGCTCTCAGAGCACTCAGAGCGCCTAGATGTATGAAGCGAGTGAAAGGACACATACTGTAATTACAGGGATATACAGATACGCACGACTCGACCCCAGCTTCGTCGCAATAAATCTTTGCTAGGTAGATCGATCTTCAGTGGGTAGGAGAGGACTCCTGCAGCTGGTTCCTGTAAGGCAAACGTGCTCTCACATTAATAAGGTCTAATAGTGAATAGTTCCATTGATTTCGGTGGGGTTCCTTGCGAACGTGGAAGGTGTAGGGTCCCTTGGGAAGAAATCCTACCAGGACATCCTTTTGTCAGTGTATTTCAGGCACATTTGCAGTAAGACTGCCTACATTTACCCAGCTGAAGGGTCGGTGGGTTTCTCTTCCAGTATCAAAACCGTGCTCTGCAACTGATGGCAACTTCATATGGGGCTGCCCTCGATAGACTCACTGCCAGCAGGTAAGACCTGATGGTTTACCTCAAGGGAATAGCTCTGCAAGTACCATTCCTCTCACATCATGGAATCATTAGGGATTGGAAGGGACCTCGAAAAACCCAGTCCTCCTGCCACAGCAGGATCACCCAGACCAAGTCACACAGGAACACAGCCAGGTGGGGCTGGAACGTCTGCAGAGAAGGAGACTCCACAGCCCCCCTGGGCAGCCTGGTCCAGTGCTCTGTTACCCTCACTGCCTCACTGTGAAGACCGCACTGATGGCTTAAAGATAAGTGCACGAGGCTCACAGGTGTCACAAACTGAGTGCAAGTATCGTCAAGGTTACCCCTGTGTGGTCAAAAGACTGAACCAATCTAGTTTGTATTCAGGCGAGGGGTTGCCTTACCTATGGCAGCATTGCCTACACGCTCCGAGCCCGTGTCAGACTGAACACCTCTCTGGTACTCAGTGGGAGAAGATACGAAGATCATAAATATATCCAGATGTTTTGTCGGTCACTGCCAGCTGTCTTGGGCTCTGGAAAACAGCACCGTGAATTTTCATCCCTCTCTATCAGCCTTTTTCAAACCTGTCTGCTTCCCAAGTCCTGGGGCAATTACTGCTAACGAATCCTTGCTCCTGATTGTCTGATGGCTTTCAGGATTGTGAAGGGTAAGTAGCAACGTTGGATGGTCGCACCCTTCCGCCTCTCCCTTTTCAAGGAAGCCTCTTCACACTTCCAAACATTTTTGTACCCCCTTCTTGTTCCCCATTTATGTTGAACTCAACAACAGCCCGGACTCACCATTTCCTAGTGCTCCCCTGCCAGTCTGTATCTAGAGAAGGCCACCCAGTCCCCTGGCACATGGTTTGCTGTGCCAACGGGCTCTTTGTTGTGCAGATGACTTTATCCTACTCTTTAGACAGCCTGCACCCCAAGGGGTTTAGTCACTGGTAGGGGCTATCTGGGCAACACAAATGATTATTAACCATTAACCAGCTGAATCCTCCGGGTCTAACCCAACCCAGTAACGTTTCAATTAAGCTCAGCAAGGTTCAGGAAGCTTGCTGTCTTGCAGGACTGACTCTTTTTTCTCTGAAGCACTTTCCCAATTAAGCAGTAGTTCAGAAGACACTGTGGGATTTGGATCATTATAGGTGACAGTCCTTGGGTACTCTGTGGAAAGGGCCAGAGGGAATAACCCCCCCTCTCTCTCTCGAGCAATGAGGTGACTCCCCCGGAAACCACTCCTTTTAGTGCCCTATTAGTATTCTGACACACCGTTCATCCTTTTAAAAATTACCCTGTCACCAGTGCCTTTACTAACTGTCATAAGCACGGATGGGGCATTAGCAGGCAATTCATTAGCTCTGCTCTACTCTGGCACTCTGAGCTATACACAGCTGCTCAGGAAGGGTGTCTCCCGTATGGGGTGGAAGTCTGCCCTACAAGCACCCATAGAGATGCATGAGGTCTGTGGGTCACAGCATTACTCTCCCCGGTGTTGCCCCCAGAGCAAGTTCAGCCCCGTTTCTCTCCTTAGCCAGAAAAAGGTGGGGAAAGCCACAAAGTCGAGAGGATTTTCAAGGACACAGGCAGGATGGTGAACCCTGAAGAAAGGGCTTTGAAGAAGCATCGTCACAACTTTTCTTGGACGAGGTTGGAAAGGATTCCCACAGGAAAAAAGTTCCATCCGAGCACTGGGGATCCTTCATCCATTCACTGGGGTTTCATCAATTGGCTTTTTCTTCCCCCCTTCTCCAAGATAACGGCTGCTGGTATTTAGTTAAATAATTTTAATGAGGTAAATGAACAGTAATATTCATTAATTAGCAGTAATATTAAAAGTAATATTAATAATCTGTTATAAAATCAGTTGTCACAGGTACTTAAAGTGGGAGTACAGCTACAGAGACAAAAACTGTACAGTAGGTTTTAACAGTTACATCCCAGAGAATTATGTAGGAACTCCTGTTTAAAGACCTACACTCCCTCTGTGATTTCCTTAGACCCGTTTGTCTCAGTTCCAACTTGAAATGAGACCCGTGTGGACATCTTGAGTTTGTTTTTCATCTTTCAAGTTGCTTTCTGATCCTAAAAGTGAAGTTTCTCCTATTAGTTTCCCTCTTTGCTCAACCCTCCTGACCCAGGCCATGATACAGAGGCTTATTTATACCTCTTTTTTGGGTTTGGTTTGGTCTCTATGGAATATAATCTGAAGGAAATCTGCACACATCACATGCCTCGTTATTTGAGGAAAGGAAACGTCTTCAGCGAGGCATTCTTTGTGCACAAATACTTTAGAGAACGGAGCATAAAAGCAACTACATGGAAGTGTGATCCAGAGTTAACTGAAACTCCTGGAAATACTACTGTGAACTGCACTGGGTCCCTCTCTGCCAAAAACACCACCTCAGCCCTCTAACTGTAATAGACCATACACGGGGGAAGCAGCCTTCACCCTCTGCTCTACAAGCATAATCATAGAAGCATAGAATCCTTAGGGATCAGAGGGACCTTGAAAGATCATCCAGTCCAATCCCCCTGCCACAGCAGGATCACCCAGACCAAGTTGCACAGGAACAAAAGGAGAACCATGGAGAGATCACGTTGAACATTCTGTGGGATTAACAGAGCTAATCTAAGAAATGATCGCATCACAGGATTCTTTGGATCAGATAGTTCTCTGGATCTCAGATTTGGATCGTTCTCTTTAACACACGTTCAGCTTTCCTCTCCAGCACCTGCATTTCTAGGTGCAGACAAAGCATTTTCTTAGACATCATTTAGCTGTTCAGAGTTCCGCAAAGGAGCAGCCACGGGTCTGCTCACAGTAAATGTCAAATCCACAATGAAGTCCTGAGTTCGTAAGGAAGAACAGTTGAGAAATCAGTTTTCTGACTTCACTTAGGGAAACTGAGTTGGGAGCTGAGTCCTCACTAGCCATCACAACTAATCACACACAGTGCAGCAGGAAAACAGCTTCTTCATTTATTTCCATGAGTTAAGCACATACTTCAGGAATAAGTTAATCACTCTGATGTTTTCTGTCTCCTACCCATAAAAGGGGGACTTAACACGCTGGTCTACAACAGAGACACTGGGGTCTTCAAAGAAAGGTTGGATCATGCTAGTGAAGTCCACCACCGAGTCCCTGTTTGTGGATGTGGCCAGATCCCCAGCACTGGCTTCCCAGCAGGGAATCGCAGCCTGGGAAACAGAAGCCTTGAGCAAGGAACGACACGGCAGGGACTGCACTGCGATCGTTAACGTGGCGATGGAGTGAGCTGTGAGCTGTTTACAAGAGCCTCGCACGGGCTTCGCATGAGATTCACCTGCTCGCTGTGTGCGTGGGACCCGCAGCTGCACAGAGCGGACTCCACTCCTGGGTCGCCGTGAGCTTCAGCCCACGGGGCAGCGGGGTGCGGTGGCACCTGGGTCCCTCAACCCCACACTCGCTCAGCCGCCCTGGCACCTGGAATGGGCATCTCAGCACAAAGAGCGCACATCCAGCGCCTCTGGGGCGAGCAAGGTCTCGCCTTGGCGGCGACTCCCTGGCCGGACTGCCGTCAGCCCAGCGCCCCACAGCCCCCTGGACCACCAGCGCCTGGCGCCGGGGCTGCGGGGATGCCCCTTCCTACCGGTCGCTCCCTGGGGAGCAGCCACAGCCCCGCAGCGGCCATGTTCTACCCCCCCTCCGCCCACCCCCGGGGCCGAAGGGGCGCGGCCAGGCCGGGGTCCGGCGACCGAGGCCGGTCCTCCCCGCTGCGGAGAGCCCGGCCTGGGGAGGGATCCCCTGNCCGCAGTGCGAGCGGGGGCGGTGGCTGCAGGAGCCGGGCGGGCGCGGGCACTGAGGGCGAGTAGAGTTTACCCCTCTCACAGTAGCCGTTCAGTTGCCCAGGGCAGTGAAGGCCTTGGTTTCACCCAGTTCAGCATCGCAGAGGGCACACGGTCCCCGCAATAAACAACCTCAGGGTGTCTGTGGTTCCGCGCCTGGGCCGCGGCTGCGAGGCCTNGAGTTTACCCCTCTCACAGTAGCCGTTCAGTTGCCCAGGGCAGTGAAGGCCTTGGTTTCACCCAGTTCAGCATCGCAGAGGGCACACGGGGAAAGGTCCCCGCAATAAACAACCTCAGGGTGTCTGTGGTTCCGCGCCTGGGCCGCGGCTGCGAGGCCTCTCTGCGCGGCCTCTCTGCGCGGTTGGAGTGTGGAAACACTCCCTGCTCCCCAGCTGCGCTTTGAACTGCGCCTTCCTGAGCCCCTGCGACACCAGCAGCACAGGGTGGCCCGGGATGGAGCCGAGATGCCGAGAGCTGACATGAAGCACCAGGAATATCAGTGTCTCTGCCTTGCCAGGGCCTGGCAGCACAGCCAGAACAGCACGGGCATCGCACAGAAAAACCCGGCTGAGGGTTGACTCTGTCATCCTCAGTCTCTCCAACGTCTTGCTGAGAGCTGATGGCCTTTCTTTTCCTCATTATTTACCAGCAGCATCTGTAATTAATCACAAAAATGATTCTCCACGGTGTCACAGAGCTCTCTGTTCCGCATCCACAGCACAGGAGCAGTTTGGGCTACAATAATGAGGCAGAGTGGCCATCCCTGGGCCAGCTGGGCTGAGTGGCAGAGCCTGGCGTAGCCGACTGGCACGGTCTGGGGACTTTAGGAACTCAGGTGACTGCCAGACTCAGAGGTGAAGCTACGGAGGGGCCTCATCTGACTTCATTCATGCAGCGTTTCATGAGAGGAGTTTGTGCCCATCAGAATGATGGAGAATAGGCCAGTGTGTTGGCTCTGCTGGCTAATTAGTCTCTCAGACCTTCTGCTCCTCTGGAAGTCCCAGCCCGGCTGGGCAGGATGGGGCTTTGTGTTGCTTGCGTCAAGCGGCCAGGTTCCACATCTGTGGAGCTGGTGTTTCGCTGGTCTGCGGGGCTCTCATTTGGCCTATAAACCGCAAACATCTGCTGGGGTTATGGTCGGCCTGTTGGCTGATTTCAGCAGGGGTGGTGACCTGCTGTACTAGTCGATGGGTTCTGGAAGAACAACCTGGATGCAGTGCAGAGGAGATTGAGAGAGCGTGAAAAACACTCAGCCAGACAAAAATAAAAACTGAGTAAAAAAATAAAAGCAGAGAGCTGTGACACTGATAAAAGCCGAGACAAAACACAGGCTTGTGCCCCTGTGTCCTTGGCGTTTCCCACACGTTGGGTCCTGTGATGGCTAGGTAGTATTTTTTAACGCAAGTTGACAATTGAGTGCACTGCTTTATCAACCCAGTAAGATAAAACAAAACTTTAAAGCCACTTCTTAAATAAATAATGAGAAGAAAAGTCGCTCCTGCACTGAGAAAGTGCCATTCGTTGGGTTTAGGTGGTGAATAGTTAAAGTGATAAAATAGCAACTGATTCTCTGTAATAGCCCCAATCTCAGCCATGTGTTCTGCTCCTCATGAGGATAAAAAAGGGCCACGAGGTTGGCAGAGGGTATGCAGGGAGAACAAGCCTTATGCGGAGCAGCCTGAGGGAGATGGGGCTGGTTAGTCTAAAGAAAATGAGGCTGAGGGGGCAGCTTTTCACTGCCTACAACTACCTGATAGGAGGCTGCCACGGGGAGTCTGGTGGGCTGAAAGAAAAGGAGGTTGTGGAGAGGTGGGCCTTGGTCTCTTCTCACAAGTAACAAGCAATAGGACAAGAGGAAATGGCCTCAAGCTGCACCAGGGGGAGCTTAGGTTGGACATTAGGAAAAGCTGTATTGAAAGGGTCGTCAGGCCTTGGAACAGGCTGCCCAGGGAGGTGGCTGAATTGCCATCCCTGGATGTGTTCCAAACTTGTGTAGCTCTGGAGCGTGTTACTGACAGTGGTTAGTGGTTGGACTGGATGATCCTAGATGTCTCTTCCAACCAAAGAGACTGTGTGATTCTGGAGGAGACGGTGGATTTGCACTAGCTGACAACTGGTCTGGCCTTTCTTAGGTGAAACAAGCGTAGTTCTTTCCATGTAAATTCAGTTTAGATGGAGGAGTCTGAGCGCTGTCGAAGCAACTTATCCAGCCAGTTATTCTATAGTCTCCTTGAGCATTTATTTCCAGGGCAAGCGGGGCAGTACATGCCGAGAAGGAGCGATGGAGCACAACTCAGTGTAAATAATACGTTAGACCTGACCTGGACCCATTTGTGCTGGCAAACCAGACTCTTTGTTCAGAAACAGTCCAATTGGGGCTCCCAACTAATGGGGGTGTTTTATAGGGCAACCTTGTAAACTACTTAGGGATTTCAACCCTAAGTAAATACAAACAAAGGTACTGGTGCTGTTCCTCGATGCCTCGTACTTTCCCGTGAGTGTGGATGTCCGAAGAAAGGGCTCTTTTGTCGTGGTTGCAGGCTCTGCTGTTTTGAGGGTGTCGTTCACTGCGCTGCATTATCACAAACATTTGAATCTCCCACTGCGTTTGCATTCCTGAAAGAAGCCACAGCACCCCGCGACTCACGGCGTCGTAACCGCTTCTCCAGCCCTCGCTCGCCCCGCTGCGTGACCTCACTGCGTCTCCCCAGAATGCACACGACTGCCCAATCTCCTCGGGACTCCTAGAAAAAGCCCAGCTGGCGCCTGTCCCTCTCAGAAGGACTGGGTCTGGAACAGAGCGAGGTGAGGAGACTTCTGTAAAAACCAGTCTACAAACCCGTGAACTTAATGGAGGGTGAAAGCAGTCAACCGTCGCCGGGGTTAGAGCAGGGAATACAATTTTCCATTAAATTCTATATAGTGGGAAGGTATTGCTTTCTGTTGAATCCTCCTGGATTCTCTTGTGAGAGCAAACATGTCTGAATGATAGCGTGTGGCTATCAGACACGAGGAAAATTATCTAATTTATAGCCAGTACTGAGAAAGCTACCAGCAGCAGAATAAAATAGTTCTCCATATGGTACCGTAAAGCTTCCAAAAGCTATAGCTAAAGAAAACAACGACGGTCGTAGAGCTACTCTCCTTTTGTGTATGGAGTAAAGGGGTTGTGGCAGCTCAGCCCGTAAAGATTCACCAGGAGGAATGATGCCTCTGATTGCCTTAGATGAATCTGTAGCCTTTAAGAAGAGGATTACACGTATTAGCTGCATCTTTGTGCTAACGGGGCTCGTGTTTTGAAGTACGAGAAACCTCTACGGTTACATTCTGCGGAGGCTTCGGGACACGGTTTGCCAAATGGAAAAACATTTGGAGGTTTGGAAAAACCTTGCACATAAATTACTAAAGGCACGAAGCGCCTGAAAGATGGATGAAATCAGAAGCCAAGGAAAAGCAGTGCGTGTGCCAAGGAACAAAAAAAAACCCCATGTAATGATTTCTTTTAATGACTCTCCTGCAAAATGGAGCGCCAGCTTCCAGGGCATGTCATATCCTCATCAAAGCAGCTTGCCTGGGTGATGAGAAATGCCCTGCAAATGGGCCGGAGCCCCGATTTTTCATCCTTTCTGCACGTAGCTCTCCATTGATTATGTTAAGTGCTACCCACTGGTTAAAAACACAGCGAGCTCATTGTCTCCTCCTGTGCCAAAGGGCAGCCACACGCTCGCTAATTTCCTGATTTATGACACCCTCCAGAAGGAGCTGGAAGTGGGCGCTCGGCAGGGGGGACCCACACTACTGAAACAGAGCGGGATGAGGGAGTCTGTGATAATGAAAAGGCAGGCTCTCCTCGGACATGTAATCTCTCTTTTGGCTTGAAGCAAACCCGCTCCTTCAAGGCTCTGCCATCAACAGGGCCTGGCTCGAGTTTCACCACTAAATCTGAGTCAACAATCTCTAATCTGGACACCGGGCTCGGGATCCAGGCTCAAGTTGCAGTTGGAAGCAGACAACAGGGATGTGGGGAGGTGGGGGCCAGAGGGGAGTGGAGAGAGGAGGAAAAAGACAATCTTTGTTTCTCATTTGATTGTCTGCACAAAGCTGAACCGAGGTCACATGCCACTTGATTTTTATTTTGGTTTATTTTATTTTATTTTATTTATTTTATTTTATTTT
>VZRI01004344.1:510877-541822 GCA_013397515.1 Upupa epops | reverse complement strand
AGTTTGTTTTAGTTTGTTTTATTTTATTTTATTTGGGTTTATTTGGTTTTATTTTATTACTATTATTTTGTCATCTCTCGTATAAAACTTTGCACCCCCCTGCCCTTCAGATTGCCCTCCTGGCACTTCTCTTAAGCACAGGAGATACACATCCAGGAACGGGGGACGCAAGTTTGCGGAGCAGCTCCGACCTGGAGCCCTTTTCACCCTGCTGACACGCGACACCGCGCCGTACGCCGCCTGCAGCGGGGTTGCTATGCAGATATACGGTTTCTGAAAAGTTACACCAGGCAAACGCAAACCTACCCGTGGATTTAGCATCTCACAAAGCAGTGGCATGAAACGCCTGGCCGTCAGAGCTAAACAAGGTGAACTAAACCTTGGTGAAAACAACCTGCCCACCCCTCGAAGGGCCATCGATAACTGCGCAAGCATCTCGGGGCGCTGGATTTATCCCGCTACTGTGTACAGTAGAGGAGAGCCTGGGCTGGACTGAGAGGGGGAAACGCTTGGGTACTGTTCCTCCTCCCCCTGATTTCACTCTCTTCCCCCCGCTTTGTTGCTGCCTCGCCATGATTTTATTTTGAAAAATAGAGACTAGAATAAAAAAGATGTTGTCGGAGGCTCCCAGCCAACAATGTGCCAGCACATTCCCTCCCCACCCCAACCCCCCAGTCTCCTTAGGCCAAAAGCCTTAACAAAAGCTGTTTTCTGTTTGGAAGATCTCCGGGTCCTTCGCTTGCTCTCCTATCCCCTGAAACAGGAAATGATTTTATAATTCACGTTATTAAGGAATCCCAGTCACGCTCCACTCCCCCCCCTGCCTCCACTTCCCTTTGCACCCTGTTCCCTGCATGTTGACCCACAATAAGCTGGCACCCGTCCTCTCTGCCCCGTTCGTGTCAGCTCCTCTACCTGACCCTGTCTGTAAATCATCCCATCAGGCAGGCCAATCTCACCAGGCCACTCGCAGTGGCTGGCAGCAGCCACCCTTCCCCAGCGTCCCACTGTGCTCGCAGCGCCTGGCTGAATGGCAAGATGCTCCCACATCGCTCCCCCAGCTCCCAGTAACATGTGTCATGTGTGGGGTACTCCCTCACCTCCCAGTAACATGTGTCATGTGTGAGGTACTCCCTCACCTCCCAGTAACGTGTCATGTGTGGGGTACTCCCTCACCTCCCAGTAACATGTGTCATGTGTGGGGTACTCCCCCAGCTCCCAGTAACATGTGTCATGTGTGGGGTACTCCCTCAGCTCCCAGTAACATGTGTCATGTGTGGGGTACTCCCCCAGCTCCCAGTAACATGTGTCATGTGTGGGGTACTCCCCCAGCTCCCAGTAACATGTGTCATGTGTGGGGTAATGCCTATCACGCCAAGGGAGGCAACAAATCAACTCCCTTGACAAGAACCAACCTCCAAGCCTCCTGCATCTGCCCTCCTCTCCAGAAGGAGAACGGGCAGGCAATGGGGAGGTACCCAGCATCACCCTGCATGCCTGGAGCAGGTTGCTCCTGCCAGCCTGGTTTGCTCATGCTCACCTTCTTGAAAGCTGACTGGGAAAGCTGAGTGCTGCCGGTGCTGTGGCCCCGGGGACCTCTTTGGCTGCCTGCTGCCTTGCTGGGGGCCTTGGCAGCATGGGCAACCGTGGGGCTGCAACATGCTGAGTTGAAGCCTGAGAGCCAGCTGAGGGAGGTCTCGCTCTGCATCAGTGATGGGGACTGTGATAGCTCAGTGTTGCCTGCAGCAACTCTGAAGCCTTTGTGGGAGCAGAAGCAGATGTGCTTGCTCTAAGAGAAAGCTTCAAGCGCTAACTCGATGGCTATGCTCCCTCTTCCTAGCCCTGTCTCTTCCATGACAGCCAAGAGCACCTCTCCTGCCTTTCTCAGCACAGCTTGGGTGCCAGTGGGAGAGACAGTGTCTGGTCAGTCCTGGCCTGGGACGCAGGAGGGATGCGAGCCTCACTCAACCACTTGTTTTACACGGGCCTGTATGCAGGAGGTGCAGGAGAGGCTGCCCCTGTGACAGGCAGGTGCCTGGACGTTCTGTGCAGGGACACACAACTTTTCCATGCTCACATCATTTTTAAGGAAGGGTGGCAGTCAGTGCACCTGGCTGCCTCTCTGTGCCTTTCGTATCCTTGGAAAACTCCCAGCAGAGCAGGGGATACAGTGGCTGGGACACTGACCTGCTCCAGTAGACAGGTGATGCGTTAGACTGCAGGGAGCATCTTCCAGAACAGAGACTGGCAGCAGCCTCAGTTACTCCTTTTTTTGCCTCACGACTGGGTCAGTTCCTCGAGGCATCATAGAAGTCCTAACAGGACTGACCAGCGTGACAGGCTGAGGAGCATCGCTGCACAGACACCCCCCTGGAGTGCTGCAGCACCCTACAGCCAGCACCCACTGCACCGCTGCTGAAGAAAGCAGCCACGAGCTGCTGCTCAGCTGTGCTCGTCACAGCTCCGAGTGTTTTGCTGCTGCATCCTCTGCTTTGTGGGGAATATCCCGGGGTTGCTCAAGGTAGCGTTGCCTTTCGTTGCCCAGTACCACCTAAGGGACCAGTAAAACGTGAGCAAAGGCTGTGTGCAGCTATTCTACCCACTTCAAGACAGCTGAGCAGCTACGTTCACTATCAGGCAGCTTCCACTGCTGCCGGTTGCTCTCCTTCTGCCTATGGTTACTGCCCAAGTGCCACCTTCCCCAGCTCACAGATGCCAAACGTCAGGCCAGCTCTGGGTGGGAGTAGAAGCCAAAGCAACTTAGGAAGCCGTTTCTTTCCTCAGTTACTCGTCTGTGAATCCAGAGCGACCCTGTATCAGCTCCAGCCAACTCACTCTTGGTCTGAGCCCAGACTGCTTGTGGTCCCTGTTATTAAACGATGCCTTTCCATATTCCAGGCCTATTTTTAAAACAAAGGCACCGTAGTTAGGGCATCCAGTTCTATATATGGACACTCCGAGTGGCACTGAAATGCCTCACGCATGTGTTGGGCTGAGTGTTGATGTGGGTGTCCAAATAAGGGCCTCGGAGTGGGGTATCTCGCGGGGATAAGCATCCTCGCGCCTGCAGCACTTACTTGAACAAAGGGAATTTATTTCTATCCTTTAGCACGAGCTGTTTTCGTTTCGAGGGACCTCGCTGCTCGCGGAATGGGGCCGCTCAAACACTGGTGCCTTTGGAAAATAAAGAAGTGGAGCTCTCAAAGTCATCTAAGGCAGCAGATGAGGAAATGAATGCAGCACACAGACCTCTTTCTATCACAAGGGCAGAATTCTTGCTGACAGCAAGAATGTAGAGCCAGGAGAAGGCCCTGTGCAGCTCGCTCACAGCAAAGCTCCCCCTGTGCCCCAGCACCGTGCAGGGATGCACGTGGGGCTGGCTGCTTAGGGACCCGACGCAGAGCCGCCTCTCTGCTCACAAAGACATCTCCCCGCTGTACGTGTGTAGAGCGGGGTGACTGCTATCACACGCAGGAACCTTCCCCTCTATCCCCCAGCTCATCGGGATTCTCTTTGTCTGCCTGACGGCCAGTCCTCCAGGACAGAGCTTATGCCGGCTCTTAGGGCTCAGAGCGCCATGAAGAGTGCCAGCAGCGGTTCCGCCAGGCCTTGCTGGGGTCCCCTTGACTGCAGAGGACCTTCTTCCATCCTTTGTGCGATTCCATGTGTTTCGCTGGCATCGGAGGCGGGACGGATCTGGCCTCAAAGCTGAAGCAGGTTTCTCTTGCATAATGTATCGCAGCATTTGGTGCGCCTCTGACTGACTGAAGGTTTCTGTGCGCTTGGCTAGTTCCCCCCTCCCCGATCCGCAGCTGGAGGAGGTGTTTTTAAAATCACAACCAACCAACCGATTCCACTGTCTCAAGTAGCTGCTGGGGATTCCAAACGCTGGGATAAGCGGCTGGGAGTGCTGTGAAGGAAAGCTAAGGTAAGTTTGGGAACACTGGAATTGCAGCCGAGATGGCTTTCTCTACCTCTGCCACCCTGATGATTTCTGACAGGATGATTCCGTTTCTGGGGGGAGAAAAAAGCAGTTCAGGAGAGGGAAAGACCTCTCGAAAGGCTCTGTTGTTTTTCAGAAGAGTGAAAATGTGTGCTAACAATCCTGGACCACTGACAAGAGCAAGATCAATACACACGGCCCTCGTTTTACAGCCAAGTTCAGATGAATAAATAGAGATGCAGCAAGCTGTTTGCTAGGGACACAAGCCTTGCGCTCCGTGCCCTTCCAAGCAGGAAGCCCGGGCTGTTGTTGTTTGCCTTGCACGGCTGCTTAATGAGATCAGTCAGAGAGCGACAGAGCTCACCGGACACCACAAAGCCCTCAGCCAGCAGCGCTGGCTGTGCTGCTGGAGAGCTGGCCAGCAGATGCTGTAGCACAAGACAGCTCAGTATCTCTACATCATAGACTCGTGGAGTCGGATTGGGTTGGAGAGGAGCTTAGAGATCTAGTTCCACCCCCTCTGCCATGGGCAGGGACACCTCTCAGGGAGGAGTTTGAAGAGCACAGCCCCGTTTTCAGCTCACGCACGGGAAAGCCCTGACACCACGAGCAAACTGCGCCTGCACAAGTCCCCTTGGAATGGGTGAAGCTGCAGACAGCGCATCTTCCCTAAGATCAGGGCTAACTGCCCTGTGCCAGCTGCAGGGGTTCCCTCCACCCCACCCTCCACACTGTGGAAACCGAGAAGCAGCAAGGGGAGGCCTGAAAGCAGAAGGGGCAGGGACACAGCCCTCCAGAACACCCGGACATTAGTTTCCCCAGCCCCGAGGCAGCGTGCAGTTTGGTGTGCGACCAGGCAGGCAGAGGGAGGAAGAGCCGCGGGTACCAAAAAAGAAAGGAATTACAAAAGATAGAAAGCCAGCAGCCCGTTCCAGTGCGGGTGGTTTTTTTTTCTTGGAGATTTATTTCGTTTTCAATAAATCTGACACCGCTCAGGGAGAGAGGAAAGCGCTGCAAGCCCCAAAGGAAAGCAACGCACGCCAGGGTGCTTCGGATTCTGGCTCTCTCGGAGGTGTTTCACCAGGATCTCCTTGAGCTCTCTCTCCCCGGGCTCAGGAGTCGTTGAAATTTCCCCTTTTTTTTTGGTTTTTGAATTTTTTGTTGTTATTTTTTGTTGTTTTTGTTTCTTTCTTTGTATTTATTTTTTTTTTAAAAAGCCAGCTCACTCGCCCGGCAGTGTTTTCCAAGCTTTCACAGCTCTAATAAATAAGGAGCACCTGTAAAACAGTAGCTTGACCGAGGTGAATCTGTACAAAGGAAAAGTCTAGAAATACAGTATATACACAGTGCTCACAGTGCACCCTCGCTACAAGGCTCTGGTTCAGCTGCCCCTGCTGCCCCGCTCGCAGCGCCGCTGCCCCAGCCAGACACGCGGCTCCTGCAAAGCGGCCCTTGCTTCCCCCCATCCCCGGTGCAGCAGCCTTATAGAAAAGGTGTCCTCTGAACACTCGAGAGTGAACAATTGCTTTATTCGAGTTAGTAAACAGTTACACTGAATCACAAGGTGATCGGAAACGGGGGGGTTAAGGGGTTTTTTTTTGTTTTTTGCTTGTTTTTGATTTTTTTGGTGGGGATTTTGTTGGGGTTTATTTTCTTTTTTTTCCTTTTCTTTTTTTCTTTCTTTTTTTTTTCCTTTTCTTTTTTTTCTTTCTTTTTTTCTTTCTTTTTTTCTTTCTTTTTTCCTTTTTTCTTTCTTTTTTCTTTCTTTTTCTTTCTTTTTTCTTTCTTTTTTTCTTTCTTTTTTCTTTTTTTCCTTTTCTTTTTTTTTCCTTTTCTTTTTTTTTCCTTTTCTTTTTTTTCCTTTCTTTTTCTTTCTTTCTTTTTGTTTTGTTTCGTTTCGTTTCCTTTCATTTTGTTTCCTTTCCTTTCGTTTCATTTCTTTTCCTTTCTTTGTCAGGATGGGATACTCCACAACTCTCTTACCAATTCAGTGCCGGTATAACATGCTCTAGTGTACTTTTGGACTCTTGGCTACAACTGTACAAGTGCACACAAGTCAATTCTACCCTGTTATCCTCCACCCACTGATTGAGGATTGAATTGCACATTTCTCTTAACCATGACAGGAGAAAGCAAACAGTGAAACAGAATCATGGGGGATCTTTCTCACTTTACCCTTGTTTCCCTTGGTTTGTCCATACCATTCTAATTATCATGAAAGGGCTATGCATATGGAGAGATTGTCTCACTGCCTTCCTGGATCACTGAAAACCATCAGGGTTGAAATTTCATCCAAGTCTTTCGTGACGCCCAGCAAATATTCCCCTCAGATTAGTTTACACCTTGAGGGAATTTTGGTCTTTAGTTCAACACTCTTGCTCTGTTCCCAAATGGGGTGCTATTTAGGGGAATTTAGAGAGAAAGCTGAGAAGAATAAACATTTACTGAGTTCTCTTGGCATTCAGTCTCTGAAAAACCACAGTATAAACTATTCATGCTGCTTCTTACATCTGTCAAATCAAAAATTAAAAGCCATCAAAGTGTAACACTGAAAGTATGGCATTAGAAAGGATCAAGGTGGCCTTTGTAAAAATAACAAGGAAAGTATATTAGCCAATAAAATATTCTAACTCTTCGTTTAAAAGTGCATCGTGGGCAGGACAGAGATGACTCTGAAGCGTCGCTACTACTCCAGTATTACCCCTTTCCCCCATCAGAACTCGAATAGGTCCAAAACCATACAATGCGAATCACGACTCTCGGTTGTAGCAGCAAAACCACAGCAGTTTTTCAAAGGAAAACAACAAAAAACGTCAACAAAAACTCAATCCTCGTCTCGTCGCCCAGTCTCAAGTGTCTGAACTTGGAAGTCAGAGAGGGAAAAGTACCTAGGTTGGTCCTTGTGGTTTTTGAAACCAGGGTGAAAAAAATCCCCCTCAGCAAGAAACCAAGAGGAAAAAGCGTTCCTTGGAGGAGAAGAAGGGTGGGCGCAGGAATGCTGAGCACACTGGGTGGGTCCGTGATGTGCTGTCTTCTGGGTCAAAGGCACCCGTGGGAACCGAGGCTTCCTCGGAGGGGCTTCATGACAGGAAGCTGCTGTCTTTGCTGGACTTTTAGCCAGAGGGGGTGGTGAGCGGGCCAGCTGGTGTCATCCGGCGGAGTGACATGGTTAGCTCTGCTCCCTTTCTCCGTGTAAGGTACCCTGTGAGCGAGTGTCCCTGCAAAGCAGACAAGCAGAAGCGGTCAGGATGGCTGGAAGGAGACTGACCGCAGGCGGGCTGGGCACCGCCTGAGCTCACCGCGCGCACCGCCGCACGCTGAGAGGGCAGCGGGGCTGAGACGTGAGCCCACCGCTTCGGCCTGGCCACAAGGGCCAGTGGTGCGTGAGGCCTCTGGGACTGCTGGAGAGGATGAGGGAGAAATTCCTGCGATAAAGAGCTGGAAACTGATCTAATAATAGCTCATTCTCTGGGTTTCATAGAGCGCCTTTCATCCTACGAAAGCATGGGTGAATAACGATACCTTGCAATTATACAGCACGCTTCACCCCCTGAGTGCCCTACACGCAGGGATGGGCTGCTTCCTGAATGACATGGGCAGGGAAGGGGAGCAGAGAAGGAGAAACACTTGGATGAGGATTCCCCAGAACCCGGGATGAGGACAGGATGGTGAACAGGGCATGTGCCAGGGCTCCCCAGAGACACAGGCTGGTGCGTGGCTCCGCAGGACTAAGCAGTCTCCTGGAGAGGCTGGGACAGTAGCCAGAGACAGCTCCGCTCTCATGTCACTGTGCCTTTCTCACTAGCAGAGCTAACTCTGCAGGTAATAACCCTGCCCTCCAGCAATCTGAAGATGTCTCTCTTGGCGACCCAGGCAAGACAGAAAATCAACCAGCCAAACCACGGAGTTAAGGAGTTCCCTAGAGTCCTTCACAACCTCCTTGGTCTTCTCTCAGAGCGGTCTGCAACACCTCTTGTACCAGCACCACAGCAGCTACAGCACCGGGGGGGTCACAGTCAGCAGAGCACACTGCCTGGCACTGCCTGGCACCACAAGAGGAATTCAAAGGAGGGCATTTCGGGACCCAAAGCAGAGCTGGGCACTCCCCTCACTGAGCTGAACTGCCACTAAGACTTGCAGTGTTGAATGCAGACATTGCCACGGCCCGTGTGTGAGCCGGGAACAACATGCTAGAGCAGATCACAGAATCAGCAAGGAATTTCACTTCCCAGTTGTTCCCTTTGTCTGTCCTGGTCCCCATTTCCAGGTTCTTTTCCCCCCCCATCATCTGACCAGGTGTTCTGACCGCTTTTGTTGTCATTCTTCCTTTGTTTTGGGATGCATCCCACAGGACTCACACTGACAGCACCCTTGTGAAGCCCACCGGCGCTCTGACTGGCAGGGCACTGCGCAGGCTGCTAAGTGATCTGGGAGGGAGGGCACAGAGAAGCTCCGGATGCTTCCTGATAACTTTTCAAGTCCCGTGTCTTTCCCTCTGCTGCAGATAGACTCCGTGTAACTGCACGTGCAGATTGGAGAGGACCTTCCCTGCTGATTGGCTCATGCGGCAGTGATTGCGCTTGATGAGAGCAACTTTGCAGAGATCAAGTGACAGAATGAAACCCCCATCAGGCAGAGCACGCTAAGTTTGATAAAGAAACGAGAACACGCTAGTCATCACCACTTCACAGCCTGATGTTAGGCACCTCGTGCCAACGCGGGTGTGCATGACCAGCACAATAAAATCAGCTATTTATAGCTCTCCCCAAAAATACCCCTCTGATTACTTTTTAGGAGAGCAACGTATGTTCTTCACCCCAGATGAACCTGTCCTCAACACGCGTCAAATACTGCTGATCAGACAGAGAAACTGCATCAGCAGTGCAAGAAGGGTTGGGAGCAGAAAGCCATGGAGTCGAGCTTCTCTGAGTTGCACTGAGGGGAGCACATCGGGGTTTGTCTCCTTTCCAAAGCTCCGCGAGGCTGGGCTCATCCTGGCTTGGAACACCACCTTCAAGGCAGGGGTTCAGGCTGCATCTGAACCCCAGGAGCCACAATGGAAGGAATGATGGAAAGACAACAAGTAGGAAGGCTCATTTCTGCTCTGCTGTCTTTTTTACTCTGAGGGTAACACAGGCTGCCCAGAGATGTTGGGGGGTCTCCATCTTTCACCTGGATGTTATCCTGAGTGATCTTTCTAGCAGGGGGGTTGGACTAGATGATTTCCAGAGATCCCTTCCATCACCTCCCACTCTGTGATCCCACTACCAGTGCAGGGGGAAAAGGAAAGTCTGTCCTTTCCAGGTTCTGCTGCAGACCTGCAGCCCTTCATCCTGCACAGCTCCTGGGACTGCAGTGGTGGGAAGCCCACTGCTAGAAGCGCTCCCCACTCCACTCCCCCTGTCTGTCTCCAAGCTGAGTTCTTGGGTGGCTCCTGTGTGGGAGTATTTCCTTGTCCTGCTCCCCCAGATCCCGGTGCTGATTTCTACTGGTGCCCTGCCCAGTCACGTCCTGCCTCCTCAGCAGAGCCCTGATACCGCACGGCTCTGGACACACGCGTGCAGGCAGACACACAGCTTCTTCCCCCGTGGCTGCTTCCCCCTCGTCCTGTGCTCCACTGAACAATCCTGTCTCTAGATTCACAGCTCATTGTTCAGAGAAAACGAGAGACGGGGTGGGGAAGGCCGAGGCAGCCGCTGATGTGGGCTGCCAGGGCAGAGTTTGCATCACTTAGCACAGCACTTAATTCACCCGGACAATGAATGCTGAAGTGCTAAAAGAGGCCCAGTTCATCTGGGACACGCATGGCCCTAGAGTAAAGGCGCTGCAATTATTTCCTCTGAAGAGAAACCACAAGAGTGCAGCTCGTGTCAGCATGGGAGCAAGCTCAGCCCTGGAAACACCCTGGAATCATCTGTTACTTGTAATAGCTCTGTCACTGGTTGTATTTTTTATTTCAGCAGTTCTTAACGCAGCTAAAGCTTCTTCATGAAAACCTTCCCCTGTGAATGCTCGACTTCCTGGAGCTAGCTGAAAGGATGCCTCACTGCCAAAGTCTCTGCTGGCCTTCAGCGCGAACCAGCGGAGCCTTTGAGCACCAACCCTTGATTTCGCAGGTGGTGCTGTCCTTCTGCTCTGCTCTTGTAAGCTGTGGGTCCTCCTCCGCTCTGGGACACGGACACGACCCAGGCTACTCCTGCCTACTGACAGCAAGCTGTAACCTCAGTAAGGAATGCTCTGGGGAGGAGGCCTGGGCTGGTCCTTTCTTTTCTGCCTACAGAAAAAGCGGTAGGGACAGCTTAGTCACCCCCAGCTCTTCACAGAATCCTCAGGGATGGGAAGGGACCTCCAAAGATCATCCAGTGCAATCCCCCTGCCACAGCAGCATCACCCAGACCCAGTGCTGAATTGCCTTGGTAGGCCAAGAAAACATTTCAGCTCAGCTGCCCAGATTTCAGCAGGTCTCACATGGCTCTGCCAGTGGCTTTCCTTCCTTCCTCCCACCCTCCCTCCCTCCCTCCCCTATACCACTGTCTCCTTCTCAAACTACTGATCTCCCCAGAACCTCTCCAGCTATTTTCTTCACTGGTTTCTCACTGTTTCAAGGATATTTCTCATGGTTTAACCTTTCATGACACCTTCCTTCACTTCCATTGTGAACTGAAGACAAAACCAATGTCACCCAAGCCCACCCCTCAGCACCACCCTTCTCCAGGCTTTCACTGACAGGGGGTCCCGTTCTGGGGCACGCTGAGGTTTGTTCAAAAGAGGAACCACAGTTCTGGACTTCTAATCTCAGCTGGAGCACCCGGGGTCTCTGCCTATGTCCCTCCCCTGTGTCAGAGCCTGCCTGGACCAGGATCTGCTTCACGCTGGAGTAACTGGGTGCATCTCCAGAACAACGAGGCAGCCCACTGCCCTCTGGTTAGTGCAGAGCTGGTGTACTCGACAGACCCATAAGCACCTTGCTTTGCTCCTGATCATAGAATCCTTAGGGATGGGAAGGGACCTGGAGAGATCACCTAGTCCAATCCCCCTGCCACAGCAGCATCACCCAGACCAAGTCACACAGGAACACAGCCAGGCGGGGCTGGAACATCTGCAGAGAAGGAGACTCCAGAGCCCCCCTGGGCAGCCTGTGCCAGTGCTCCGGGACCCTCCCTGGGAAGAAGGTCCTTCATGTGCAAAGTGGCTGGAGACAGGATTTTTCCTGTTGAAAAGAGAAGCCAAATTTTCAGCTAATTCTCCCACCCTCTGCTGAAACTTTGCAAGGATCCTTCTGCGAACAAAACAAATCCAATCCACAAAACCCCTACAACTAAAAGAGAAGGGAAAACCAGAGCCAGACAGCTGCTGCTCTCCTTGCCTGAAAACGGGCAACCACTGTGATGTGATAACCCCTCTTTAAGCCTTCGATTCTGTCTGAATCAGAATAGAAACTTCAACTTGAATTTCAGGAGCTTCCTGTGAGCCTAAACCACGAGGCTCTGGGCTATTCTGAGGTGCTTCTCAGCTTTCCTATCCAAGGGGATCTCTCCAGTAAAACCAGCTACACCGCCAGAAACAGGCAGATTCACTGTGGGTAGTGATGTGGAGGAGGATGAACAGAGGGCATGGGGATCTCGCTGAGCAACGGCCTGTACCCTCCCTGTAAGAGTCCCCCTCCTCACCTGGGCTATGCCTGGGCCTGGCTTTTCAATCCGAGATGCTATTGTGGGGCACAAACCAAGACCAACACCGAAAATAACACCAATAATAACAGTAATAACAGCTTTTGCAGAAGCAGCATCGACTCCTTCTAGTGATGCTGGAAAGATGCTAGGCTGCCTGCCTGGCACCATCCCCATGGAGTTTCTCCCAGCTTTGCACGGTGCCCATCCTGGCTGTAGCCTAAGCAAGAGCAGACTTCATCCACAAAAGCAAGGGAGCAGACTCAGGAGGCCGAAACTGCCAGGTAGGTTACACTGCGGGGGAAGAAGGAGGAAAACCCTCCATGGAACACGTGAGGATCAAGTGGGCGAGACCTGGCACAGACCTCAGCGCAGTGCTGGGCACCTCAGGGCATCTCCCTCACCCTAGCACTGCTGGGCACTGGTTGGAGCCAACTGCTTTGGGTTTTCTGTTTCCCAGCTCCCTTCCTAGCTGGAGAAACTAGGGACCAAGACAGCCAGTTCAGCAGTACCTGCTAAACTGCTTCCAATAAGACTGACTTGGGATAGAGTCACAGAATCCTTAGGGATCGGAAGGGACCTTGAAAGACCATCCAGTCCAATCCTTTCCTGCGAGTTTGTGAGTATCTGGAGCATAAGCAGGCAACACCACAACACCAAGTTTCACGTTTAAGCCCGTGGGCCCGGATAAAGAGCTGAAAATTGCTCTAACCATAGGTTTCAGGATCAATTGGCCAAGGATAGGATGCAGAACTTTCCAGAGAGGTCGAAACCTGATAGTTATTGCACTCAGGCACTACCCAACCCCTAAACACCCTGTTTTTCACACACAGACGTATATTTTTAGGGGTGTGGAGAATGAATACTTCTACAGACGATTCTGTTGAAGTCTGAGAACAGGAGTGGACGATGAAGCGCAGCAGAGAGCGGGGTCTCCTCTGGACCAACGCGGTTCAGCCTCCTTTCCGCTAGAGAATGTGTTTGTGGAGGTTGGCAGGGGTTTAAGACATCAGTGCTTCAGAAAAACAAGGCAGCTGCAGGGAGGATATCGTTACAAATGGAGACACACGTTGTACCAGAGCATCACGCTTTTCCAGTACCAAAGCCATGCAAATGAGTGAGAAACAGGACCTCGGTCTGCAGCACGCTGAGGGCTTCAACTTGCATTAGAGGCGCCGAGCGCTGAGCACACACGGCACTGCACAGGATCCAGCTATTGAATTAGCTCGACTTTTCATGGCAGAAGCAAAGGCTGAGTAGAGGAGGGCTCTGCAAAATGTTCAGTTACTTGGATTCACACCCGCGATGCCAAATGTGACCTCTGGCCCTGAGTGTGAAATGCAGTGCAATAAGGCAGCGAGTCCCAGGGCTCTGCAGAGAGGCCTCTCCTGACCCAGGCACCTACAAATAGACAGGGAGAGCCTCAGCAGGTAATCTGGGAACAAGTGCTTCGGAAAGCCTTGCTTGTCACTGCCTGATTCCCTTCCAATTTCTTACGGAATCAACGAGGCTCCTGTTTTGCTTGAGTCTCCATCTGCTTTTTTAACAGGACTTTGTCTCAAAATCTATTGCTCGCTGCTGGATGATGTCCAACTTTGGCACAACCACGGTCCTCAGAAGCCTTGTGCTTCCTTCTGGCCGGCTTTCAGGTGTTGCTTGTAACACGGAGAGACGCTTGAGGAGCTCCGCGCAGTTGTCCAAAGCTCACTGCTCCGCACTGAAGCTGTCCCTAGCTGTTTCAGGGTCAGGCTGCTCAGAGGCTATGGAGGTGCTTAGCTCCTGATCGGATTTCAGTGGCAATCACACGGACACAGGGCAGGATCCCGGCCTCTGTAAAGGCAGTCACCTCTGATGGTGCTTTTACAAGGGTGCCTGCCTGGTCAACAGTGCTCTGTGTTGTTAGGGTCTCTCTATTTATCATGAGCTGTGCTTTCCTCCCCCTAAACTTGCCCTGCACCACTGACTTTGGGAGCTCAACAGCACAAGAACAGGCCGATGGAGAGCTATGCCTGCTTTAACGCTTACGATCTCCACTCTGCACCTGCTTAAATGACAGCAGCACTGGGCTTTGAAAACCAGTTACGAGCTTCCACGTGAACACGGGCCGTACCCTCCTGGGGACTGGCACGGATTGAGACGCTTCGCTCAGTTTCCATGTTATGAAAGCAGGCATCAAAAATACCCTTGAAGTCACTGCTTCCAGATGCTGGGAGCTGTCAGGAAGGCTACAGCCTCCAGGAGCCACAGGCTCTGCAGGTTTCTGCAGGTCTTTCGATCACACAGTGGTATTTTTGGCTGGCAGAGGCTCTGGCCGTGTGTTTTGTGTGCCAGCAGCCCTAGATGCTCACTACCCTTACAAACCAGCCCAGACACAGTTGTTTTTTAAACCCAGCTCAGTAATTCATCCTAGAAACACACACCTTGTGAGGTTCTGTAGGAAAGCAGATAGAGCCCATCGGACAGCAGTGCTTGTGCCTTTCTCTTCCAGCAGCATGCAGTGATCTGTGGCCAGCTACACCGCCACCCAGATGGAAGCCTGCACTCCCCTGCCTCAGCAACGAGAGGTGGGAGCCGTAAGCTCCCCCGGCAGCACTTCCCTTTCCACTTCTTTTGAGAAAGCTTCCTTTCCATTCTGGGAGATCTCTTGTTTCTGAAGGAATGCATCCGAGACGATGTCGAAACGCTACGATCACGCCGTTAGAGCCAGGCAGCTCTCAAGAGCAAAGCCTCCAAGTTCCAAGCGAAGAAGTGTAAGGCTTTGTGGTGTTAGCAGTTCTCTCCTCTTCCTAACAGCAGAAATCCTGCAGGCTCCCAAGGAGGCAGGAGAAGGAAAACTTCTGATCCAGAAGAAGAGGAGGTGTTAAATGCATGAGTCCAATCACATGAAGTAGTTCAGCCCTGTGGGACTATATGCACCGAGTCGCTGGCCCACGGTCCTGTGGTGATGAAGAAAATCCCCATAAAAAGGTATTTAACATAAAATTGGTCTTCAAGGACAGAGTTAAGGTGCCATTGCATTCAGCGTGAGGAGAGCAGGGTGGAGTACTGGCAGATGGATGCTAGAGTGATGGGGAAGGGAGGAAACCCCTTAAGGCAGAGGAGGAGGTTAACAGCTATGCCCCTTGCTTCAGGAATGCGAACCAGAGCAGGAAACCTTGTGCTGGACCACGGCGGGCAGGGCAGCTCGCAGTGGGATACGAGCTCGGAACAGGAGCATTCCACACGTGTCTTTTTACCACTGCGACGTACGGACTAGACAGCTGGAGGTTTGGGCCTCTAACTCCGCGCACGCTGACCCCAGGCCACGCGGGTTGTCTCGGTAGGTGGCCTTTCGCCTACTGTTTCCATTACTTCTGGGAGGAATTCTGCTGACACGAGCAAAAATGTGCCCTTCTGCCCACAACACAGGATGAATCATCACGTGCACACGCACATACGTTATCATGAGCTTCGCGTGTGCCTCTTCGTTCTCTTCCTCAGTTTACCCAACCTCTCAGGTTAAACCCATTTAGCGTTTCCATTCATTCGCTCTAGGAAACCTTGACACCCAAACTGGAGGGTTCAAACCGATCCTGCTCGGGTAAAACACGTAGGCAGGGAGCATGACCACTGCTGATTTTAGAAACTCACTTGAAAGAAGAACACTCCACAGAGCGTTCTTCCTCGCTTCTTTATCACGGTAGAATTTTGATATCGAACGATGTCCTGCTGGAACAGAGGCTGTAGCGACCCTCCTTTCTTACAAACACACCTCTCAAACGGGTCAGCACGTGCCAAGAGCAAAAAAGAAGGGGCCTGCTCCACCCAAGACAGCAAATACATACCGTTTGTGATCGGGGCAGGAAGAAGCCAGGCAGTCAGGATGTTCTATTCACAAATAAAAAGGGAGTCCTGACTGTCCTGCGCTGTCTTTGATGGTGCAGTTGGCCTGCACCGATGCAGCAGGGAGATGCTGCACCAGCCCCGATTCCACTGCCTGCGCCGCTCTCTGCGCTCGTAGGCGCCAAGCCCTTGGAGGCACCGTTCGTACTGCACCGCTGCAGTCACTATTTGTGCTACCAGGGAGAAGGATTTACTGGAGGCTATGGAATATTCCACGGGTTGTAATGAAACCTGGCATGTCATCAAGCCACATCCGGCAAACTGTCAGTATTTTACTGCTGAACAGATTTCTTGCAACACCCACCATTTTCCCCTCTTCCTGAGAGAAACTCTCCACGCTTGCGACTCTAAACAAATGCAGCTCCATTTGTTTCTCGCTCGCAGGTCTGAAGCACCAGACGTGAGTTAAACTAGCGGTGTCACAAAGGCACTGCTTCGTCAGGGGGATTCAGTAGGCAAGGGAGTAGGGAATGGAGGATGCAGGGGTTGTGCCTCTGGAGCCCTATCCTGGGTCAAGCTGCGGCTGTTGCTGGGTTTAACCGTGGCTCTGCCTTGCTCCCCCATGCAGGGCTGGGGGAAATCTCAACTGCTTTTCTAAGTGGGAGACTTGTCCCCGTGGCATAGTTCATGCTTAGATAATAATCTAGCAGGTCCCAAAGAGCAAACAGTCCCTAGCTCTGACACCCGATAAAGGGAAAGCTCAGTGAGAGAGGGTTCGCTCCCTGGAGAACAGCCCATCTGACAGCCAGGGTGAGGGCTGGAGGCTGGGCAAAGTGAGGTGGCTGGAGATGACCGTCTGGATCTGATCTAGGAGGAAGCAGCTGGGTCATCTTGCTCTACGCTACGCTGTAAGGTCATTTCAATCATCGTCATGACAGCTTGAGCTGCTGCATAATTCAGCTGGAATAAGTAAGCAGATGAATGGCCCAGACCTAAACCACATCCTAGGCAGAAACCCACTGCTCGTGACACACACACACACAGCACAATAACTTCACAGCCAGCACCACCACAAAATGTTCTGTGAGCAAGAGTTCAATGAGCCTGCCGATGAATGGAGCACTGATGAGTACAGATGCCACACCACACAGAACGACAGTAAAACAGAAACGCCAGTGGCTTTCTGACAAGGCTGATAAATTAAAACCAACCCCTATCTTTGCGTTTCACAAAGGCCACGCCGCGCACGAGCGTGGCCTCGTACCTGCACGTCCTCATTCTACTCACACGGAAGGCAGCAGTGATTCCACAAACCTTTACTTATTCTGATTTCGAATTCGGAGACACCTCCTTTTCAACGGTGGCTCCAGATCCTCCGGCCCTGTGCTGAGTATTGGCGTGGACATAATGCACGGCGCGATAGCAGTCTTTTCTGCTGGTTTTGGCACAGGCTGGATCACGCAACCTGTCTTGGGCAGCATCCGCAAGGCGTACGCATGGTCCTCGTCTGCTGGATTGTTCAGGTTCGGGTCCTGTTTGTCTCCCCCGGCAAGGGGCTCCTCCCCCGTCTTCTTGCCAGCGTCGCCCTCGAGGTGGCAGTTCGACGCGCAGTTGTTCTCCTTAACGGACTCCAGCTCGCTCACGGCCAGCTCCTCGGGGGGCTGGGGCTTTTTCAGTTCCTGGGGCGGCTCTGGGTTCTTGGAACCCTCCGTGCTCTTGGTGCCATTTACAATGACGTTGCACACCGCTGCAGCGGCTTCCAGTCCCGGCGTGCTGGAGGCCAAGGAGACGGGACAGCAGTGAGTTCCATCACTGCACGGTAAAGTTTTTGAGTCAACTGGGCTGCAGTTGTCCCTGCAGTCGCTGCAGTTCCTTTTGTCCGAGCTACCAAAAGCCAAATTTACAACACTGTTAGGTTCACGCTCAACTTTCACTTGGCTGTGTAAAGCCCTGTGGATAACGTTGTGCAGCCTGGAGCGGTGGCCCACTGTCAGGTCTATCACGCCATCCTGTGGACCCTGGAGCACGCCGGGGAACCCGAATTTACTGTTCACCGGACTACTAGGTCTGACAGTCAAATCAACAACTTCATTCTTACTGTGCTCCTGAAGCACTTGAGTTTGATTTAGGGACTGGCCTGAGCAGCTCGGTGAGGAGTCGGAGGATTTAGATGATCCCTGCTTTGACTCTCGGGGGGACGAAGAGCTATTGTTTGGCTTTGCCCCAGGCGTGTCGCTGGACGTACTCGGAATGAAGCTTTCGCCATTGCTGGAGAAGCCGTTGGGGGGTTTGGAGTCATTGATGTGAGGGAAGGGAATGGGGATGGGGATGGGGACCGGCAAAGGGACAATGACAGGATATGGCACTAGTAGAGTCGGGGGTGGCACCAGCGGGGCAAGGGATGGCAGTCCAAAGTTCATCATCTGTGGCATAGGCATAGGACCATTTGGCATCATGCTGACGGGGGGAAAGGGAAGACTGGGCAAAGGAGCTCCGGGAGGGGGAGGCGGCAACAAACCGGGAGGATTCCCAGGCATGGTAGGTGTTGTGGGGGGATGGATATGAGGGGAAAGCATCGGCCTGTGCATGGGGCTAGAGGTGGGCCCCAAATTTCTGGGACCACCTGGTGGGGGACCGATTCCAGGGATCATTGGATTTGAGAGCGGGCTGTTAGGATTTGAGGCATGGTGAGGCGGCCCGCGAATAAACGGTGGACGGATTTGCTGCATAATTTGCTGTTCCATGAATATGGGCAGAGGAACCGGCCCACGGTTTGTCATCACCATGGGAGGACTGCGAGGTGGGACACCGATTGGAGGCACAATGCTAGCAGGTGGCTGAACAGAAACTGGTGGAATATTTGGATTCTCACTGATGGGAATAGGTTTGGGAACTGGCGTGGGGATTTTAGTGACAGAGCAGTTGGCAGTGTCAGACGGAGAGGCAGTGGTAGACGCTGATGGTCCAGGACCTTGAATTTGGCCAGCTGCAGACGCTGGGGATGGGGCTTTTCTCCGAGCATCTGCTAGCGGTATATTCCAAGAATCTGGAGTCAGCAGCTGCACCCCAGTGCCTTCTGCTTTATTTTCGACTGGAGGATGTAATGTACTGCACAGTCCAGCTGGAAGATTGGCCTGTGTCTCTTTGTAGAAAATGTCCATTTTGTACTGATTGAGACATTTTGCACTGCAGAACTGAAGCCTTCTTTCCCCGTCCCCAAAATCCAGATACTCTTTTGTGTGTCTTATGTGCTTACACCAGTCACATACCTACAACACAGTAACAAAATCAAATCAGGTAAGAAAAGCAATCTCCTCTTCACAGTGTTATCTTAAAAGTCATTGTTCAGTTGCTTTCTACATAGTCATGGTACTTCTGCAGCAGAAAACAAGAGTTACAGCTGTGAAAACCAGGCTTTATACAGTTTTCTCTCTCTAAAATAGTGGGGACTCGAATGCCATCCCCCTGACACATCTCCAGGATCTCAATTCTGTCTTACACAGCACGTTACACAGCTTAAAGCCCTGCCTCACAGAAGACTCCTCAGCTGGCATGAACTGCTACAACACGTATATGGAGGAGTGCAAACTCCGCCTGAGTGTGGCTGGGGTCACTCCTTAGTGCTAAATCTAAGCAGCCCTGTGCTGTCTGAGGTGCAGGACTACACAAGTGGTATGATAACTGTAAAAGGACTCAGAAAGTTGCTGGGAATGAATGCAAAGTGTTTGCACTAAGCTGCAGCACACTGCAATGCTACTCAGAGTGTCAAACAGTCGCTTGGAAGGGCTGCCGTGTTTTGAAACGGCATCACGAAGCAAAAAGCATCATCCATCCTCTGCCCTGCGTTCCAAGGAGATGCTTGGAAATAGACAGGACATTTGTGGAAGGTTCAAATAGGCCCAATTTGTGCTGCTTTGGCAACCGGGATCATTCTCTGAGCTGTTTGCCCGCTCTTGTGTACGAGTCACTTGGAGTAAAACGTCTTGGCAAGCAAGGGCCTATTTAGCAACTTTTCAAAGGCTAGAGCAAAAAGTTTGCACTGCAGGCTCATTTTGGGGGTTGTTTCTCTCTCGTGGAATCCTTTTCCTGCGATGCTATTGGTGTGGCAAAGGCATAGCTGAGGTGTTTTTTTTTAAAGTAAGGCTGCAGAACTAATTAAGCCGTGAAAGGTTTTCCCAGTTGTAAATCACCAGGCCCCAAAGTTCAAAAAAAAAATAGTCACTCTAGGCTTCCGAATCCATTACTTCAGAGAAATTATTGTGATTTCATTAAAACATTAATTTTGCAACACCAACAGCTCTCACAGATGGTGAAGACATGATCTACAATTCAAATATGACTCTTGTTTGCACAAATGCCTTTCCTTCATATGGCATTTTAAACAAGAATTAATATGAGTAATCTTGCCATAGCTATAAACAGATAAACAGATGTCAGACTTTTCAGTGCCTTACTTTTCTGACACCATTTTACACAGACAAAACCTCCTGTTTTTTTGTCATTTACACTGGTTCTTAAAAAACTCCACTGACCAGAGAGTTTTGGTGCTTTCTATGAGCACCCTGAGCCTACGGCCACGTCCCTAACACCACAGATCCCGGTCCTGCTCGTTGTGACTTTCCCAAACGGCCCCTCTCAGCCTGTTTGGAAATCACTGTGTCTTTTGTGCAGAAGGGAAAAAAAAAGAGATGTGAAAAGACTGCATTAAAAAGATAATTAGTTTTAATAACTATTGGCCATATAAACAATTCAAAACAACATATGTCAGGCATCTGATTACCCATCTCATTTAACTCTCAGCTTTCCTTTCGTATAAACAGCGGTGACTGAGTTTTCAGGAGTAGTTCTGTAATGGATCTATGGATATGTACGTACACACTTGTGGCTATCTGCCCATTTAGTTCAACTCTGCAACTTATGGTGTGGTTATCGAGTCAGAGTGCTGTTTGAGTCCCTCTTCTGCCTCTCCTCCCCACTCCTCACTCACACATAGGCTCCCTCTCTTCATCATAGAATCATAGAATCATTAGGGATGGGAAGGGACCTCGAAAGATCATCCAGTCCAATCCCCCTGCCACAGCACGATCACCTAGACCTAGCTGCACAGGAACACAGCCAGGCGGGTCTGGAACGTCTCCAGAGAAGGAGACTCCACAACCCCCCTGGGCAGCCTGGTCCAGGGCTCCGGGATCCTCCCTTGGAAGAAGGTCCTGCTGATATTGGTATGGACCCTCCTCTGTTCCTGTTCCAGCTGGCACCCAGTGCCCCTTGTCCTATCCCCAGCTGACCTTGAGCAGAGCCTGGCTCCATCCTCCTGACACCCACCCCTCACAGATTTATAGATTTAGTCCTGGGATGGTGCAACTAAAACTAATGCTTCCTTCAGGGCAAAGGAAGCCAACCAACTTGTAGTGCTGCCAAAGAAGCACCCCAGAATAAGCAGATAGCAATCCCAGTCTCCTTATCTTTTTAGGAAGACCCATCTCCACAACTTTGCCTTAACAGACTGAAAGAAAAACACAGCCCTCCAAAAACTTGTGGCATTCTCTTCTAATAATTTTATTTTATTCGTTTGCAGCTGAAAGATTCACTGAAGTATTTCAGTCCACGGATTAGTTTATCTCAAGTGGGCTCCTACGGAATTCCTAACTAAACAAATATTTCCTCTTCCACGGTAAAATATTCAGAAATCCCACTGAACATTTTTCTACTGAGTCTCCTGTTTTCAATAAATCACTGGGGTATAAGAAATTCTGAAGTCTGCCTGCCTCACTCACATATTGATCACAGACCATCCCGCATATTTTATCCCTAGATAAAATTAATTAAAGACACGGAAATTAAAGGTAGTGATTTTGTTGCTCTGAACATCCTGGACAGACCAGATATCTAATCGTTATCTCATTGACTTTATGCAAGATCACAAAGCATTCAAGCTAACATCATTGAGTGATGTGTATCTCCTAGATCTATGTGTTCCATTATCTATCTATCTATCTATCTATCTATCTATCTATCTATCTATCTATCTATCTATCTATCTATCTATCTATCTATCTATCCATCTATGTATCTATCTCTGCATCTATCTATGTATCTATGTATCTATGCATCTATGTGTCTATCTACCTAGCTCTGCATCTATGTATCTATGTGTCTATGTATGTATGTATGTATGTATCCATCTACCTATTTAGCTGGCTAGCTAGTTAGCTATCTCTGTATCTTGGTATCTCTGTATCTCCCTATCCGTGTATCTCTGTATCTGTGTATCTCTGTATGTATCTATGTATCTATGTATCCCTGTATCTATCCATGTATCTCTGTATCTATGTAGGTATCTATGTATCTATGTATCCCTGTATCTATCCATATCCCTGTATCTATCCATGTATCCTTGTATCTATCCATGTATCTCTGTATCTCTGTATGTATCTATGTATCTATGTATCCCTGTATCTATCCATGTATCCCTGTATCTATCCACGTATCCCTGTATCTATCCATGTATCTCTGTATCTATGTAGGTATCTATGTATCCCTGTATCTATCCACCTATCCCTGTATCTATCCATGTATCTGTGTATCCCTGTATCTATCCATGTATCCCTCTATCTATCCATGTATCTCTGTATCTCTGTAGGTATCTATGTATCTATGTATCCCTGTATCTATCCATGTATCTCTGCATCTATGTACCCCTGTATCTATCTATGTATCTACCTACCTACCTACTATCTATCTACCTACCTACCATCTATCTATCCATCTATCTATCTATCCATCTATCTATCTATCTATCTATCTATCTATCTATCTATCTATCTATCTATCTATCTATCTACCTATCTCTCTCTCTCTCTCTCTCTCTCTCTAAGCAATCAGCCGATGCAGCACATTTGAGACACGAGTGAATGGCACCTTGCAACACCACACTAAAAGGCAAAAGCCCAGTCCCTACCATGAGGAGGAAATTACCAGAGGAGAAAAAAAATGTCAGTCAAGAATTAATGAATCGTCTGTCTTACAGGATTGATCGTTTAAGATGAGGTCAATGAATTTATGATACAAATGGCTGTATCACCAGAGGTAATAAAATGGAGCAGTATCATTCATTTCACATCTAACTAATGACGTGCTCAGAGTAATTACAGCCTTATTCTGAAAGCCTACACTGATTAGTTCAGATGTGATAGTGGAAACTTATAGATCTTTCTGTTCAATAGAATAACATTTTCTTATCTGCAAAACACACAGCCAAGGCCTTATTTTTTAAGTGCTTGCACTCTACACAGAGCACGCTCATTCTTCACATCCAGCTCAAAATCCCTCTCTACATTCACTCCTTCTCTCCCTTTTCCTATCTCAGCCTTTCCTTCGCTGTACAACCAAGAGAAGAACTAAACTCGTGCAGAGTGCTTGTTCATGCTGCCTGTTGGAGCTGACAGCACTTAGCCACGGGAGCAGCCCCTGGGGTTCCGGCAGGGTTAGTCACAAGAGCCAGTGCTGCAGGATCACCTTCCTGACCCAGCACCCGTGGGAAACAATGGGGAGAGAGAATCCTCCTCAGTGCAGTCAGTCGCTTTGTGCCTGATGCCTCACACTGGCCTCTGCTCGCTCTGGAGTCAGAGGGAGCCTTGCCCTGACCTGAACAGCAGCAGGGCTGCAGTGGGGGATTTTGGAAGGAGCTGTGGCAGAAATCACTGCAGGAAAATAAACGCTGCAAGGCTGTTCCAGACATTTCCTAGCAGAGGCAAACCAACCATTTTGTACCCAAAAGGAGGAGGGACCAGCAGTGCTGTGACTGACAAGGAGAGCGCATCTGCCGAGATAAGGGTCAGGCCTTGCGAGGTGCTAACATACCCCCTGCTCTGGCACCGTGCACCTTCATCTCCCTTGGGAAACAGCTCCCAGCACCGCTGCCGGGCACGCACGCTTCCCACCGTGAGTGCCAGAACACAAACCCTGGGATGACAGGGAGATCAGTACTAAGATAACTGCCTATCTCATTCAGCTGTAACGCAACAACCCTCAAGAAGATTAAATTTACCTAACTGGGGCATGTCCGATGCTAAACAACGGAATGAACGCTTCCTCCAGGGCAGTTAATGTATTTCTGGTTTAGTGGCGTGCTGCCAGGGTGCTACTTATAAGCTCAGTGACTGGATATCATTCATCCGCTCCCCTGCGAAGCACGCGGCAATATACACCAGCCGAGTACTCAGAAGACACCGCATCAGCAGAAACATTACTCTCACCCAGTACGGGAATGGTGAGGATGGCAGGACCCAGGGATCCTGCAACACTCGGAAATCACTGATACAGGGAGGGGGAAAAGGCACTCCTGTGGGCAGCTATTAGAAACAGTCAAAGCAGAGTGGTCCAAGCGTGAGGTTGCCCCGTGAGCACAGTGCAGGTGATGCTGTACTGTACCTGGGCTTTAGGCACAGGGCAATGAATGCTCTAATCGGCTGTCGAATGCAGGCAGAGCTCACCGGTTATTGCAGGCCACCACTAACCTCTCCAGGATAGCCAGCATCAGCCCTGCTTCCTTAAGAAATACAGTTGCTGAGAACGTCTGTCAAGGGTTGAGGTTGGGCCAGACACGAGACAACTGACTGACGCTCTCTACCAGCCCCTCTCCCTCAAAAAGAGGAAGAGAAAAGGGAGAGACTTACAGACTGGGGAAGAAAACTACACCAGCGTTAATGAAAACATTGATAGTATGAAATATATACAAACCCAACACTGAACCCAACCTCCTGCTGCCAATTACATCACCGTCACCAGTGAGGCAGACTCTGGGGAAGACCCAGACTGGACTCGGTGGCAGACAGGAACTGGGTTTGGGAATGCAGGCGTTGGGATTGAACACAGGAAAAACAGAGTCCTTCCTGGACTCTAGCCAAGAGGCAAGCAAGCCAAAGAGGGGAGCAGAAGAGCAGGAGAAAAGGCAAAGCAGGCTGACCCTTGTGGCTCCTCAGCTTTATACAAAAACATATGACATTTATGGGGTCGAATACCCTGTCAGTCAATGTAGGGTCCCCTGTCCTGTCCGCTCCCCCCAGCAGCATGCCTCTCACAGCACCCCAACGTAGTACTGAAGATTCAGCAGTGACCTTGGTCATCACTGACGAGAGTCTAAACAAGAGCCTCGCTGCACAACAACCCCTGGTAGTGACTGCAAACACCAAGAACTATCATCTGTTGACGCACTGTCTGCACAAACACACCGTTAACTGCCGAAGGTGCAGGGAGTTAGGGGAGACTGAGGGACACATTGACTTCTGAGGGCTAGAGCCTTATCAAGGACGTCAAAACATGGGCCTGAAGATTATCAAAGCCTTGCTTCCCGGCATATAATCCGTGTATTCAACTTTGCTGGGTAGTTTCTACTCTCCTTGCCCACGGTGGTATCCAACTGCTGTCTCATCATACACATTCAGCCATATGCTCTGGCTTCACGGATGCCACTGCACATTTCCTACAGCTCACTCTGGCCCCAGCTGCTTTTCCTTTCAGTCCAGACTGTGTCCCAGGGCCTTCCCTTCAGTTTCCTACCCTGCCACCCAGCCAGGATGTGTAAGGTGTGGAGGTAAAGGCTCCCACTCCATCCCAAAAGCTGCAAGGCCAGGAGATATCCCCCACCTCCGCACCCGTACACGCTCCTGCCTTGCAGTCAGCAAGAACCCGACACATCAGCCATGGGTTTTTCAGCAAAGGCTCCAGGTTTTGAAGCCTGCTGAACACTGGACACGACAGCAAACTGGGAATTAGGATGTGGCTTGAAACACAGATACAGGGGGTTCTAGTAAACAGCCAGGGTCACAACTAGCACTCCTGCTCACAGCAAAGTCAGACCCCTTGCACATCACCCATCATGTGGACACCGTGGCACCCTGCTACCCCTAGCTCCCCCACTAGGCTAGGAAGGGCTCCCAGCAGGACACCTGGGGAAAATCCTATCAGAAAGGTAAGAAACCCAGAGTGTGTCCTGAAAGAGAATCTTTAAAGGGGAGAAGAGTTGGAAACATCTCAGCCGTGCCAGCCAGCTCCCCCAGTTTGTGGGGTTAATGCAGCTGCCTGCTCCCCCATTTATCCACCATCAAGGACTCCTCTCTGGAGCAGGTCATCTAAAAGGTAACTTCTACACAGATCACCTTGCAGCTCCCTCCTGCATGAGGCTGCACCCTGTTCCATGACCAAGCACAGAGACCATGGGGTAGGAGACCACGGGGCAAGAGCTGTCCCTTGGCTGTTAACACACTCAGTGCTTGACAGCACAGGGAAGCTGTGGTCCAAGTGGGGCTCTGGGTCAGACTGACCCCTCTGCAAACGGCAACTCAGCAGTGTGTGCTGACTCTTTACATGTGCTCTGTCACCTCCAGAGGGTCCCCACTGGAGCTGCTCCTGGGGGAGGAAGGCAGTCGCCGCTGCCCAGCTGCAGCACACAAACACAGGGTGATCTGTTTGACACAAGGAGGCTCTGGAGTTCTCTTTTAGCCTTTCCTGACTCGAAACAAAAGGATGAATGTTAAGACGTGCAAGGTGTGCACCCCGCCGTGCTGACGGAGGAGGTAAAGATCTGCAGAACACGGCAGTGCTCTGCTCAGATGTGCAAGATCAGAGTGAGGAAGAGGAGGGGAATATGTTTCACCCAGAGACAATGGCAGATGACAAACTCCTTGGAGAGGTTAGTAATAATCCACATAATGGAACTGAAATTCATAATTTAAAGGCTTTTTTTTTGCTTCTCCTAATGCTGTTGTGCTTTTTTTTTTCCAGCTAATTGAGTTCTCACAAAAGGTATCAGCTGCCAGTACCCTGTGCCAAACGGTGCAGTGGGTACAGCCTCACCAGAAGCTCTGCAACACGCCATCAGTCAGCAAGGTGTCACCTCCTCCAAAACACTCACCCTGGACCTCTTCAGGCTTCCTTCCAAGAGGGACAGGGTAGCCTGGGACACAGCCAGTGCCTGAGCAGGATGCAGGGCTCTGCGTGCCCAGCACTGCAGCTGCTGCGTGACAGCCAGCAGGGCAGGAGGCTTTCATCTGGGGGTCCCTGGCAGGGCTGCAGGCTGCCCCTGCTGTGGGAGGGCACCTCGCAAGCAGCATCTACTTTCAAGACAACTGTGACCAAGTCCCCAGCTCGGCTGTGGCGATGGGAATTGATGCTCTTTACCTCAGTCAGAGGCACTGTGCAAAGAGTGAGTACTAAAAAAAAAGTGAAAAAAGAGCAAAGTATAAAAAATATGAAAAATAAAAGCCCGTTCCAGCTGAAACCTGCTGTGCAGGTCCCCCCGAGGCAGGCTCTAACACACTGCGAACGCGGCTTTACAATGCAGCTCATAGCAATGCTAGGTGTGAAAGAAAACAGATTTTTACACTATGTGGAGCTCTCTGTAAATGCAGTTGACAAAACGGATCGCTTGAGCCCGCCCTGTAATCAGTTTCTCTCTCGTACTTGCTTCCCTTTCCCTGATGAAACCCTCCCAAACTTCTTACTCTCCTGAATCTTCACCGTAGCTCTCTGAGAGTCGATACTGACTCGTTGTCATTTGAATGCCAGACTCACTCCGTCTCCATTTCTCATCCTAATTATGCAGACGTCTGAGCTACATGAAGCATAAGGGGAAAATAGAGCTATTTGATAATTAATGGCTAATGATAAATTGATTTCATTTCTTGAATCATTGCCGTTGTCATCTGTGGTATTTAATACGTGGTCTTTCCAAAGCCCTTGCCTTCCTTTGTGCTGGGGGCTTTTATAGTGCTCCCAGCCAAGAGAAACCAACCTTAAGTCTTGCTAATGCTCACTGCAAAGCCAGGTTGACTACGTATTTGATTTTGTATATAAACAGCTGAGCTCCATGTTTTCAACTTCAGTCTGAGGCTTTGAAACCACGGGAGGAACTCTGAAACCACTGGTAAAGCCCACAGCACAGCGGATGAAACTTCAGGGGAGATTAATGTAGTGTGAGGTAGGGCTGAGCCAAGAGGGAGGATCTCCCGAGAAACCCTCCTGGCTGAAATAATGCAGAATGGGCAATAGCACCATGTAAATCTTAAAACCCTGTACGAGGGGGTTTTACACTGGTGCCATGCAAGAGGTGATGACGGGGCACCCACTGCTCCGCTACTGGCTGAGGCCAGAACTCTAGCTGTGACACAAGGACTCAGTAAAATTAAGATGATGCAAAGAATGAAAGGAGGGTTAAAGTGATAGAAAGAGGCAGAGGGGCTGGGGGTGGATTGCCTTCGGCATCACAGACAACCTGAGTCACCAAGAGGCACATGTCAGAAATGCCTAAAGACCACCTAAGCTGTGATCATAGAATCCTTAGGGATGGGAAGGGACCTCGGAAGATCATCCAGTCCAACGCCCCTGCCACAGAAGCATCACCCAGACCAAGTCGCACAGGGATACATCCAAAAACCCCAGTCTAGGGCTTTAGAAATACACAGTCCACAGAGTCCAGTGCCTGACACTTATTCGGGACAGGAGGGGAAGGTCATGTTATGAGGTGATCCTGCTGTGGCAGGGGGATTGGACTGGATGATCTTTTGAGGTCCCTTCCGATCCCTGATGATTCTATGAAATACCCTTCCTTCTTTTCCCTCAGAGTGGAGCTGTATTTTTTGCCTCATGTGGACATTTACCTCCATGTCCTTGGGGAACCTTCAGCACAATTTATGTTTCCACATGCTCCACAAGCAGCAGGGAAGCTTCTTCACGGGGTTCCCCAAGCTGACAGGGACCTGAGTTGAGAATTACTGCCAGCTCTTCTTCAGAGACAGGCAAGAGGCCCAGCATCACTGCCGTGCCGGGAGCTCTCCACTCCTCCAGGACCTGCACAGGCAGGAGAACAGGACCAAGCATCGCCTGCACAAGTTTGCTTTAGCAGAGCAGCTGTCAACTCTGGTGCACTGAGGAAAGAGAGCCCTTACGTGTGAGGCTCCGCAGCATGCCTTCATCCAGCCTCAGCAATCAGGAGAAGAGAAGGAAATTGAGAGCAATTAACGCTGCAATGTTTCTAACAAAGTCTTTTGAGGATTACGGATGCTGTTAAGTGGAGGAAAACCTAGAGGCGAAAGAGGAAAGAGGCACTCTCCTCAAACAGTGTCTCACTAACTGAGCAAACGAGAAACCTTCGCCCTCAACAAACTACCACATCTGCAGACAACTTCAAAAGCCAGGGGAAGATTTCTATTCCCTAATTAATTCTGCTATTGAGCTCCTAAATAAACACGTTTACCTGTCGTGCTCTGAAAAAACCCTTTATTCTAGTCACAGCACCAGGTAATGTCTTGAGAAGGAAAACAGCACGTGGCTTGTCTGTCTAGAATTTATCTCTAGTCATATCTCACATGTATTTTTTGATGTCACCCATCTATTTATCGTAATATTCAGAAGAATATAGAAGCAACAATAAACCCCCTCTGTTATGCTTCCAGAGGCTCATAGGTTGGTTGTCAGGACTATAAATGTAATCACAAGGAGGTCTGAGGGGCAACTGAATGGTTGGTGCTAACACGTGATGCTTTCAGCCTAAGGCATCGCTGGAGGCCGATACCGCTTCTCCTGGACCCAAATCACCACTGAAGAGCCATTTAAGAATTAAATGTAATATCACTGTGTCTTCAGCATATTACTGTAATCCAGACTCGAGACAGCGTTAGTGCACAGAACAGCAGGTAGGAACCGAGTCTGAAACCTACAGGAATCTTTATTTACCTGTAAAACAGAGTTTGAAGTCCATCCCTTTCCCTCTCCTGAGCCATTTTACACGGGGGTAACTCTCACAGATGTTTGGTCTTGTTTCTTCTGATTTATGCTTGTTCGAGCGAGAGTCACAGAGTACAAGTGTCTGGGTGTTTGGGAATACACTGTATTCCAAGGTACCCACTTATACAGACAAATGTATATATGGGGGGGTGTTTGCACATACCCACATAGATCAGGGACCTTCAGCCCTTCTTATCACACGGTAACCTCTCTCGTGCAATAATAGTTACAGGCCAGGCAGCCTGTAAAGCGTGGGCTGTAGCAGAACTGCTAGGATCCCACAGCCTACCTGAGGCAGACCCCATTTCCCCACCCTCCCCAAACGTATGACACGCTTGAGAGACTGCATCAGCCACTCGCTTGGAAAAATAATGTTAGAGATTGACTTTATTAGGGAAACACTGACTTGACTGTTAGTAAAAATGAATGAAAAGACTTCCAAGAGGAGCGGCGTTGATGGGTTTTAGTCTATAGAGCCTTGAAGGGATTCAAAACTGTTCCAGATTTGTCTGCGTGTGATTCACACTTGGAGAATTGCTTGTTTCACTGCTGGTAACAGTACGCACCACCCCGTGTCCCAGAATGCGCTCCGTTTAAAGAGCAATGTCTCTCTTTGCTCTGGAAACCACATTTGATTAGAACAACCCTGGGCCAGATCCCAAATCTGCCTGGATCAAGGAACACTATGTCACATCGGTTTCAGCCCAGGCCTGAGACATGTCACATCTCCTGTGGATTGGGCATGGAGACTGGAATTCATTTTCCCATTTCCTTTGGAGTTGGGGGCTGGAGAAGATGAAGCCAAGCAAGGGAAATTGCTCGGCCACGCACAGAGGAAGTGTTCTGTGTCCGCCTAGTTTCTCTTGCTGCGAGGCACCGGTCCTGGCTGGAACCCAGAGCCCATTGGTACAGACCCAGCTCCCCTTCCCCCTTGAGTTAGCACAGAATCATCAGTGGGGAGAGACCTATGCTGTTAAACTCACTTACCCTGGTGCACTCCCATGCGGAGCAAGTAAGGCTGAGGTAAGGGCCAGGGAAAAGGAGAGACGGGCAATGTGACTGCCTGCACACTGTCTACATGGAGAGGGAGAGAGGAGAAAGAAAAACCCTAGAAGAAACATGGTTTGTCTGTGGTAGGCAGGATTTACCAGGACTGTTATGGTCCCTAGCTATCTTAAACCACTGTTTTTCAGGGGTTTAGTTTTAAAAATAATAAATGAGGAGTTATAAAGGTCAGAAACTCCAGCCTAGAGCCAAACATATGGTGAAGTAATGTATGTGAACACTTCCTTGTCTTCTGCTGCTAATGCCACTCTTGTTTTACTAAGAACATTCCTGCTGTGAAGCTGGGATTCCTCTGGCTGGACCCACTGGCTAGGAAGGTGGTGGGCAGCCATCAGCTTCACTTACGACCAAAGTTTGAGGGAAGGAGGGCTCTTCAAATACCTCACTGCTCAGTAAGATGCTTCTGTCAGGCCCAAAACACCACTGCTTCTCAAGGACCTTCCCTGGTGATGTCCACCCCTCTCTTCCCAGAATATGGGTGATGGATGGAGAAAAAAAAGAAAGTCCCACTAAGTCACAGAATCACAGACTGCCCGGGGTTGGAAGAAATCTTAGAGATCACCCAGTTCCAAGCCCTCTGCACAGGCAGGGACACCTTCACTAGAGCAGGGCTCAGGGCTCCAGCCAACCTGGCCTTGAACACTGCCAGGGAGATGGGGC
>VZRI01004344.1:461987-510794 GCA_013397515.1 Upupa epops | reverse complement strand
AGAAGGAGAAGGAGAAGGAGAAGGAGAAGGAGAAGGAGAAGGAGAAGGAGAAGGAGAAGGAGAAGGAGAAGGAGATGAAGAAGAAGACGGTCATTTATATTCAAGTGACAAAGTCTCAGCTCTCCTGTTCAGAAAGGGTTTAGCACCAGAGCGTACCTAACACAGCTCCTGGCATAAATCAAACCTATTCTTAGCAATCCCAGGATGGATCTGGGATAACTCCGCTGAAGCCAGTGTTGTTTTTCCAATTTGAACCATGTAACTGAGAGTTGAATTTGGCACAAAGTACTAATTTCTCTCCAAGGAGGGAACATTACAGCAGAAGGCATCAGGCTTGCTATTCAGTGAAGAATGCAGTTAGAGGGGACCCTTTAGCAGTGCACTGCGTTACTGTAGATGGCACTCACTCCTTGCCTGTACACACGGTGCACGCCGTACTGCAGAGGCTTTATTGTGTAAATGCATCATGGCAAGCCCTCAGCTTTACAAGATCATGCGGGTGATTTTCTCCTTGCGTGACGGGCGTGATGAAGCAGCGATGTGGAAGCTGCACACCAGGACAAAAGAAATCATCATATTTAAGCCTTAACGTGGAAGTGTATCGCCAACAAGGCTCTCAAACGCTCTGCAGTCTAGACTGCTCAAGAAAGGACTAACTCAGTCTTGCTCTCTCCAGCTTCCTTCCCTGGGTATTTCCACAGAACTCCCTTTGACAACGATTTCACAGGATAGACCAACGCTGCAACTTAGCGCAACTTGAGGCATTGCTTCTTGTCAAATCCCTTGCCACTGGCTTGAACAGACCAATTCCCACCACACTACAACCTCCGTTCAGGTAGGCAGAGAGAACACTAAGTCCTCCCCTCAGTTTCCTTTTCACCAGACTAAATAGCTCCAGTTCTCTCAGCCATTTATCATAAGACTTGTGCTCCAGACCCTTCACCACTTTTGCTGCCCTTCTTTGAACATGCTCTAGTACCTCAACATCCTTCACGAAGGACACACAGCTCACCAGTGTCAAGTACCGGGGTAAACGCAGTTGCCTGGCCAGGTGTGCACAACCTCCAGTACAATTTCATACAACGGGTACCCTCAACCCACGCCACCAACAAATGTCCAAGGTGCTGCCTAACTATGGGGATTTTCCACTCCATGGGATCAGGAATTGCTGGAGGCTTTCTCTACGACTAGACTCGAGGATTTGAACTCAGCAGGGACGTGCACACACTCGCGTACCTGTACTCACCATGTTATAGGGAGAGTTAAATGGGATGGACTGGCTTACTGTGGGGTGCACTGCAGTGATGGGAGATGGAAGATGGAGCTAAGTGTAGCTTAGACATGGCTGAGAATATTGACTGCTCTTCACATCTACCGGGCACATTTATCACCCTGATACAGGAGGGGAGATGACTGGGAGGTGGAGACATAGCAGTTAACCTCAGGCACGAGTCCAAGCACAACAAGAGAACTGAGGTACACACGAGGGTTGAAATTCCATTACAGGTTTTAAATAATTAAACACTACATGTTTGGAGGCTCATTCCTTCCTATTACTTCCTAAATAATTAATCTGTATTTACATCTATTGAACTTTATGGAGCTCTACACATAACAAATTTGCATCAAGTTGCAGAAGAGAGATTGTTCCTGTCTGACAGCATTACAAATGTGTTTTCTTTCTCGTGTACAGTTAACTTTAGCTCTCCGGGATCAGTCAAAAACCCAAACTGCTGTACATCACAGGCATATGTGTAAGGGGTTTTCTATCCAATTATTCCCAAGTCATCAAAACACTAAGAGAAACTGTAAATCCCCAGAGGAAAAAAATGTGCTGCTAACATCTCAGAACAGCAGAGAGTGACTCAAGTTGGAAAAGAGTGAAGCAAAAAGCTGCATGCACTATTGGTACTGAACGTGTTCATTATGTTCAAGCTAATGCTGTCAGTTCCCTGTAATGAGTAGGCTCGGTTAAAAACCCCACAGATACCTGCAGGCAGAAACTGCAAAGCCCAGGCTGAGATATAACAGGAACAGCATCTATAGCAGCAAAATAAACGTCTTTATCTAGAGTCCTTCTCTTCCTACAATACATTATTTCCCTCTATTTGCCTCCGGTTCAAGCTGAACAAGCCATTAAACACCCAACAGGTATCAGCTCACTGGAACAATGCAGCAAAGCGAACAGTCAACACTGCTCAACCCTTCAGAAGGATAAAGCAATGAGATGTGCTCTTGAAACCATAGCCCTGCCCTGGGAAATGCACCCGTGGAAATGGCACAGGGATTCCACGTTTAGAGTACCTGTGATTTCCAGCTCAAGTTAGCAGAGATTCACACGTTCACGGAGGAAATTCTACCTGGTATTCCTCCAGACTCACTTTGGAAGTCCAACTGAGTTGTTTCCTTTTCAAACAGCATTCCTACTAATAGACATGGTGCTGGCCAAACACTTCCTTCAGTTATAAAAAGCTGAGCAAAGCTGCCTTCAAACAGAGATCTCAGTTACACCTGCACAGTTATTCTGGAAGTTAATTAGACTGCACTGGGGTGAACAGGGACTAAATGTGCTCTTCAGAGGCCTCGTAACGGCAGAAGACGTATTACGGAGAGAGGAAAGAAGGCAACTTGGTTTTTAAATCCCAGGCTGGATTCGCAAGGAAGGGAGCAAATCCATCAGCATGAGACCGCATCTGGAGAGCTGTGTCCACTTCTGGGCCCCTCAGTTCAAGAAGGACACAGAGCTGCTGGAGGGTGTCCAGCATGGAGCAATGAAGATGATGAAGGAAGGAGAGCAGCTCCCTGATGAGGAAAGGCTGAGGGAGCTGGGTCTCTTGAGCTTGGAGGAGGCTGAGGGGGGACCTCATTCCTGTCTCTAAATCTGTNCACCTGGCTGTGTTCCTGTGCCGCTTGGTCTGGGTGATCCTGCTGTGGCAGGGGGACTGGACTGGATGATCTTTCCAGGTCCCCTCCAATCCCTAATGATTCTATGATTCTATGATTTGAGGTGAAGCAGCCATGTGTTAGAGATCAAGGAAAGCCAGCGTCACCCCACAGCAGAAAGGTTTCCTTAAAAAATGCCGTGCGAAGCATTCTTATTTTGCAATCATTATGAAAAAGCCCCAAACACCCAAGGCTAGCTAAATCAAGGGCAGGCATTGCATCCAATCATGACAACTCTCCTGTCTGTTCCTTTGACCCCTGCAGCTCTAATTCAGAGTGCTGAGGACAGAAGCTGCACATTTCTGAACGGCAGAAGGCAAACCGGGCTGCAGAAGAAGGGACCGTGAGGTCAGGTTTCAGTGAAAGCCAGGCTTGCATGCCAGGCACAGAGATCAAGGACCGTCTAACTCAAAGCACAGGAAGAATCAGCGCTTCAGATGTCAGCTGCTCCAAGGATTACAGACCCTCCAGTTTCTGGTGTGAAGGTAATAATCAGAGCAGCCGCCGCGTGAGGCTCCTCGCAGAGCTGGCTGAATGCGCAGACCTCTGTTTGGATTCAGTTTGGGGGATTTTGCTTCCTTTTTAGACAAAGCCAACAGTGCCAAGTATTCATATTTCAAGGCTGTTTTAAGGATCAAACCCCATCTTAATAAAAAGACAAGCAAGATTCAAAGCAGAAAATTATATGGGAGCTTCTCGTACAGTAGGTGGAGAGGCAGGATTGTGTGACTCCTTGTCAGAGGTATTCGCTTAGAGATCAGTGCTAATGACAGCTTAAAAATGTCCTGTGTCCCCCCCAGTATTTGTGTTTTCACATAAATCCTGATTTTGGCATGTTACTTTATTGTGGAGACATGTTCTGTGTACTGGATGGCTTATGCAAATGAACCAAATGTCCTATAAATTAGGCTTGAAATGCCCGGGATAATGAGCTGCTAGCATGGCGAGCAGTGCACAGCATTCAAAGAGGAGCTCTTTACAGGTTGGGAGGGTGGGAGAACGTTACAAATGTGCCCCAGCTGCACAACAAGGCAGGATGCTTCACTAGCAGCGTGCTCCTCAAACCTAACCGCAAGGCTGAATGGCTGGAGGTGAAAAATGCAGCGCTGGGAGGTAGCTAAAAATTGCAGACCCAGTAATTATCTGATAGGCAGGCACGGTGCCCCTAGTTAGGGAAGCTCAAGTCTGCAGATCTTAGCTGACTTGGCCAACACATTATAGTGACCTTCCAGTCCAGCTGGCACCCAGTGCCCCTTGTCCTATCACCAGATGACCTTGAGAAGAGCCTGGCTCCATCCTCCTGACACCCACCCCTCACAGATTTAGAGACAGGAATGAGGTCCCCCCTCAACCTCCTCTAAGCTCAAGAGCCCCAGCTCCCTCAGCCTTTCCTCATCAGGGAGCTGCTCTCCTTCCTTCATCATTTTCGCTGCTCTACGCTGGACACCCTCCAGCAGCTCTGTGTCCTTCTGGAACTGAGGGGCCCAGCACTGGACACAGTACTCCAGATGTGGTCTCACAGTGCAGAGCAGAGGGGGAGAAGAACCTCTCTCAATCTGCTAACCATCCTCTTCTGATCACCCCCAGAGTGGGCAGGGAAAGGGAAAGAAGATGCAGAAGAGTGGTGAAAACTGGAGATGGGGTTTACAAATGCTGTGTCCCCCTCCAGCTCCCTCTGGTCCTTCCAAGGTCCCCCGTTTTCTGCTAACACTCCACGAATCAAGCCCTGAAAGGAGGCCGTTTCATCTCGTGGTCCTGCAATCACCACCTGCCTTGGAAACCTCTCTGCTGCTCACAGGAGCTCCTCAATGCACGCAAGGCTGCTCTGCAAACGGTAATAGAGCTGACTGCTCTCAGTTTTATTGGGATACGGCTACGCCAGCCGCTCCGAGCATCCGCTTGGCGCTGACCACGGCCGATTTGGGGGCGATTTATCCCAGCTGACAATCGCTCAGACAAAAGGGATGAGTGAAAGACAAAGCGAGCAGGAGGAGCTCATCGGCGCAATTCCACATGAGCTTCAGAGGAGCAATTACACCCGTTTTCTGAATGGTGAGCAGAGACAAAGACAGAGAAAGTAACTTGGCCAGGTTTACAGGGAGTATCTGTTAAAAGCTGAGGAGTAAACAGATGCCCCATTAAGGACTGGTCTGTCCCCGGCATCCTGGCAACCCTCCTTCTTGCAAGACACTATGGGCTTGTGTTTCGAGTCACAAGCTGCCCAGCTTGGTCAAACTGAGGATCAAGCTGTGAGCAGGGGCAGGTGACTAACAGTCTAGAGTGGGGTGTCCCTGCCCATGGCAGGGGGGTTGGAACTGGATGATCCTGTGGTCCCTTCCAACCCTGACTGATTCTAGAACTTCTTCCCAGGGAGGGTGACAGGGAACTGGAGGGGGCTGCCCGGGGGTTTGTGGGCATCTCCTCTGGAGATGTTTGTAACCCCCTGGACTGGGTCTGGGTGATCCTGCTGTGGCAGGGGGATTGGACTGGGTGGTCTTTCCAGGTCCCTTCTGATCCCTGATGATGCTATGATAGGTTTTCAGACAGTAAGAATCAAGTGCAGTAACACTGGGGCATCACAACATCTAAGGAAATGAACTTCCTACAGCCAACAGCACCGAGAAGCCAAAGGCTACTAGAACCTTGAAAAGAAGTGGTGACCTAAAAACAGAGCGATGTGACTCACTGTGGATGTGGGGAAGAAGAATCTTAAACGGAATGAAAGGGAAGACAGTAGTGGAGAAAGGCAGATACTCAGAAGGGGAAAAGAGATCTAAGGGGAAGGTTGCAACGAGAAGAAAACGCAAACAAGGACCAAAATACTTTGAAATGGAAGCACAGCAAATCTGCTTAGGTGAAGGCAGCTCAGCTGGAGTGCTACAGGGACAATCCCAGCCTCATTACAGCTTCCAGTAACCACACACCAGTTTGCATGGAGCCTGGACAGAGGAGCATGGAGCTGGAGGAGCAGGCTCTCAGTGCAGCGGTTCTGAGGCAGGTGATGTCCACCAGACCTACTTGCTCCCTGCTTGGTGTCTGCAGCAAACAAAACACGAGCAGCAGCTGCTCCAGGAATGTTTTAAACCTTCCTGCTCTCCTCTGCAGAGCTCCAACACGCGGATTCAAATCCCTGAACGTTCACAAGCAATTATTTTCTAATGATGCTAGAAGCAAAGCTTCCAGTCCTACAGCTTCAAAAATCCTGCCCAGCCATGCTCTGCGCTTGACCTTTCCAAGACCTAGATATCTATGAGACTCCAGGATGAGATAATTGGCCCAGGACAACGCTGCTGTAAGCTGGAGGTCTTTCAGCAGAGGTGACACGAGCCCCCTCAAAGCAGGGGAGCACCTGCAGGAACTCCATCCTTGCTGCTTTGCCCCCTGCGTTCAGAAGCATCTCTGCTGCTCACTCCTCTCCCGGCTTTGTGCGACTGTGTTCCGGCGTCTCCCAGCGTTGGGTTTCACAGCGGATGTTCTCAGCTGTGCTGAGAGACCCTACTGCAACGGCAGCACTGGGCAGGGGATGGTACTTTTGCAAGGGCAGCCCCAAATTCCTACTCTCCGTCGCTGAACAAGAACAGCCCCATCACACCACCTAAGACACAAACGCTCTGCGGCCTTGCGGATACCCGTGACAGACAGCTGCTCCATCAGCACGGCTCCGCATCACTGCCACGGCGAAGGGATGAGGAGAGAAAGCTGATGGCTTCCGCACAACAAACAAACAAGCACAGTTTGAGTGTTTGCTCATTTCAATGTGCAAAGCTGACTCGTTTAAATATGAATATGTTGCTTATAGCCAAATTTTAGTGACAGCAGCCCTGTGGCATCTATCGCTGTTTGCATTTCTGCTAAAAATAGTTGTGTTGCCTCTGGATTTTTTCAGATGCTACATCTGTAGGCAGTTTTTACTCCCTCCATCCTATCCCTACCTGTTCCATCCATTCCATCCACCCTCCAGGGTACATCGTGCTCAGGAGGATTCCAACCGCACAAGAGTCACCCGGTGTCACAAACATCTGTCCTCACGCAGAGTCCGTGCCCTTTTGCCTCTCTCCTCCTGTCGTCTGCTCTCATTGTCTCTCATGCTTACAAATAGGGGCAGCGGGCTCAGCTCCAAAATGCCCCTCAACGCCTTCACTGAGCAGGGAGGCTGTGCAGAGCTGAGCACACGGCTGAGACTGAGCATCACTGTCTCTCCGAGCGGATCCTGACACTCGCTGCTTCTCCATACACAGACAGGTGGCCACTTTCCACCCCATCCCACCCCAGCCTACAGCACGGTACAGACAGGCTTTAGAACTGAAGCAGTGGCTGGAGGAACTAGATGTTTCCCTGGATTCCTACTGTATGCATATTCAGAGGAAGCATCTGTCTCAAAGTCAGGGTCACCTGCCTTGAATCAGGCTCCCCCCAGAGCTCACCCAAGCGCTGTTTACAGCTACAACAAGAGGCAAATCCCACCCAGGGAATAAGCAGCGGGGAGAAAACACACAGGGTGGAATTCAAATGCTTCTGGCTCCCTACAAGTGCATCCATCCAGGCTCCTTCTCAATCTCTTCTAAGACAGAGCTCTGCCAAGTTCCTGGAGGATCCACAAAATCCAGGCTATTTTGGATTTGCCCTCTTCCCAGTTTCCCAATCCTGAGAGCACTGGGATGTCCTCATGCCCACAGCAGCTCATTCTCCCAGCAGAAGCACCCGCCTTCACCCACATGGATTCTGGTGAAGGAACAGGGCTTTGCACACCAGGAATGTGGTCTCCACAACTCTCTTGCTGCGGCAGTGCACTGCTGCATTGATGTGCTGCCTCTCAGGCGATGAAAACAAAGGGTGGGTTCCCCAGGCCACTCAGGATTTTTCCAGCCCAGCACCCCAGAACCCCCAGGCAGCCAGCAAGAGACCAGGAGCCGCACTGCTCATCTGCAAGCTGCCAGGGAGGCACTTCACCCTCTGTGCACCACCGCCCTGCACCAGAGGCAGTCCTCAGCATTCCACAGCAGAGCTCTCTTCTCCGCTGTGTTAACCAGATTTGCTCTCCACAGGTTTTTCTAACAGCATGGTGGGGGGGTCAGACTCATCTACACGATAGCCCCTCCCAGCACTGACACTGACTCAGCTGCACTGGAGGCAAGCAGCAGTGGGATTACAGCAAATGCGAAGGAGGCAAGCACGGCTTGCTCTCCAGGAACTCCTGCCATGTGCTGCAGCTCACCCGAGCAGGCTGTTGCGGTCTGCTCAGCCCCCACCTCCTGGCTGAGCACAGAGGTGGCCATAGAGGGACAGCAGCTCAGGGACACGGAAAGGACACATCTCACCAGGGCAGCAGCAGAGAGAAAAGCCACCACATCTGTCGCTGCAGCTGTGCGGTGTCTTAGGACAGCTGAGATTCCCACGAGGTTCCCAAGGAAGGGTTTTGATAACCAATATGGACAAATACCTCTATTTATGCAGGGAGCATGTCAGCAGCCAGGCCCTCTGGTTATTTCCTTTCACCAACCGCAGTGATCTCGGTCTAATCTCGTTTGAACTTTGGACAGCTTGTGCTCATCCAGGCCCAGCTGTGCCTTGCTGCTGGGGAGATTTTCAGCCCTGCTTTGTGGTGGAGGATAAAGAGACCTAAAGCAGGACTGCTGGATGTCAGTTAGACCCCCTCATCCAATGAACATGGCATGGAGAATAAGAAGGATGACAGCACAGAGCCCTGTGGCAACACACTGAGCACAGCTGCCAGGGAGAAAAGCACTTGCTCAGCACAGCAGCTCCCTGAAGTCCCTTGGAAAGGGAAAAGTGGGATACGTGTGAGCACGTTCTACAGGCACTGCAGAACCCCTGTGCCTGTCAGAGTGTACGTGCTCCTGCTAAGACTGCTGTTCCTCTCCGGGCATGCACTTGTACAGGGGAACTGTGGGCTGTGGGTGCTGCACACCTAGGGTCTCACTCACATGCTTTCCTCATAGCACTTGGTGTTTCCAATTTGAAGTGACTGGATCCTGAAGGATTTGGTGATTTACATGAGATACAGTCTCAGAGATTTAATGCAGAGTGAAAAATGTGTGATATGAGAAGCATTTACCATTTCTCTCTACTGAGTCAATCTCCTAGCTCTTTAATAATTCAGTTTGCAGCATCCTTCAGCCCTTATGACTTGGTGCTGGGCCAGCTGAAACACGATACACCAGCACAATGTCCTAGCACTACCTTCCAGCATTACATAAACCAATGTTTGGGTCAGATCCTCATCTCCTCTGAGGCTCCTTTGCACCGTGCTGGCAGCAGAAAGGGGCCGTGGCGGATATTACAAGCACACCACCTTTTGAGGCATCTTTCCGTTGCCAGAATGATGTAAAGGCATTCCTGGCTTGAGCCAGGACCTGGCCCTTTGCTTAATGTGTTTAACAAACGAAGCTGCTGTTCGAATCGCGACGACAGAGCGAGGGTCAGTAATGGAATGAGCACCAAGCACTTCTTCCCTCGGTGACTGGGAAGGCACATTGCTAGAAAGTGGAAAAGCATCGGCCGTGTGAGCTTCCCAGCCTCCAGAAAGCCTCTTAGAAAGCGACTGCTTCTCGGCTTGACTAAGGAGACAGCAATCCCAGAGTCAGGGGCAGTAATGTTCATTCAGGCCTGGCCACAGGTGGTCAATTACTGCTCTGCCTGTCTAGGAGAAGCGTGTTTATTCCTCATAATAAAACGCATTAGTACAACGCAGAGTGCATCGCTCAATTAGGGAAGCGACACGCCAAGATCTACAGCCTCTCACGCAGAATACAGCTAGAAACAAATTTTTTGCAGCTAGAAACACATTTTTGCAGCTGAATGATTTACCATCAGACACACAAAACCTCCCTGTCAGGCACACTAAACCTCCACGACTCAAAAGCCAACCAGCAGGTATTTTAGGACCAATGTTTAACCCAGTGCAACTGAACGTTGCACCGCAGAATAAAGCTCTAGACTGTCGTTGTGTCCCTTTCTCTGTTTAAAACATCTTTTTAAATCGATCACGCAGGTAACACAGGACTGAACTTGAGTCCTGAGCACAATAACCAAAGCTGTGAGCTTTGCACAGCTTGGAGCAGAACTGGAGAACACTGCACACACGTGCGCTTGGACCACGCTGTGGCGTCTACACCCACGGCTCTGCTTGCTCCACTCACTGGAGTCCCAGTGGTTTTAAATACCTGACAGTAAACCTTAGCACCTATTTTCTCTATTGTATCAGACAGTAGCCTATAATAAATGAACTCTGCAATGCCAGGGGTGCTGGGATTAACACAGCATTAGATACTGCTTAGCACTTGGAGCCTTTCAGTCTCCAGAGGCAATTGCATCCAGAGGCAATTAAATAACAGCACCTCCACTCCACAGCTGGAGACCAGGCATGGAAAGACAGCAGCAGCAGATGCTTAACTCTAAGCATACAGGGAATCCCTCTGCTTCAACTGAGTGGCACTGCATGCAAGCCTGATGCACAGACAGAGGTATGCAGTTCAGCCGAGGGCTGGAGCTATTGGAAATCATAGAATCATTAGGGATTCTACCCACCAGTGCAGAGTAGAGGGGGAGAAGAACCTCTCTCCATCTGCTAACCACTCCCTTCTGGTTCCCCCCAGGATGCTGTTGGCCCTCTTGGCCATCAGAGCACATTGCTGGCTCAGAGTCATCCTGCTGGCCACTAGGACCCCCAGGTCCCTTTTTCCTCCCCTGCTCTCCACCAGGTCAGTCTCCAACCTCTCCTGGTCCCTGGGGTTGTTCTTGCCCAGATGCCAGCCTCTCCCCTGCCCCTTGTTGTCCCTCACTCCATCTCTCTCTGCCCAGCTCTCCAGCCTGTCCAGCTCTCGCTGAATGGCAGCCCAGTCTGCTGGGTGTCACACGGAAGGTATTTATCTAGTTGAGGAGCAGGTACAGACACATCTAAACCTCGTTTAACCGATCCTAAACCACCACATAATTATCTGAAGTAAATCACACTCCAGAAGGTCTTGCTTTCCTCCAGTAACTATCAATAGTACCTAGACAGAGTGCCCAGCCCTCTGGAAGGCTGCTGTAAGATCTCCCTGGAGTCTCCTCATCATCCAACCCCCCAGGTCCTTCTCCTCAAGGCTGCTCTCCATCTGTTCCCCACCCAGCCTGTCTCTGAGCCCAGGATTACTCGATTCAGGCACAGGACCCTGCCCTTGGCCTTGTTGACTCTCGTGAGGCTGGCACTGGCCCACCTCTCAAGCCTGCCCAGCTGCCTCTGGTCTGCACCTGGACCCACCCGAGAGTGCTCAGTCTGCAAATGAAAGCATGAATGGAAGAGGCTCTTCTTCCCAGAGACAGAGAGAGACAACAGCACACGGAGATCACTCCGTGCGAGACAACAACTATAAAAATGTTGACAGCCACCATCCCCAGTTTGACTCACGGAGCCATCAAACGCTCACGTCCACTGAGCTGTTTTGGACCTTTTAGTTGACTAAACAACCCATTCAGAATCTGTCAGACTTCATTATGGAGATTAAGAGCCTCTCCTCGGTTTGGTTCGTTATGCATTAAGAGAAGGCATCGGCTCCTGTATCCTCTCGCACAATCAAAGCCTTTCAGCCATTCCATAGTAAATTTTGTTCCTACTAGCGTTTGAAAACGCCCTCAACACAGCAGCAACACGGCTTAGTTGCTATGCAGAGACTTAGAGCCGCTGCATAGGGATCAGTTCCAGAGTTCAGCTTGATTCAGCGACGTCTGGATGTGATCTGATGAGGCTTTCCTGCCTGACGGTGCTCTCCTGTACAAGTGAGGTGTGTGCTCCAGCCTCAGGACCCTCCCTGCCCCGTGCGATCCCCCGTGCCTTCCTGCTTCTATGCACTTAGAATAGTCCTAACAACAGGCAGATTTATCATGAATGCTGGTGGGGATCTTTTTTTCTCTCTCATTGACTAGATATGACTCAAAAAGTTAATGGTAATTGCTCTCATCTTCATTTAGCACTGAGAGAGAGAGAGAAATGGGAGCAATTTGCAGCTCTGGGAACAGGTCATTACAGGTGTGTTATATCGGTGTATTCATGAGCCCCCCGGGACAGCCACGCTGTGAGATCCAATAACTTTCTTAATGTGTAATTACACACCATTGGACTATAATTGATTAATTGAAAAGAGAACGTAGGCAGATGCTAGGCCACGGCTGCTGCTGCTCGGTAAATGAATATGTCCTTGCTTCTTTTTAATAAGTTAAGTGAAGTACTCAAATGCAATTAAGTGAGAAGTGAAATTCATTAGATTTTAAGTAATTATTGGTATTAACTTCTATAATAAAATGCAGGATTTCTATTTTGGGGTTTTCTTTCCCATCCCCAAAAGCAATATAATACACATCGCTGCTGCGATGGGACAGCAGGGAGTCGTGAGATGTTCTCCTTGCAAACAGATCTCCTCCAGTGGGCCTGCAGCTAACTGTGAGGCGTTAACCTGCCTTCTTGGAATGTCTTTCCTGGAAGTCCTAGGGATTCCCAAAGAGAGGGAGCATAATATTCTAGAGCACCTCCAAGCCTGAATGGTGACTAGGCTTTTCTCAACCATTCTTCAGCTCATTCTTCCCATGGGCTGATGTTACCTCTGGGAAATAAATAGAGCACAGACTTCTAGTTTTCAACATCCCACCCTCTTAGCACAGTATGTGGGCTCTTACAGGGACCAGAGCCTTCAGACTCTTTTCCCTTTTAATGGGAGCATGACACATGCAGTAAGATCATCCAGTCCAATCCCCTGCCACAGCAGGATCACCCAGACCAGGTGGCACAGGAACACAGCCAGGCGGGTCTGGAACATCTGCAGAGAAGGAGACTCCACAACCCCCCTGGGCAGCCTGGTCCAGTGCTCCAGGACCCTCACTGTTCTACTCCATCATCTTTGTTGCTCTACACTGGACACCCTCCAGCAGCTCTGTGTCCTTCTAGAACTGAGGAGCCCAGAACTGGACACAGCAGTCCAGATGCAGTCTCACCAGTGCAGAGTAGAGGGGGAGAAGACCCTCTCTCTATCTGCTAACCACTCCCTTCTCATCCCCGCCAGGATGCTGTTGGCCCTCTTGGCCACCAGAGCCCATTGCTGGCTCAGAGTCACCCTGCTGGCCACTAGGATCCCCAGGTCCCTTTCTCCTCCACTGCTCTCCAACAGGTCAGTGCCCACCCTCTCCTGGTCCCTGGGGTTGTTCTTGCCCAGATGCCAGCCTCTCCCCTGACCCTTGCTGTCCCTCATTCAGTTTCTCTCTCTGCATCTCCCGCACAGCCCAAGAAGAAAACACCTCCAGCTTTGGGTGACAACTTTGCGAGTCCTATTTCCGATTTGTGTGGAAGGAAACGGGATGAATTTTGCTCCAGCACACTTCACTCCCCTTGGCACAAGGCGGATCTCTAATTCCTTAACGTTCTATTAAAGCTGTCTGTATTTTATTGAAAAGGATTAGGAATGCCAGCCCCACAAAGCAGAGCCACAATTCCCAACTGCTTTTCTTTCCAAGGGATACGAACCTGCTTCGAAATGTTCTTTTTCCATAGAGGATTTCTGGCAGGATTTTTTATTTTTAAATAAATAAATCAGATAAATAAAATGTATTATTGAAATTAATGGTCTCCTCCAGCAAAAATGATTCTATGATGATTAAGAAGCAGCCTGCTAAAAGGACATTTTTCAGCTGTTTTGGGGATTTTTTCTTTGTTTTAATTCCCAGTCTATTAAGAATTTTGTATTTTTTTTTTAAATCATAGAATCAGAATCCTTAGGGATGGGAAGGGACCTTGAAAGAGCAGCCAGTCCAATCCCCCTGCCACAGCAGGATCACCCAGACCAAGTCGTCACGCTTGAAAAGGCAATTTTTCCATGAGATCCTATTTAAAATTAAAATCATCATTTCAGTAAACACATCAAAGGAGTAAAGGGAGGGGTAAAATTAGAGTAATATACGACAGTAGCCCAGTGAGGAGAAATTAAGGTTGAAGAGGTCACTGAGAGCTGCACATTTATTAATGAATATTTGAATGCCTGTTCTAGGAAGGGAGATGACAGAACTGGAGTGGTAACAGGAGTTGAATGATTTTCCTTTTTAGCAAACTCATTTTGCTTCTCCTTTGAAACAGGAAGAACAATGGTGATGTTAAAAATTAGACAACAGGTGGGCAGGGGAAGGGCTGGCTGGTGCTCTCAGAGCGCCCAGTGTCACACCCTGCAGTAACGCTCCTGTACTGGTGTGGAGAAGAATGCTAAACCAGAGACACTGGGGTGAAGCTGCTCACTATTTCTAGCATGGAATCAGAGAATCCTTAGGGATCGGAAGGGACCTCAAAAGATCATCCAGTCCAGTCCCCCTGCCACAGCAGCATCACCCAGACCCAGTGGCACACAGGAACACAGCCAGGCGGGGCTGGAACGTCTGCAGAGAAGGAGACTCCACAACCCCCCTGGGCAGCCTGTGCCAGTGCTCCAGGACCCTCCCTGGGAAGAAGTTCCTGCTGATATTGATAGGGAACCTCCTCTGTTCCAGCTGGCACCCAGTGCCCCTTGTCCTATCCCTAGATGCCCTTGAGAAGAGCCTGGCTCCATCCTCCTGACACCCACCTCTCACATCTTTATAGACATGAAGGAGGTCCCCCCTCAGCCTCCTCTTCTCCAAGCTCAAGAGACCCAGCTCCCTCAGCCTTTCCTCAGAAGGCAGCTGTTCTGCCACCAAACCCCAGCACCAGCAGTGAGAAAGAGCAAACACCAAGTGATGTGGGAACACTGGTAGGCATCATCGTGGAGGTTTACACTCTTCACAGGCTTGGTACCAGTATCTCTATGATCTAGAGCTCCACAGGGTGTCACAAGTCTTGTCCTCCTTTTCCCTCCCACCCCTCCAAGGTGGCAAAATCATCTCCAGAGATCAAGGTGGGTACCTGAAATGTTAGATGTGGCCCTGCTTTCCCCAGAGCTGCTGGGCAGCAATACTGCTTCAGCTTTCTGGCCCAAAGCTCTTTATCCTTTAGCCAGGCTAAAGGAAAAGCTCTTCCTCTCCCTTTGCTAGTCTGCCTCTAACAGGGTGAAAGAAGAGCCAGGGATTGCTAGGAGGGGATGTGCCTTGGCTGTCTCTTTCCTCTCTGCTAAGAATAAGCAGGCAGCATGTCAGACAAAACGGGTGGAAAGACAAGAGAGGGGATGAGCAAAGCTCTCTCTCTCTAATTCAATCCTCCTTTGAAGGACTGAGAGGTATTTCTTCTAAGGCTGGTGCTCTAGCAGGGAGCAGCTGACACCAGGGCACAGGCAGCAGGTCAGGTATCTGAAAAAAATAGACAGTTCAAACCTGGCTTTCTGAAACCAAAGCTCTCATGGCCTCTGAGGATACCAAGATGCATATTTATATTGAACTCGACTGCACCTGCAGGACCTACTGGCCTCGTAGGATCACAGTCACACCCACTACCTTCTAAAATCATTCTTGCAGGTATGTACCCATGCCCTCATTCCACTGCCATGAACCTGCCTGCATGCTCGCTGCCCTATCCAGGTGCCACACATGTGCTCCTGCCTCTGGTGCTGGAGCGCAGAGCAAAGTGACACGAAGCATCCATCAGCTGTAGTCCTGGCTCCTCTCAGCCTTGCTAGTGACTCCCCAAAAGGCCTTCTGTCATAGAAGAATGCTTTGCATTCCATGTTTCAGGCACAGATGTGTTTTCAGACCTTTCTCTGCCTCTTTTTGTGAGTGATTAGGGATAACTGGGCGTAGGTGACCCTGCATTCAATCTGATCACTAGCAGGTTTAATTTGTCTCATACCAAACACTCCCAGCACCAGGACTCACTGCATACTGGACTCACTCATTTATCCGACGTGGTCTGGGTGATCCTGCTGTGGCAGAGGGATTGGACTAGATGACCTTTCGAGGTCCCTTCCTATCCCTAATGATTCTATCCTCCTAGAGCAGAACTACTTGAGGCAGATCTTTTGATTTCAAGGAGAAAAAGATGACGATTTTACTTCAGGAAAACTGGGGATCACAGCTAGGTGTGGGACTGGAAATGGTTCCTTTTCTTTTCAGGGTGTTTATATGTTGTTTGGTTATTTGTTTGCTCCACATATAATCCCACAGCAGTGGTTGGTACTCAGATCATCTCTCTATAAACAAATGATCTGGAAAGCAACCTGGAGTTTAATTTCCTTAACCCACCAAATCCTCCTCTGCTCGCACAGCAGCACACCAGTCTGAAACCTTGACTCCACTGGGTGGGGGGGAAGGATGAACGGCTGGGTTTTCTTTCACACTTTTGTTAAAAGGCATCCAAGCATGGCTCTTCCTACCCTGACTAACCTGGGGAGGTGCCAGATGGGTTTTTCCTTTCTCTAGGCAATGGCTCAGGAATTTCAGCTGGCCAGAGCCGAGGCTGGGGGCTTTTCACTGGCCCTTTCTCTCCAGCCTACTCTTTCTCTGTAGTTAATCCCATCTCTCTCCCCACATCCACTGGTAGCTCTGTGCTGCTCCTTGACAATCAGCTTCCAGAGGACTAAATTCTGCCATTTCCTTCTGGAAACAAAGAGATGTGCCTGAAAAGAAAAGCTTCCAGCCACTCACGGAATGAGAAATTAAAATCCTGAGGCAATGCCTGTGGGAGATGAAGAGTGGACAGCTGGCCAAGACAGCGTGCTGGCCTGGCTCTTTAAAAATAAATCTGTTTCATGTAGTTCCCAGTATTTATCACAGGCAGCTAAACTTAAGAAACCATGATTCTCAAAAATACTGGGAAGTTCACAAGGAAAAGTTGATGTCTCCTCATTAACTAGGGCATCTTAATGCTTCGGCTTCTGTGCTCTACACCAAACAGCATGACACAACGTACCTGGGTGTGGTGCAGGAGATCCATACCCTGACCTGCACAACGCCTTTCTACACCAAGCACAGCCCTTAGTTGTCACTGCTTTTCTTAATGTACTGTCAGCACTGTCAGTGTAGGGGGGTTATTCCCTAAATTCCTCTCTTTATCCCTCCTATTTCCCATCAAGCTCTCTCAAAAAGCCCTACTGAATAGCTCAGGCATACCTCACTACTCAGACTGCCTCCGCAGCTGAGGGGTCAGCAACGAAGGACGCATGCAATCTGTAACACGCCGGGCTACTGCACTCTCAAACCTCCCCCAGGCCTGAGGGGTTAAGGCTTGCCATGACATGGGATGTTAACATTCACCCGGTGTAGCCTGGCTCTTGTGGGGCAGCTCTGGCATGCAAACCCCACAGTGCCCCAGCTCCTGGATCCCTCCTGGCAGCATCTTCCCATCACCAGTGTTTCCCAAACAGAGCCACCCACGCTTGCCAGCACAAACCTTGCAGGGAAAGGGCAGCTGAACCCTAAAGCGAAGGAAGCAGTGTTGAGCTGAAACATCCAATTCCACCCGACAGGCTATCACACGCTCCCTTCTGACTGCACCGAGAAAGCTCCAAGGATTCCCCAATTCTCCAAAGCACAAACAAGCTTCGGTCGCTCTTTCATTCAAAAACTCCCAGCTTATCACTCAGCCAGCATCTGACTTGCAGTGCTAGACTCTGGCTGAGTTTCTACCGCTGGGAAAACGTTTTTCTAGAGGAAGCAGCTGTCCCCATTCCTTTCTTTCATATTTGATTTCCCCTCTCCCCTCCCAAGGAGACAACTCCTAGCACAAACATAGGAATCTTGAGGAGAAAGATGCTGTCTTCATGATCGGCTCCTGTGAAATTCACTTCACCCTGGAGCTCGTCTGAACACAGCCCTTCTTCCCAAGAAGTAAAGTACAGAAGGAAACCACATGTTGAAGCATCTTCAATGGAGAACACCAGGTCCTTGCCCCCCCAAAGCCTAGGCTCAGCATCCTGTTTTCACGGGAAGCTCCTAAAATACATCTTTAAAGACAGCAGAGCACACTCACTATTCCTCTGCTTCCCACCCCCCCACTATAAATTGAGCGCAGACAACGTCCCGGCCAACTCTGCTCCCAACAGCAGAGGAAAAATAAAACAAAGGCAAATTGCTTCATGACTTCCTTGAACGTGAACAGAAACGTGTCCAGAAAAGCACATGAAGGACTAATTTGGATGACTTGAGCTTTGGCCAGGTACAGGGGTGACCCAATAAAGCAAAGACTTAAATGCACATTAATAGAGGAATAATCATCGTTATCAGGGAACTAAGAGAATGCCTGATTTGAACAGCTCAAGGGGGGTTAATTGACTGTTGGCACTAAAAATAAGGCAGGTTCTCAAAAGAAACAACACGTGACTGATCTGATATCGTGTTGTCTCCCAACGCTAATCCTGAATCCTTCCAACACCAAAAAAGCCGTGTTGACTTTGGAGATGAATCATAGAATCATAGAATCACTAGGGATGGGAAGGGACTTCGAAAGATCATCCAGTCCAATCCCCCTGCCACAGCAGGGTCACCCAGACCAAGTCACACAGGAACACAGCCAGGCGGGGCTGGAACATCTCCAGAGAAGGAGACTCCACAACCCCCCTGGGCAGCCTGGTCCAGTGCTCCAGTACCCTCCCTGGGAAGAAGGTCCTGCTGATATTGATAGGGAACCTCCTCTGTTCCAGCTGGCACCCAGTGCCCCTTGTCCTGTCCCCAGATGCCCTTGAGAAGAGCCTGGCTCCATCCTCCTGACACCCAGCCCTCACATAGTTGAGGTCACCTCTCAGCCTCCTCTTCTCCCAGCTCAAGAGACCCAGCTCCCTCAGCCTTTCCTCAGCAGGGAGCTGCTCTCCTCCCTTCATCATCTTCATTGCTCTACACTGGACACCCTCCAGCAGCTCTGTGTCCTTCTGGAACTGAGGGGCCCAGCACTGGACACAGTACTGCAGATGTGGTCTCACCAGTGCAGAGTAGAGGAGGAGAAGAACCTCCCTTGATCTGCTAACCACCCTCCTTCTGATCCCCCCCAGGATGCTGTTGGCCACAGGAGCACATTGCTGGCTCATAGTCCTCCTGCTGGCCACTTGCAAGAGGAAGCGAGCTCATCTTTTATGGGTCACTTTTGACTGGAGAGAATCAGATTAGGAACAACTGGCCCTTCTGAGGGACACAGGTGGCTCTAAAAAGCAGTGCCATTATCTAAGCAGAGGTTGGTTCAGCACAGGGGACACCTGGGTGTCGTGGAGCCTGTGAGCCCACCAGTGCAGGTGTGGCCAAGATGCTCTGTGCTCTAGCCACTGCCAGGAGTGGTGACTGGCCACCACTCCTGGGTTCCTGCCCTCCACTCTGGGCTGCTCTGATCAATTCCCTGAACCTGGCAGGTGGCTCTGGCCCTGCCTTACATCAGCTCGCCAGCCTGACTTCGCTGGATGCTGCACTAGGGACACTAGGACGAGAGTCTGGCCCTGCACCCTCCCCAGGGGAGGTTTCAATGCAGGGGAAACTCAGCTTGATCCTGCACTGTAGTTACCACGAGAAATAAAACTCACTGTTTCAAGGTATAACCCCTTGTTGTGACTCTCCACAAATACTCCCGTGCAGCCAGACAATACATTTTCCTTAAGTACAGCTGAGAAGAAAGGCGAACAGAGGGAGAGAACGACCGGTTCATCTGTCTGCAGCTGCCTTCCTGAAAGCTGTGCGTGCGGCTCTCCTCAATGCATTACAATTCATTCTCTGTTTACTTTAGGCAAACAGAAAAACTCATCGTGGAGCACTCATTTTCGCAGGCTAATCAAGAACATTAGGTCCCAACAGATTCATTTAATAGAAATATAATAGGCATCCCTGCTTGCTTTTAATCTTGCCTAGCTGCAAGTGCTAAAATGAACAGCGAATTAACCCTGCTTTGGAACAGAGATGCTTTCACAGCTGATATCATCTCTCTTACAGCTTGTAAACACTCCAGGCTCCCTGTATGTGCTTTCCTGGATTTTGCTCTTTCCCCGCAGCAGAGGAGAGGAGTAGAGAGGAGAGGAGTGGAGAGGAAAGGATGCTCCCGCCTGCATGCAGCTAGGAAGGGGAGGAATAGGCAATCTCTTAAGGGAGAACAGCGTGTCGGCAGAACAGAGTATGGCATCACCACCCGAAAACAAGGCAGAGCTGAAAGGTGGATGGGAGAGAGTGAGTTTCGGGGTGCCTCGGGGAGGAGTAGGGAGGGTGTGGGGGGGTTCATGCATCACCAGCCACTCCCTGCATGGCTCTCCCTGATTTACCGTGCAAGACAAGGCCATTCACGTGCTGTCATCAAATATATGAGATTTTTTGTTGTTGTTCAAGCAATCCGAGATCTTAAACTGTTCACGGATAACCGGCATTAGCACGCTAAACAGGAACACAAAAATACACACCAAAAGCCTCTCATATTCCATAACGTACGTCATAACCAACAAAAGCCTTGCAAAAAGAGAAAAAGAAAGGAAAGAAAACGGTTTTCACTGTGCTAAAGTAACAATCTAGACTTGTTGTAAGTGTGTTATTCTTACAAGTAGTTCGCAGTTATTCTTGAAGGCAAGTCTTGGAGTTTCCTTAGCATAGTGCTGCTGGGGAAAATTTTCAGCATGTCCATCTTCATCTCTAGCCTGAAGGGAAATATAATGGCCTATTTAGGGACTTACAAATAATGGAAGGTAAAAAAGAAATAGCTAAAAGCATAACAGCTCAGATCATTACAACAGACGGGAATCCCCAAACACAACATTACTTCAACGTTTCTTTAAATACGCGGTACACGCTTTCCACATGAGAACTCGGGGTGCCGTTTTCTTAACACAGCTTAGGTTGAACATGCAAATTCAGTGCGGTTGTAATCATTAGAACAACAAAAGACAAACCCAGAATGAAACGTTCCAGCTGGAAACCGTGAGCGGAGCTCAGGCTTTCGATTCACTTTTTCAGGATGACATTACAAACGTACTCGTTTCAGCTTTTGACATGCTCCAGCAACCCCTGAGGGTGACCGTACTTGCATTTTCACTTTAACAGCAAGGCCAGAGGAAATGCAATAAGTTTTCAGTCATAATTTACATGTAATGCTACTGTAGATAAATGGATTCCCCCTCCACGTTTGAGTGAGGCTTGGAAAGGAGCGATCGGCCGCTGAGAGCAACGATCGTCCCGTTGAGTGTGGTCAACATATTTGATGACAAAGATGCGTTGGAAGTTATCGGTTATTTGGAGCTATGCTGTTAATTAAGGAAGCTGAAGTTTAGATGGAGACATTACCAGAGCCCATTAGCAATCCTGCTTGCAGATAGCATTTCTCCCTACAGTGTCTTCTGCTCTCGAGTCGAAGCGAAAGAGAGAAGCAGGTGAAAGGAGGAGTGTCAGCAGCACACTCATTACACTGTTCATTTGAGTGACACTTGCGCTCCGTTCCGCTCCGTCTCATCTGATCCCTGACTGTTCAACTCTCTCCCTCTTGCAGCCTCCCGAAATTCACAGCTGAGCTGTCTCCCTCACATATGGCTTGCATATAATTATGCACATTCCATTTTACACTGCATTAAAATGATGAGATCCTGGCTCCCTGCCAACCTATTTAAGTCTGCTCCTGCCCAAAGAAGCCGGGAGAGGAGAAGGACAGAGGAGGGACTGGGGACCAAGGGGAGCAGTGGGCAGAGGCAACTGAAGAGCGGGTAGTCCCACTCCCATCTCTCCAGCTGCCCCAGGTCCCACGCTGGGTCAGGGGTCCGGGGGTGCCCAGGCACAGAGCACGCACATCCCAGCAGCTGCGACAGCGCTGGCACATTGTTTGCAGCTCACGCAGCATGAACTGCCTGTCGTCGTGTGTCACACTCCCCGCGCCCAGGCTGCTTCAGCGTTGGCATTTCTGAAAGATATTTACACCTTGTAGGCTCTGCTGCTTGTTTGCCTTCAAACAGGCGTCTGCCTCTCCCCAGGGAGACGGGATGGGAAAGAGGAGCCGTGGCTTAGCGGCGCCGGTGATTTTCAGGCAAAGATGAAGGGGCTGTAGCTTGGGGAAAGCCCATGGACCCCAGCGGGCTTCAGCTTGGGCCTCTGCTCCTCACCCACAGGGCACGAGCAAACTCTGCCTGACAGCAAAGCCCATCTTTAAAAGTGCAAAGGTCACCCAAACGTGTGTGGTTCCTACACCTGATGATTATTACATGAAGGACCAAGTGGGAAATCAGTTTATTCTCTAGGTTTCCTAGCAACTTACAGGTATTTTCTCCCACTGCTCTCAACAGCTGCAGGGTGGAAAACATTCAGCACTCTTCCTTCAAACCACGAGGAAGAGACAGAGCATTCCCGAGCACCTGAAATCACTTTGCTAGTGACAAAGGTTTCCATGTTTGCTGCTAATTATTTGTTTGAAACCGCAGCCTCTCTCACACAACAAAGCTGCCTCCCATGCTGCGTGGAATACAAAGTCCAAATTTGACCCTGTTCTGTAAAATAATGCCTCAGTTCCTGCTCTGAATACAAACTTTGCTCTTCCCTCTCCTCCAGGAAGGAATATGGGCAGCTCTACAAGACAGCTGGGGGATGGATCTGCCAGCTCAGCATCGCAAGGTGCCCACGGGGCACTCGGAGCCAGTGAGATGCTGTGTGGGGCACAGCTATTGTGTGGAACTCTGGATGCTACTGGTCCGCCTAGACCCCTGAAACTGTATTAGGGACATTGTGCATGTGATGGCTAGCACGTTCTAACCTGCCAGTGACCCTCCTGGTGCACATCTTTCCCCTTGTAAAATAGGATGGGTACTGGGGGTGTGTGCGGTGCAGGTGTCACAATGTAGGGACACACCACACCGACCCTGATCCTCTGACCCAAACTGCCCCTCACACAAAGGTTTTTCCCCCTGGCTGATGGCAGTGTGCCTGCCCTCCTACCAATCATAGAATCCTTAGGGATCAGAAGGGACCTTGAAAGATCATCCAGTCCAATCCCCCTGCCACAGCAGCATCACCCAGACCAAGCTGCACCAAGTGTTATTGCATTTAACTCTGGGCATCACCAGCATTTCCTACCCTTGAATCCAGCTTAGCTACACACTATTATAACAAGTTACCCAAGCAGCAAAAGCAGGTTTAGCTCCCCAACTTCCACTCTAAAAATGACCTCATAGGAGCCAGTTCTCCAGATGCTTTACGTTAATTCACTGCTACCCTCTTCCAGTTGTAAGTCGTTTGCAGAAGGACACGCTCTCACGATGTTCTGCACTGCTCTCAGTGCATTAAACAGTGGCTCAGGGTTTATCTTGCTCTTCCTCTGCCGTGATCTGCCTCACCCTCAGCTGCTGCTGCACACCAGTAAGCAACTCTCTCTCATCTCCCCAGCATCTCAGCTTGGCTCACAGCAGGACAGCAACATGAATCGCCATCCCTGGATGTGTTTCAAAGCCGTGTAGATCTGCAGCTTAGGGACAGGGCTTAGCAACGGGCTTGGCAGAGTTCTGGTAATGGTTGGACTCAATGATCTCGATGGTCTTTTCCAACCTAAATGAGTCTATGATTCTATCTACGGCCGCTCCATCGGCCCAGTTGTTGTAGGATGCATTTTGCCTGCTACTGTTCAAAACAAAGCAGCTGAAAGAAATCCAAGCCAAACCTGTGATCTCTGATTCTTTTTTAAATGCTTTTAAACTGCTAAAATTATTATAGAAATGCTCTCCTCCCCAAAGCCCCCATGTCCCAAACGCTAGATGCGATTGATTGCGGATAGGCAATGATGTGTGATACACAGCACGTTTTGTTCCAGGACAAAACAAGCTTCAGCTTTCGTTCTGAGCCCGGGACCGTGGTGAGCACTGCTGGTTTTATCAGCACAAAACTGCTGCAACTTCACCATGGCAGAGCACCTCCTGGGATTTACTGATTCTCCTAATTCAATAGCTGCTACTGGCAGGCAGCCGCCTTCCCATCAGCTGCACGGGATCTGAGAGGGAAACCTGCCCAACGGCAGCCCGCGGGATGCCAGGCTGGACACTTGACAAAACCCATGGCACTTGCACGGGCACAATGCAGCACGTTAGCTAAGGGCCAGGGCTGGCAGGGGAGAGCTACTGAGGGAACTGTAGATGACTTGGTGGGGCTAGCTTGGCTGTAAGGTCAGCCCGATGACGGGCTGTGCAGGAAACTGTGGCCTTTAATTACAGGTTAGATATCAGGAAGCCCTTCTTAATGATAGGTACAGCAAAGCGCCGGAGCAGATTGCCTAGGGAGACTGTCAAAACCCATCACTGGAGGTTTTTAGGAGCAGATTAGGCAAACATCTGTCAGCAATGACATACACAGAGTAGCTCCTGACATGGGCAAGCTGGACAGATGAGAACATCTCCTTTCCCATCTCTGCTTTCTACCACTGAGCTTTGAAGGAAAAATGTCAGGAGGGTAGTGAAAAAAAATGTTTAAATAAAGAACCAAAACCAGGTGTGGAAGGACCTCGCTGAATCCAGCCCAGCAGCTGATGCTCAGAGGTCTGTGTTCTCATTAATAAGTGCATGATGACAACTATCTCAGGCTACACAAACAGCTCTCTGTTCATAAGGTAGCCAGCCTATATTTGTGAAAGATGCCAACAGTTTGGGAACAGAATAGATATCAAGATTCCCTTTTTTAACAAGATGGGGGGGGGAACCAATCTACAGCAGAATCTCCTGCCCAGAGCACTCAGATATTTGTTTCTCCTTATTCTCAGAGGAAAACTGTCTCGATTCAGAGGATTTCTTAGCCTCAGCCTAAGCCTTTTTACGCAGCCTCAAGCTCGTGACAGGAAATCTGTGCTTACATTTTAATGTTAAGGGCAGGATCTCATGATAGCGTAAGTCACCAGGCAGGTCGAAGAGAATCATTTATTTAAATGAAACTTGCTAATGCAAAGCTGCCAGCAAAGTGGGACAGGGCGTCTGCAATGAAATCCTCCTGCTCGGTACCGCCACCAACGTTTAATACCCCTCAGCTGGAAACTCCTGTTCTCTAAGAGCCAGGATTACTTGAGCGATGCAGTGACTGAGTATTAGCCTGCTTACCCGGGATAAAATTGCCACTACATTTCTATCAGTGTCCTTTAAAACAGGCTGAACGTGGGACTGTTACTCCCAGCCACGCTAAGTGCAGCTGAATGTCTCTGGTAGGACAGAACAAAAGCTGCCTGGAATTGAACAGTGTTGCTACAGAAGGGCAGATAACTGCGCCGAGGCTCCCGTCCCGTGGCGATGAACAGAGGAAGTTCACATCACTCTTAATGCTATTGTCTCCGGAGGCTGCTCGCAGATGGGAACCGAAAGCCGTGTTTCCGTTTCCACCACAAAGGTTATCTCTCCCTTCACTGAAACTCCCCGAGGAAATCCTCAGGGAGACCCTAATCCTTAAAATTCTAGTTCCTGTGCATTTCTGTTGTCCCAGATAATCAATTATCATGCTCTCCACATTCACTGTACCAGCAACGGTAAAAATAGTACTGAACTCCCATCTGTTGAGTATATTCTTCCCAGAAATATGAACGTACTTGCTGTGGGCTGGGGCAGCGGGGGAGCCCAACGCCAGGGTGCTGGGTTGTGGCTCTGCACTGGGAATGGAGTGGGACCAGGGACAATGGGCCAGAGAGGATGTCTCGGGTTCAGAAACAGTGCAGTCATGGGAGAGAGTGAGCCCTTGGCTCGGGGGAAGTCTTCCAGCAGTCAAAGCTCTCACTAATGTTTGATGAGAGGTTTGCTCTTCACAAGGGTTTCAGGATTTTCCTGATTCACAGAGCGATGGAATAAACGGTATTTATGAGCTCATTGCCTCTCTCAGCTGCACTCTCTTCACTAATCTCTTACAGTTGTAATATTTTGCCACTCCAAAGCCTTTAAATTCTTCTCGAGCTTTATGAAAAAGCCCCAGATATTTTGAAACACGTCAAAACACTGTTTCATCAAATCTCCTCAAACTCAGATCACTGAAAATAAAGGCTCTAACATCACACGGGTTGTTTACGCATTACTATCACTTACATCCCACTCTTAACTGAGGTTATCGCTTCTGCCTGACCTCCTGTGATGACTAGCCCAGGTTACAGGTGACCACCCACCCCAGTGTCCCCCAGCCTACGGTCTCTCTGCCAGGAGTGGGTCTGTACACACTTGCTGGTGGTCTACAGAGAGCTTGCGGGTCATGTGCTGCTGACACCCCTTGTTTCCAGCTGCTAAAATGCATTTCGAGACAGCTACAAAGACATTAAATGCTTTTCTAATGTTGTTTTTCCGCGCAAGCAACTGCTGTAGTCACCGCAGGGCTGTTATTTGATCACCACAGGGAGGGAATGTGGTCCATGGACAATCTGTCTACTGGAGGTGGTCTACAAAGTGAAAAACAAATTGGAGTGTGCCCTCTTCTAGCATCTTTATTCAGTAAGCAGGAGAGAAACAGAAGGGCTTTCGCTGGCTTTCACTGCTGCCTCCTCTTGTCTCTCCACATATGCCACCCCAACGTGCACACACGTACCAACACACACGGGCACACTGCCACCCGCTAAGTTAGGAACTGAGATCGTCCTACACTGGAAGAGGTAACCAGTGAATAGAAACCAGCACAGCAATACCTGTCTTCTCAGGTCCTGAGAGAGAGCCTGCTGCTGGTATACCCCTGTTGCCTGGGATATATCAACAGCCTTCCTCAAATCCTCTCCCTGGCACTCAGCTTGTTCTTGGCCCCTGTATATTAACGTACAGCTGTGGAGTCCCTTTCACACAGTGAAGTCATATGGTCACTGGGAAAGAACAAAGATGGCCCTGCAACGATGCAGATCCTAAGTGGAGCGTGATGTTCAGGTCCCTGTGGGCACCCTCGGTGAGGCAGGGGCCCCTATCACTGACCTATCTCTTGGTAAGAGTGCCTATTGATTTACTGGGAGCTCTCTGGTAGAATCTAGGAACTAGACCCAAACTCTAACCTCTGTTCACGTTTTAGTTGTTATTTCAGAAGCGAATATGAAATCTGAATGCAACACCACTATGGGACTAGAAAAGCACCGTGAGCCCACGTGCTTAGGAGAAGGTTTGCTGTGGTAATGCCTTCAGGAGCCAAACCTGACCCACACCGCCTCACTTTCTGGACAGGTATAAAACCTCTTGAGTTTCTTCAGCTTGTTGCTCTGAAAAGCTGCCCCAGAAAACAACCCCTTATGGCGAGGAAGGGGAAGGTGCCAATCTGTGGCAGCAGTTCTGAAATGATCCCCACCAAAGCAACCACTTCAGTTTCTGGTCCAACTGAAGCACATTAAAAACCCCCAACCCAATGCACCTGAAAATCTGATAAACAGCTATTTATGGAGTTTTCTTTCTTTAGGATGATGTTTCTGCTCCACGGGCTGTGGCTCTGAATGGTCTGGCTTGATGTCTTACATTTGTCACTCCCATTTTCACGGTATAAAATGATCCGTGGGTTATACTTAAATGTAAGCTGCAAATGCCAATATGAATGTAAGTAATATTATAAGGGAATCGAGAGAAAATATAACAGTGCTTCCTATCGCCTGCTGAAGTCATAACTTCCAGCCTACAGTGTGTAAAAGTCACTTGAAATTTACACGTACGGAATAAAAAGAGGGATTCAGGGTGCTCAAGACTCCAGCCAATCTGGCCTTGAACACTTCCAGGGAGGGGGCAGCCACAGCCTCCCTGGGCAACCTGGTCCATTCTCACTGTTGCTGTTTCTACAGAGGTTTCCCAGCACAGATGAGAGATTCCTGTGTGGGGCAAGCAAACGATTCCAGTCAGCCTGGCAGAGAAGCAGGGAGGCAGCAAAACAAACCACAACAGCACGGAAGAAAAAGAGAAAGATTGAAAAGGAAGAGCTCTGGTGTTGGTTACGGGTAGCTCAGGCTCACAGGCCAAGCAAATCACTGTCCCTAATGAATTTGTTTCCATGCATCTGCTTATTTCAAGCTTCGGTGCTGTAAATACCGGAACAACAAGGTGGTTTTTCTCTGATCGCGGTGTCTCAGATATGATTAATCATCTTGGCTCGCAGCATATTTTCTTTTTAAAGCAGTTGCAGGTTGGTTTAATGAACTCCTCTCCCACTGGCTTTTATAGACTAGCCATGATCAACAGGCCATTAAGATAAACCTCGTGCCCCATGCCTCCCCTCTCTGACAGCTGGCCTTATTTGCCTCGCAACAGTCAATATCCAATTAAGAAGCAACGCGTTTGATCGATACAGAAGGTGGCAATAAGACCTAAACAGCTGGTAAATTCTACGTGTACTCCTTCTCTTTAATTCCCATCTTTGTGGTGTATCGACACTAGGGATGCGGAGAAGGAGAAACAACAGCCAGGTCTGGCTGGCAAAGCCTTCCCCTGAACGCGCTTACCTGTGTGCTTCTCCGCAGCACTAGCGGGCGTCCTGCACAGCAGGCACCAACCCACTCCCTCTATTTTCTGTGGCCTTCCAAAGGGTGAGAATGGAAACCTCTCCCTGCTTTGGATATGAGCGACTTGCCACTTGGGCTACTCAGAGATGAAAGTGGAGGGGCTGTAGTATTATTAAAGCAATCATTTATGAGCAAAGAGCAAGAGAAATGGAGCTTAGGCAGGAGAACGGGCAAGGAGAGGGTGAAGAGAAATGGGGGGAAGTTCTGATACAAACGACATCTTCTACAACCATAATATCATCTCCCAGTCTTCCAGCCGATGATGGATGGCCACAATAAAAGGTGGGATAGTGGCAGCTATAAGCAGGACAAAAGCAAAACCCGGCTGGTTCTAATTCCTGACAGCCCTGTTGATGCTCAGGGACTGAGGCCACTATATTTCCCCTGCCTTTGGGTCTAATACCAGGTACAATCCTTCTCCCTCCTCTCCCACCAACCTCTTTTTCAAGGCTTTCCTTCACAGTTTTACTTTCAAAGCCATCTCATTGGTACAGTCCGAGTGTGGTAGCCTTCCCCTCTCCAGGATTTCCACTCTTCTTTACAGAAAAAGAAGTGGTGACCACAGGGGCTGCCACGCTCTCACTGACAAACGGGACATAAACAACCCTGAACCTGCTCCCGACGCCTGCAGAAAGTTCTTTCTAAATCACAGTGCTGTGCCTGTGTTTTCTACTGCCCACTGCAAGCCCGTCACCCGGAGGGATTCCAGTGCCATATATCACGTCTAACACCGGCAAACTATCTCTTCGAACTCATAAGAAAGCTCAGAGCACACAGTTGTTTCCAGGCAAAGGGAGGTAACCAACTGCAATTTATCTCCCCAGCTTGCCTGGGGATTTGAGAAGTTCCATTCTGAGTTTGCTGCTTTCTGACACAGGGAGATGAAATGTGCTGAAAGAGACCTCTTTCTTCCCAGTTCCCTTCACTACCATCTTTCACGGGGAAGAGTTGTGGAGAGATCCATGGCTGGATGGATTTCTGGGCCCCAAAGCAACCCAATTCTAAACTACTCAAGCAGTTTACTTCAGGTCTCGGGGTTTATCAGGCTGCACCTTTGGTTTCCACTCTCTGCATCGTTATTACAGAGAAATAAGTAGAATTATACTACTATAAACTTCAGAGCCAGCTTAAAATTGGGGATGCTTCCACTAGAAAAAGGAGCAGGAAGAAACATAGTCACCATCCTTTTGGCTTCTAAATTGACTCGGATGGTTTGTTTGCTGCCTCCATCCTAACCCAACCTACCTGATCCCCTACCACAGGGCAGATGCTTTTGTGTTTTGCCATGTCTTGTGTATCTCTGATTTACTCTTTCCTACTCCTCACTCACAGCTCCTGTCTTGAAAAGCATCCCTTGAGGTTGAGTGCTTCCAGCTAGTGCTGCTGTCAACACACAGAGATGTAAGAGGACATCCATACCACCCCCTGCTATTTCAGGATGGCACCATCCACTTTTTAAAGCTTCCACAGATCTATCCTCACCTCTCATGTGGCAGCCCGTTACATAGCTCCTACTTGCCCAAAACCTCAAACACTTAGCCAGTTAGCTCTGGCCTCCACTGATGATTCCTCACTGTTCACTGGACTGTGTGGTGTCGCTGGGCCCACTGAAGTCCTGTTGGTGGCCTTTGCGATGGGTCTGATGATTGGGGATTGAACTCAATGATCTTTCGAGGTCCCTTCTGATCCCTGATGATTCTGTGATGCAAAAAGATGGAGCTAATGCTTCCACAGGGGAGAAAAGAGATGGAGCTAGGCTGTTTCTCTGCAAAGCAGGTACCACAGCTACCGAGCTGGCCAAATCACATCCCTTGCACAGTGAGTGTCCCTGGTTCTTCCATTCAAGCACTGGGCTTGAAACAGCCAGGTAGGACCTGCAGTATTCAGAAAGCAAAGTACTGCTGGTGTTTCTCCCTGCAAGTTCCCTGCTGCTTGACCAAGCTGTAGACATCGTCATCTTGGTCGCAGCATGCATTACACTGAGAGGCAGCAAGGCTTGGGGAAAACTCTTATTGCTACACAGAGGCACAAAAGCATTAAGCAGAGAACCAGCTCTAAGTAGACACTTAAATCACTGAACCCAATATCGCTGCTGTCTGAAAAACTTAACCTGGTTTTGTATTTGGTATCTGATTCCAGCAAGACCCAGTCATCTCACCCGCATGCAGAGCACTCTGCACTGGCATCAGCTTTGCATGGAACAGTGACCGTCTTGACCCCTGTTTTATTAGTGCAGTTTTTCAATCTGTGCCCAAAGCTTCTCTCCAGTGACGAAGCTAAGGCCAAAACTAGCACGATAACCACTGGGATAGAGAGAGATGTTCACCCTAACACGAGATGGGGCACAACAGACATGAAAACCCATCCGTGTTTCCCAGTACTAGTAGCAGAGGCACTAGGGTGGTAGCTGTCATCATCTTTTCTTTAGTAACAGGCTGGTCAGAGAGCAAGAGAAGCTAAGGAATCCTCCTTTCTTACTCAGAGTGTCAGCTCCGCGACTAGAATTACGACACAAATTAATTACATCTAACCACGTAATTAACTCTTGTGTCGGTTTATTTCAGGCACCTTCACCACAGATGCTGTGAAACGCAACCTGGTGACTTTTTTAGCGGGGAACGAGGTGGAACAAGCATTTGTCTCACTTGCATTGTTTGTATATTAATCGTTAAATGGTTACTAATGTTATTAATCTCATTATCCTAATTACACGTGTTCCGTCTTTATACAGGAGCATTCTTTCCAGAATTAGATTACTTCACACATCTCCATTGTTCTCCTCTCTTGGTTTAGAAACCTGATGAGGAATCACCGGCATCAAAGAATAGGGAAATGAGGATCAAGCACGCGGAGCCGCCTAGCAGGAAGGGGGAAATCTGTGAGCATTCTTTAGCAGCCAGCACACTTCACAGCATACGCTGGCAGAACATTTCACGTGGCGGGAGGCAAGGTTTGGAAAAATTGGACCACTAGAATCCTTTAAAGACAGCCAGGGCCCCCTTTCCGAATGTCTAGGTCATGTGCCTGGCGCTGCGTCATATGGTGTCTCTCCTCTGCCATTTGTTTATTTGCTTCTGGCAGTTTTGGCAGTGAGGCATCGGAGTGAAATGCACACCACTCCATACATATGGTGGGAAGAATCTAGTGCATCAGTTGAATGCATACTGTACTGTATACACATTCTGTTTTATCTCTGAGCACAGCTGTGCTGTAAAAGCTTACAAAATGTGAAGCCTTCTGTGCAGCAAAAACATCGACAGGAAAAGCTGGCCTATAACTTATTAGGTTGTGACACGAGCCAAAAAAAAAAGCCAGAGTTAAAGCTGACAACTCCTGGCATTGTGCTGAAAAGCTCGGTGGCTCAAGCTAAAGAGACAGAGAGGCAGCCCTAACTTCATGTTTGGAGCTGCTCTGGGTCACAGCTAGCATCGCTGCTTTCTAGGACAATGCTTCCCAGCCTTGCCACGTGGCCTCCTGCTAGTGACTGTCCCCTCAGTGCCCCACCACAGTAGCGGGCAGCCTGTGCTAGGCAGGGATGCAAGGAGGGGTGGGCAAGAGCCAAAAAGCAGTCATGGCTCTCCTCCTCGCTCCACACGGTAGCCTTCAAACTGTGATCAGTCCTGTGTCCTGCTCCTCTAGCTCTGTGGGCTGAAGGCAGTGGAAACATATGGTGGGAAACTCTCCTGCACTGGTTGGACCAGATGTCTGGTTGATTTTCCACCCCAACCTTGAAACAGGGACTCTTTATGTTAATCTGAGTAAGAAGAGCCACACTGAGTCAGATCTAAGGCAACCAGGCCCAAGCTTGACTCCAGCAGCGGCCAGTATCACCCTCTTAAGGACAATCTGAGGAGCAGTGGGTCCCCAGTCCTTCCAGGGACGCAGAGCCACCGTAAGGGCTACAGGGGTGGACATGTGAGAGGTCTGATACTCGTGTTCAGCCTGTCTGTCCAATGCCCTCAGACTTTGAATGAACACCACACTGTGCACCGCTGAGCTAGGGGAGACTGCAGCACCTTTCCTACCTACTAAGGGACTCCGTAAGTGGAGGAAGGGTGGTGAATAGACAAAGGGAAGGGAAACACAAGGTGGGAAGGACTTTTAGCAGGCAGAGTAAGAAAGCCTCGGTAAGAAACCCATGGCTGGAGACAACACATTGCTTCTCTGATCTACCAAGAACGAGTTCCTCACACAGCCGAGTGCTGGAGCTGTCAGAGCTGCCCTGTGTGCATCCCCTGCACACTGTGGGCTCCCTGGCTAGAGGAAGCCTCAGCTAATGCCTGGGGAAACATGCCTCCAGTCCAGCCCCACCACTGCCTGAGACAATGCTGGGTCATCTCAAAGGGAATTGCTTCTGTTCTGCTCCTCACCCAAACTTAGAGCTCTCAAGCAAGAGCTCACCTGACCCTGAGGGAAAGGGGAGCTCAAGCATCCTGCCAATGCGAGCTGAAATTCATTCCCTGAAGCTCTCTCCTAGCTTCCACCACATCCCTCAGCTGAGAGGTAGCTTCCAACCCCCAACACAGTCATGACAGCACCTCCAAACCCAGCTGCATCCCAGGACTGCCCAAAAGACATCGGAGGAGTCCTGCAGCAGGTCACTAGCTTTCAGCCCAGTCCCACCACAGCTCCTGGGGCTCCCTGGAAGGGACCACTGCCTTGTGCAGAGCTCTGCAGAGAGGACAGAACAATCCCAGGGTGAGTTTACCTTGTCTGCCTTGTCTTGTGGGAGCAGAATTGCGTGGCTCTGCCACCACCCTGTGTCTACTGTCTTCCCCTTCAGCTCTGGGGGTGATTTACTGCAGACCTCATGACGAAGAGGAGAGGGGACGAGTTGTAAGGCTCAGTGAGACATTTTGTCAGCTCTTCCATCAAAGATATTAAACCAAAAAGGAAGCAAGGAAAGGGGAAATTAACTATTTCTTGCCTTGAGCACCAACTGCTGCTGCCATCAGTTCATTTTCCACAGCCAACACGATGGATAACCATTGCTTTTCAAATGATATTGTAAATACATGGCAGGCTCCTCCTCCAAACCAGCGGCCTGCACTAAAGGAAAGACTATCTGCAAAGGCTAATTAGAGGTCTGGAACAGAGCTTAAGGGAGTTATTCAGCAACAAGGATTTATTCACTTAAAAACAGAGCTGAGAATGAATATGTAGTGTACACAGTGAACATATGCTACTGAAAATACTCCCCACAGCTGTGCTAGCAAAAAGCAGCTACTACCTATCCATTGATTATTCATTGTTTCTCACAGTGGAAAAGGCTAGAGTTCAGTAAATGAACAAAGCCAAATCAAAGTCAGGCCTTGTGAAAGCAGTCACCAGGCCAGGTGCTGTGCAGGCTCAAACTACGCGTGAAGCCAGGAGGTGTGTTACGCAGCCTGAAGGGCACAACCCATCAGCTACCACTGGTACCACTGCCACACCAGAGGAGTTTGAAGCAGCTGGAACAGAGATGGTCTCAGAGGAAAGAGCCACGAGTGTGGTCTGTGGTGTGCAGGTTTAGTTCAGCTGGAACTTGGGACTCTGCAATCAGCGCCTAGGAATCTACTTCAGAGATGGGAACTCTGGATTTGTTTTCCAGCCCCAAAAGGAGCCCGTGGAAATGAGTTGGGGCTATCATTTCTACCTCCAGAGAAAGGTAAACAGCTTGCTTCTGAGACTGGTGAGACTTCAGACACAGCGTTCACAGCAAGCATACCTGGCTGAGATGGCTGTGTATGTCTTCATGGGGCTGGGCACGGACTGATTTTTCTACTGCAGGAAAGGCTTGTTATTGAAGGGCCTTTGAAAGCCAGGAGGTCACAGCTTCTCTGGCTTCCCAGGTGTCTGCTCATATCACGTAACACTTTCTGAGTGTCTACTCCTGTTGTGAGAAAGGACGGTACTCTTGAAACTCAACTTTGAATATCCTGACTTGGACCAAAGTGAGACATCTGGACTTGAAACACGAGCGATCCACATGGAAACACACAAACATCAGGAGGAGTACAACGGAGATGAATTTCACTCCAGCTCCTAATTTTTCCTTCGTCCATGTTTCCTGCATTTCTGACTTCAATCACAGGGTTCTCCAGGAAACCTACTCCTAGGGATACACGAAGTGACCAGAAATGTCATCCCTTTCGTGATGCATTTCAGCAGGAGTTTCCTCTGCCCATCTACAGAATGCAGAGCTGCTCAGGGNTCTCAAGGGCATCTGGGGATAGGACAAGGGGCAGTGGGTGCCAGCTGGAACAGAGGAGGTTCCCTATCAATCTCAGCAGGAACTTTTTCCCAGGGAGGGTCCCGGAGCACTGGCACAGGCTGCCCAGGGGGGTTGTGGAGTCTCCTTCTCTGGAGATGTTCCAGCCCCGCCTGGCTGTGTTCCTGTGCCACTTGGTCTGGGTGATGCCGCTGTGGCAGGGGGATTGGACGATGGTCTTTTGAGGTCCCTTCTAGCTGCAGGGCAGAAAGCAGGAGAGCCCACCACGCATGCAAAGGCTTCACTCCACGGGCACCCCAGCGTGCAGAAGCTGTGCGGCTCTTAGCAAATCTGAACGAGCTCTCATGGTTGGAGATCAAGTCTCCACAGTGAAACTTTACAAAACAGCAAAGGCAGAGAGAGAGGTTCTGAACTCCTGGGGCAAAACACGCTGAAGACTGACTGGAAAAAGAGCAGATTGCTTAGGAAACGTGTTTAAATGCAACAGACTCTATGGTGCTAATGTCTGAGACTAAGCAATAACTCAATCAGGTGGAGTTAGAATAGCTGAACTAGAAAAAAAGGCAGCGGCGGGTGTCTTTCTGCAAACAGCCTTAAACACACCTGCTCTTGCAGCACTGGATGCCTATAAAGCGACAGACTGAAAAGTGGCCCTCTTGGGCTTTGCTGCTGGGTAGTTTTTTATTAAAAAAACCCCCTCCCAAACCAGAATGAAAAGGAAGATCATGTAAACATGACTGTGAGCAGGAAAATCACACCGACTCGTCTGGCTTCCCAGCAGTGAATAAGTAGCCTTTCTCAAACCAGTCCGAAAGGACATATTTCATTCTCAATTTTCACCAGAGGGAAATTTTAAGAGGGACAAATTTCTTGCAGAAACTTCCCATTAAAAGTATGTCACAACAGTCATTAAGACATGACGGGAGATTGCAGCGTGGGTTCTGGATTAATGTGACAGTGCTGGAGCCCAGAGCCCGTGCGAGTCCCTCTCACAAGGTCACTTAAGCTTGGTTTCTCAGAAGACCTGGTGTAGGTTAAGCAAACAAAGCCCATTGTCTGCTTTTCTTCAGGGAAATCAGTTGCTTCATCTTGCTGCATGCTTTTTACCCAGCCTTGGGGAAAGGAGCAAAGGAAACGTTCTCCATCACTGCAGAGCCATAATGATGACAGGACTGGCCACAACTGACCGGCTGCATCAGGGCTGCTCAGGCATCGTGCTCCCCAGTGGGTGGTGGGGTGCCTTCCTGCTCCCTTCAAGGGTACCCCAAGGAGGAAGGGGCTCGTGTGGTGCAGGAGCATCCACCTAGCTTGTGCTGTGCTTTCATGGGCACCTTTCCTTTCCTTCTGGGAGCCTCTCCAACTGCTACAGCCATTGATCAGAAAAGGAAATTGAACACCAGAAGCCCACCTTCTCCTGTTGTGTGGCCATTTGGTAGGAGAGGTTGCTCCCTGGGAAACTCTGGCCAAGCTGCAAATTCATCACAGATTTTCAGCTGTCAGCTGGCCAGTTCACAAAGAGTGACCTACAACACTTGACCCATGCCATGTCCTGAGTATCCATCAGGCAGCAGCTGCCATCTGAGACCAGCGCTGCGGTACCGACACCAGCTCGACCTCCCTTCTGACAGTCACTACATCAGATACGCTCTGCTTTGTTTTTCATCGTAGCAGTGGCTCTCTGAGGGTGCAGAGGGTTGCGTGTTTCTGTCTGCCTTATAAAACCAACCCGTGAGTCAAAGATAAAGTCATGCTCCTTCAGTGTGTTGTCAGCCCCGGTAGTAAAAAACTCTGTGTGTTGGCTTGACTCGAGCATTACCCCAGTGATGCTTACTGGTGTGGGGAGTCACCTAGGTCTTATGTAGTCACACTGAGAGGGACAAGATACGTCTGGATGAACAGAGTAAGGAAGCAGTTGGAGCACACTGCGTCTCTTTGTTAAACAAGAAGATGTTATTTCTAAAGAATCACTTTCTTAACTACAATCTCGTTTTAAGCACAGGTCACTGGCCTCTAATCTCCAAGGAATAAGAGTACGGCGATAAAATCAGCAGCAGGAAGGACACAGGATTAGGAACACAGGGGCAGGCAGCAAGGATTTAGGAAGTCGAGAGGGTGTTCCGAAGTCTCAGAAAATGCTCACTTTCTCCACAAAATCTACCATTCAGGTCTGGAAACCTGAGACTCACAACAGGAACACAAGCTCCGGCAAACCAGTCGCGCTTTCTGCCACTCTAGCAAGGAATTCAGCGCAACGCCTCATGGAAACAGGTGGTGAGTGTACAGTTCAGACTTGGAAGCAGCAGACTACTGTAAAATTCCCATCTTGCCACCCCTTGATTTAAGAATTTCCATGTCAAAAGAAATTAGTCAGCGCAGCGAACAGCCTGGACTATGTTGTAAAAGCCTCGTCTTTTTAACGACAGTCGTGACGTACACAACGTAGCTTCAAGATTTTCCAGTGCTGGTAACGTAAAAGAGCTGAAATACTTGCCATCACTTTATCAAAGTCTCAAGCCTAGAGTTTATGGGAATATTTCATGAATGGCAAGCCAGCAAGTCTTGCCTTTTCATTCCTGGGTTACATGCGCAGCAATGCAACAGTAAAGAATAAGCCAGTCTCTCTCTCAATGAATTTATTTGCTTCATTAAAAGCCAAGCCCTCTTTTTCTTGCCAGCTGAAAGAGCTGCCTTTGTGTCCTTAAGCAAAATCATTTAAAAACGTGTCAGACTGAGAGAGATGGGGTCTTTTTTTCTCCCAGGTATTCCTGAAAGACACGGAGTACTACGAGTCAGCTCTACCAAATCATGCCGCGCCACTCCAAGCATTTGTTTCTCTTCCCAAACAGAGCATCATTGTTCTTAGTTAAAGAAATAATCCTCACAAAGCTGAAATAATTATTCAGCCCAAACAGCCCATAGCAAGAGAAACAGTCTTTAGACAGCTGTCACGGCTCAGTCTTCCGGAAGCTTTGATTTTAATGAAACTCATTAAGGAAAGAAATTAACAGATATTAACAGGAGAATATAATAATTTGTCTTGTTTCAGAAAGCTTGAATGGTGACAAAAGGCTCTTTAACGTGACACGTAACGTGACCACTCAAAGCGCTCCATGTCTTGCACGCTGGGTAAATAAGTCCAAGGTCCCTTATGCTGCAGCTCCACAGCTTGGTGCAGTGAAAAACACTGAAGAAGAATCCCCTGTCTTAGGTGCTAAGGGGTCTGTCTCCTGGCATCTGCACGCTGTGTGCTCGTACAGGCATGCAGGAATGATCAAGGTAGTGAATATGCTACCTGGAAATATCCTATAGTAATGGAAGATGGAGGGTAATAAACCCTCTGGAGAAGGGAATCATCTCAAGAAGCTTCTTCCCAGGGAGGGTCCCGGAGCACTGGACCAGGCTACCCAGGGGGGTTGTGGAGTCTCCTGCTCTGCAGACGTTCCAGCCCCGCCTGGCTGTGTTCCTGTGTGACTTGGTCTGGGTGATCCTGCTGTGGCAGGGGGACTGGACCGGATGATCTTTCGAGGTCCCTCCCCATCCCTAAGGATGTTCTAAGTAGTTAATGACAAGTGTTTGTTTCTGTACCACTCTTCAACTATGGGAGGGGGGGAACCCCAACCATTTACCCTTGCAGATCCATATTGGGTGTGCAAGTTCAGAGCACAAAAAGGAACACTGCATCGTGGCCATTAGTCTGCAATCATCAGAGGAGCATGCAGTGCTGTAAGCAGCTCAGAAAGGCAGAGATAATAGTGACCATCTTGGTTTGGTGTTCTCAGCCTCTTCTCTGGCACTGGCTATGATCTCCCTTGACTGAGCCCACTGCACCACTATCTCATCCCATCAGAGCCACAGCATGGGATAGGCATGTGCTCAGTGAGAGTGGCTGGAGTAAAATCCTGACCTTCTGAAACCAACGGAGTTTTACCCCTGACTTTCAAAAGGACTAAGACTTAGACCACCCCAGAGAGTTGTGAAAAGGAAAGGAACAGAGCATGTGCTCAGAGCAAAGCGGAGGAGACAGCTGGAGAGCAAAAGGGGCATGAAAATCCACAGGCTACACGTATAACTTGTTCCTGGAGTCACTTTGTGCTTCTCTCAGGGACCAGACTTTGCAGTAGAAATGTGGGGGGAGAGTACTCAGAACCTGCTGAAAGCAGGGAAATAAAAGCACTACCTATGTGGCCTCTGCCCCTTGCCACCTGCGGTGGCAGTCAGCTCCCGAGGCAGAACCGTGTTATTTGCCATGGTATTACAGATCTACTGGCAATGCTAGGGCACTAACAGACACGGCTACTGTCACTTCCTAATACGAGAGACATCTATAAACACACACCAAAAGGCAACAAAATGCTGCTGGGGGAAAGGAATTCTAGTTACACAGGATTTAGCAAGCCTTTTCTTCTGATTCCTTGTGGAGTTCCCAGGGCCAGTTGTGCAGAGGAAGTTCCAGGACTCATGAGAGCAGATACAGAGAGCAGGTACAAGATGGGAAGAGTCAAGGGAGTAAGCAGAAGCTTCTGGCAGGAGGGAGTGAAGGGCAGGCAAAGGAAATGGGGACTAATAGCAATAAAAAGTGCTAAGCCTTCAGACAGAGGAATTTAGGAGAAGGAAGCAACAGCAAAACGAGTCCTGTGCAGTTTGAATACAGCCTGGATGATAACACAAGCCACAGAGGATACAGGTTTGGAAACCAGGTCTACTTCAAATGGCCTCAGAAAAAGCTGTCTCTCTCTAAACTGGAATCACCTTGATCTTCCTTTATCTCAGTTGACTGTGAAACGAGTGCTCCCCTTTGAGTTTGATAATTCCAACCTGACATTTGTCCAGAACTGTGCACTGTTGCTAATCAAGAGCATCAGGAACATCACTCATACGAACAGGCCCAGGGCTAAAGCAATGGTCCACTTGTGATGCGGCTGTCCCAGAGCGAGTAGTTAATCACTTAAAATCGCTTGAGACAAACTTGATGAGAATGACCAGAATTCAAGAACACAGCCTACTTAATACTATCTAGAGGCTGGGAAAATGAGTTCTGAGCTTTCACTTATTCTATCAGCCTTCCCAGGCTTTAAATTGTTCAGGAAGGCTGCACCAAAAGACAGAGAACCCCCTTACAGTCTCTCAGACTATTTATCGTGTGCTTTTGTGTAGTAATGCTATGAGGATAGACTAGGATTAAATTAAACAAGCCTTCTTGCAATATAAGGAAATGCATGGGTGGCCTCCAGGAGGATATTTATGCCCTAGCTCCTTCAATGTCAGAGCCACTTTAGGAATACAAATGAGTGGAGAGATTAGGGATGGATGAATCCTGGATATTGGCCTGCTAGAGGCTCCCCAGCTCTTTCTGAACTAGCAGCAGTGATTTCCTGCAAGACAGAACAACCCCAAATGATCCTCTCCTCACTCGTATTCCCTTCTCCCTGTTTCTGAGAGGGCACTGCCTTTCTCTTTCGTTGTCACTCCTCCTCATGCGATCCATCAGACTATTTCCTTAGGCCAAAAGACTACCTCACATGTGCTTTAGCACACTAAAAAAGTCATGCATAAATGATTCAGACGTACAAGCTTTATCCATTTCTCCTGTTTAAAATCATGTAAGCCAAATGCTAATCACTTCACTGCCACTCAGCTCAGGCTTCCTCCTGACTTCAGCATGCCCACCGAGGGGCCTGAGGTTACATGACTTTCCCACACACGGATGTTTAGCTGGAAGCTCCATCACCATTCCTGAGAGCAGAGGTGCTCACAGCACCTAGGAAAATCAAATCACTACAATATGGCTCTTTACTCTTTGCTCTAGCTGTTGTGGTGAGCAGAAAACGCCCCACCTAAATCCTTCTGCTATCTTGATTTGCTTTCATTTACCCTGGCAGGTAGCACACTGTGTGTTTATATCAACCATTCACAATAGTTATTTAAACATTGCTTGCACTTCATCAGCTTTAGGAGCTATTCACCTTTCTGTACAGGAAGCCTGGACTCTCACTGAGGTCCTCTGGAAACCTCTTGCTGCCCAGATTTCCACGACAGAAGTGGAAGCATTCTTTACTCCCCAGCACTCCTCTTTTTCTGTCGTCACTGCCTCTAACCTGTGTACTCCTGGAGTGACCACCCCTCTGAACACCCCAACTACTTGGCAGGAGAACAGTTCCCACAGGACTGCTCTGCCTCCTGCGTGGGGAGGAGGTCAGCAGGTAGCTCTTAAATGCAGACATGGCACAGAGGCAGGTGCTGACAGCCTTCAGTCCCTGCTGCTCTCATTTATGAAGCCCACTCCAAAGGTGACTAGCAGATTCTCTGGCACTGGCATCACCATCTGCTCCTCCATAACACTCGCCTGAGGGGGCCTATCCCCTGGGTAAAGCCAGAACCCCCTACCAAGAAACTTGTAGCAAGAACATAGAGCCCCTGTATATCAAAGCAAACCCCTTCCCTTCCAGCCTCCTCAGCCCTTTCCCTTCCAGCCTCCTCAGCCGTTGCTGTCACTTTGTCTGTTACACGAGAGCCTGTCCTTTGGTTCCAGACAGACACATTTCACGTAGCCTGAGGAGACACCACAGTCAAAATCTTTCGTTGCCCTAGACTGAAAAGAAATTGCTCTTTCTTCCACATTTTCAAGGAAGAAAAGCTTTGAGAACATAGTAGGAAGGTTTGTTGAAGTACTCTGAATGTGAAACATCCTCTCCGTGAGTATATTTATGGGACATCTTTTAATTCTGGAAGCAACAACATGTGGCCGCTGCATCTGCAGTGTTCAGAGCAGATTTTCCACTCGTTTACTTCGGTTTTATAGAAACATAACTCAACCGAGTTCTATGGGACTACTACGCTGTAAAACTGGGTGGTCCCCGCGGTGAATTTCTTTCTCAGTGCTCGCATTGTCCCTGCAAACCCAGCAAGATTCCACAAAAGGCAATTTTTCATCTGGTGCTGCACGCACTGCAGCAGCCCCCAACAAGTCACAAGTACAGCAGGAGTAAAAGAGAAGTACCCAAAGCACTGGTTTCATTCATACCTGGCAATTTGCACGTGTGTGTGTGTGTGTCCTGGATGCAGGTGATGTTGGTCAGCTGGGGATAAAGGACAGAGCTGACACAAGGCTTAATTCACCCTGGGCGTTGTGCTGTGACTTAGCGCAGGCTCACTCTTGTCACTGGCACTGCTCTGCTGGACAGAGACCTCAGTTTGCAACTAGACCCTATCTAACACTGAAGCATCTGCGCCTCAGCCCTGCCAAACACAAACAGCCTTCCGGATGGGTTAGTCGGAGCCCGTTAAGCCTAGCAAATGTGTTTGTGTGCGGCGCTTTAGCAGCACCGCGCAGGCAAACCCCTCTGTATTTGCAAATTCTGCAACAGTTGACTAGTTAAACATCAACCCACAGACTTCATTTCTTCCTCTTACACCCATCCACTGTAGATGCAGCGTCGCTGCCACTCGCTCTGCTAGGTACAAATTAATGCAGCGGAGCCGTGTCATTTATGCAGCTATTTGGTCGACTTTGTTTGTATGGAATCTGCTCTGGAGATGCAAGCTGCTCTGTACTCTGGGGCCCGAAACACTCGTGGGTTGTGGTTCTGCTTTCCTTTGGTGCCACGAATCGAGGTAACTTCACGGCAGCAAATCTTGGATGAGATGGAAACGGCAAGGTTCCGCGTTTTCTGCCATTTCAGGTAGCGCCGATTGGCGTGGGTGCACGAGGACACCGCTACGACAGAAGAAAACCCTAGCCGACGTGGATCACCAGGGGATTCCACTATCAGGGCAGGCGGCAGAGCAGGGACAAAGGACAAACACAACGGTGCATTCCCAGGTTTTTAAAAGCGAGCGAGGAAACCGGAGCGCCTGCTTTTCCCAGGAAGCAGCCTTACGAGGCCGACAGCTTGTTCCACTTAAACGCGCCCCGCTGCAGTAACCGTCTTACTTGGGAAATGAAGACACAACATACAGCCTTTTCTTAGCGCTTTACAATCCTCAGGTCAAGTGCTAATACATATTACAGAGCTCTCTCTGGCAAGTATTGTTAGAGCTGTCATTAAAGACCTCCAAAAGTCTTAGCTGCGCAATTGAAAATGTTTCCCAATCCTCTTATCCCAAACATAACAAATCTGGGTGTTGTTAAATCTGATGTTTGGTAAATTCGATACTCCTTGGCTTATTGAGGGGGCCGGGGAATGTTTTTGTGCGGCGACACACATCTCCAGAAAAGGAATAATGCGGCTCTGCGGCACGGGAATGACACGGATCTCTGGGAAGGGATTTTTTTGCGGAGCAGTAGAAAAGGGAAGGGAAAAAAAAAAATCAAAGACCACCTCCAGCACAGGGTGAAGATGATTCTAGGATTAAGAGCACAATAACGCTACTCAATTACAGCTCTGCCTGGGTCGCGTGCTATGCATAGCAGAAAGAAGCAAGATGGCAGATACCCTAGGTTATTTTAATTAATTTAATCATGTGACTAATTGGTCTCTGCTGGGTTTCTGTGGTAACTGCTTCCTAAGTGCTGATGGGCAATTGTGTTAAATGTAGCTTGGAAACTGCACGTAGGGTGCAGTGCCTTCTAGAGAGCAAAGGGAATCGTACAGCTGTGTGGGGAAGGTGCTCCTGCTGGGACACTGATTATCTCCGAGCAGAATGTTTACAGCTGTACTGTCCTCTTTGCTCCTCTGCAAGCACGTTTCCCAAAGGAACACGCTTATTTGCAGAAAATGTGCTAGACTTTCTTCCTCTTGGGCATGAAAGTAGATTTCCTGTAGGAACAGGCGAAGGCGCGTGCATGCGGCAGAGCTCTCGCTATTTGGAAACAAAGGGAGAGCAGCGAGAGCCGTGCAGGCGAAACCAAAATGACTCCTGCGTGCTCAGTGTGAGACCCTGGAAACCAGAATGTCTTCTTAGTGGTGGCTGCATTCGAGGGCAAATCCATTATCGAGCTCTGACACAAACAACAGGCAAAACTGTTCTCTGTCCAACTGCTCCCGCATCTCTTGTATTATTCATGAAATCCCTAAATCCACACGGGTCACAATTAGCATGGAGCACTGCAAAATGGCACAGAGCCGCCTCCAAAACTGGCAAACACCAAAACGACTTGTAAAAGTCATCCTTTGCTTCACGGCCCCAGTTTCGGATGGCCGCGGACAAGAAGTTGTCATCCTGTTGGATCCAAACATCCACCCGCGTCTCTTCGTGTGATTAATGTAATGAAAAGATGATTAATAATAGCAACTGACATTCCAGCAATCACAATTGCACTGAAGAGATTACTGTCTAATGGGGTAGCAAGTTAAACCCTGTTGAGGGCACAGAAGAACATCAACGGAGAATTTCCGCGGTACCTTTCACCAAAACCCTCCAGAAACCCAAGGAAATATCTGTAAGACAACACGAGACATTCTGCAGCACAGAACACAACGGGGAAGAGCAACCGCCACCCCTTGTCCTAACCTCCCCAGTGAACGTGCAGATACAGGTAGCAAACGTAGGGAGACACTGGCAGAGAGAGGTTGAAAGTTTGGTAGTTGCATTGAGAAGGCTACAAAGGTCCTGTTTAAAGCAGCAAGGGAAAGGATGAGGCAGAATGATGAAGGAGGAAAAATGTGCCATTACCTGCTTGCCCTGGGCTATTGAAGAATAAGAAGCTATCCAGCCAAAGCAGCTGCCGTCAAATAGCGGCAGACCTGGGCTTTATTGTGGTTAATAGAAGTGAGGTTCAAATCAAAGTACCTTACTCAGTGTTATCAGCAGAAAGTGATTGTTATATATCACAAAGAACTGAGACAAACATCCAGTTCCTCATTCTTCCTGTTGAAATGCCCCCCACCATGGGGCTATAGCTTGGGATTTAGTTCTCATCCCACTGACATCAGTGGAAATATTGTCCTTGCCATCTGCAAGACCAATTACCTTCTCTGCTTTGAAACTGGTGGCCAGTGTCTTCTTCTGCTCTGCAACTTATATTGAGTTAATCAAATCTACTTTCAAGGCTGAAGAAACAAAGAGCTCACGATAACCGCATCTGTGATCAGTGGTCTTTAGAAAACATCTTACAAAGCACACACCATGGCCTTGTGTCTCCAGCTGTGTTAGGCATAGCGCTGACATAGGATCCTTAGGGATCAGAAGGGACCTTGAAAGATCATCCAGTCCAATCCCCCTGCCACAGCAGCATCACCCAGACCAAGTCGCACAGGAACACAGCCAGGCAGGTCTGGAACATCTGCAGAGAAGGAGACTCCACACCCCCCCTGGGCAGCCTGTTCCAGTGCTCCGGGACCCTCCCTGGGAAGAAGGTCCTGCTGATATTGATAGGGACCCTCCACGACCAGATACAATTAATTAAGACCTCTATCTGACACAAAACAATCCTTACTATGCGAGACTGAACACGTTCCAGCATGTTGACAGCACCCACCACAAAGCCTGGTGGTGCAAATTCACGGAGGATGCACTTGATTCTGCTAACAGTGTCACCAACAGAGATGTTAAACAGCTCTGGCCACTGTAGTGGTCCTTGAGGTTTCCCTAACCCATCCTTGACTCTGCTCATCCTTTAAACCAGCCCATATAGAGTGCCTCCAAGTCTTGCTGCTCCTTGCTCAATCCATGTTCCAGCAAGCACCCAGCTATGCTCAGATCGCCATGCTCCACACCCATGCTATGGCCGTTTAACTCCCACCACCTCTCCACGGTCCAGTTTACAGCCCTTATCCCCAGCTTCAGCCTCTTGTCCAGCTTCCTTCATTCCAGTACGGTTGTTCTCTTAAGCTGTTGTGTTTGGGGCATTTCCCTAGACATATGAACTCCCTTTTGTCAGAATCCAAGTCATTGAGTTGGATTCTTTCATTATTTCTGATTCCTCTAGAGGAATATTTTCTGTCCTGTCTGGTATCTGAGACTCCCCTCTTTTTATCATCATCCACAGAGTTTGTGAACTTCCTCTCTGTTCTCTCCTGGACATCATTAACGAAATATGAAACAAGACCAACCTCGGGAACGTCCCTCTGGCACTTCTCTACCCACAACCTGATACGCTGCTCTTCATCACCTCACTCTACTTTATTCCTTCCAGGAGTTTTCAGGCCACTTGACAGTGTTCATCCCCAAGGTAATCTGAATTAACCTGGGGGTAAGATTTCAGGAGATGCCGTTTCAAGCGCTTTACTAAATTCCAAATCCATTACAACTTCTAATTTGCCTCTCTCAGCTGATTTCCATGCGTGCGTGTACGCACCAGCTCTGTTCCGTAGCAGAACCTCTGCACTGCTCTGTTACTCCTCGTCCATAGGGTAGCACTGCTGAAGACGGGGATGTGGTTCAGTGGGTTTGTACAGCGAGGTCTCTGCTTTTTGTTGAATAAAGTATTTATTTTAAAAAAACCCCAAACCAAACAATTAATGTTTCTGTAGGAAATTGAATTTAAAACTTTTGTAGTTCGCATAAAAACATTCCTCAGCATTCTAAAGTCATTTCTGTGTTGGCAGGAAACTGGGGTTCTTTGGAATGCAATCAGCTCCTTATTTAAATGTCGAGCTCCGTGTGACGACGTGGAGCGAGGTACGGTGCCGTGCCAAGATGCGGTCGTTGTTTCCATGCAGGGCAACAGACTGCCCGCTAACATCAAAAAAGACATCACAAATAAACAACCTTATACAGAAAACTTGATCCTCTGAGTGCAAACACACTAACGCTCACCTCAAGAGCTTTGTCTCGAAGCTGTAATGTATAAAAATCATACCCAGCTGTTCCTCGTGAAGTTACAATCTGCCGGGTCAGGCCGAACCGGAATTGATTGTGCCATCAGGCAAATCAGATAAAGAGGACTTAGGAACCCCCAGCTCCGGCCCCTACGCTCACAGCGAAAGCAACCTTCTTTGTGAACTTTGTGAACTACAGAGTTGCTGGAGGGTGTCCAGCGTAGAGCAATGAGGATGATGAAGGAAGGAGAGCAGCTCCCTGATCAGGAAAGGCTGAGGGAGCTGGGGCTCTGGAGCTTGGAGAAGAGGAGGCTGAGGGGGGACCTCATTCATGTCCATAACTATATGAGGGGTGGGTGTCAGGAGGATGGAGCCAGGCTCTTCTCAAGGTCATCTGGGGACAGGACAAGGGGCACTGAGTGCCAGCTGGAACAGAGGAGGTTCCCTATCAATATCAGCAGGAACTTCTTCCCAGGGAGGGTCCCGGAGCACTGGACCAGGCTGCCCAGGGGGGTTGTGGAGTCTCCTTCTCTGGAGACGTTCCAGACCCACCTGGCTGTGTTCCTGTGTGACTTGGTCTGGGTGATCCTGCTGTGGCAGGGGGATTGGACTGGATGATCCTTCGAGGTCCCTTCTGATCCCTAAGGATTCTATTCTTTTTTTTTAAACACCATACAAACGACTTCCAAATTTTCAGTAACAGTTGCTGGTTTTAATGATATATCACAGATCCGTGTCAATATCTCTGCTGCTTCACACTTTTATTTCCTTAGGAACACTCAGCTGAGTACCATCTGCTCCTGGTGGTTTACTGCTCTTAAGTTGCTCAAGTTGCTCCATAACTTCCCCGCTAAGAGACTTCCATTTTTATGATGAGGTCACACTATGATTTCCTGTGAAAAGTGTCCTTGGAACAGGAATTTCCTCATCATCCTCTGCGGATGCAGATCATTTCATTTCATTTTTCTCTTGTTCCTCTTTTTCAAAGAGGGGTGAAGTCACGGCTGGGTGGCCTACGGGCACAGAGGACTTACAGGGGTCTCTCTGTATTCTGTAGGGGTGCACCCTGCTGTGGCAGGGGGACTGGACTGGATGATCTTTCGAGGTCCCTTCTGATCCCTAAGGATTCTATGTTTTTCTACACCTTGTACAAGGTAGGTACTCCTTTCAGATCAATCCCTTGTTGCTTCATTCCTGCACCTTATCTCTGGCACCTTTGGCTATCACTGTCTTGATCACACTTCCAAACGTTTTGAAGGATAAGTTTTGTCTTTAAAAGGCAAAAAACATCTGGTATTTCTGGTATGAGCGTGCTGGGGGGACCCTCTCCACCCCCCACACCCCCCCTAATGCCCCCAGCATTTCCGCACTGCAATGATCACACTTCCAATCTGGAAAAACAGAGTCCTTTTCCTCTCTTGCTGTGTGCAAAACCACAGAAACAATAAGAAAACAGAGGGCATTCAGAGTAAAGAGCCCGCCCGAACACGACGTACAGACACACACGCACAGGGCCACAGCCACCAGCAACAGGACAGCACCCGCTGACGCCGAGGGGATTGGGATGGTTGCTGAGGGAAGCACAGCAAGAAGCAGAGGAGGCTTTTGGTCTCACCTTTCACTCACAGTGACCATAGGTGTTGTTTCTAACAGCGGTAGGTAACAAGTTTTGCACAAAGAGCGTGGTTTTTAAGTTGACAGTGTCCCTTTAAGCTTATGCACTCCTTCACTTCACTGTGCCAGATTTACTTTCCCCTTTCTACTTTTTCCTTGCTCAGAGGTATACGTACCATCTGTGCATCTAATATGGTGTTCTGAAATAGCCTCCAGAGTGATTTCATGCTTTTTCCCCCCTTTTTAAAAACTTTCTCTCCGTTAACCCTTTTCCCTGTCACTTTAGAGCCTTTTCTTTCAGAGCTCCTGGACCTTCCTTTCTTTACCATCTTCTGGCATAGAAGTTAGCAGTGTGGCTACCTGTCCCTTCCAGGTCTGTGCATTAGATGAAGCTCACTGGGGGTTTGCCTTATCGAGGCTTTGATTTTGATAAGATCCTTCTGCAAATGGAATCATTCAACAACAGACAGAGTTGACCACAATTACTGCCACACCGTGAAGATATACAAACCTACCTCCTCATAATGATCTAAATGTCAGTATTCTGTTTAAATCACTAAGTATTTAAGATCTTAAGATTAATAAAGATGAAGAGCTCTATTCCACCTGATTTAGTAGCGCTGCACACCACAATGGCAAAAGCCTGACAGCTAGACTTAAAGTAGTTAAGAGTAATTGAGACAGAGCTGTTCATTTCTAACTCAACAGGTTTCCTGGTCCATTTGACAGGGTGAATTTCAGGGATGGGGGCAACGGCATGCAGGATGCTGCACTGCCATAGCCATCTGTGGCACGAAAGTGATTGCATTTGGCCAGCGGAAGCTGCGTCCCTGATGGTCTCACACACTCCCCAGTAAAGTTGTGCTAAGCTATCACACCCCACCAAAGATCCTTCCTCTCACAAAACCCAGATCATAGAATCCTTAGGGATTGGAAGGGACCTCGAAAGATCATCCAGTCCAATCCCCCTGCCACAGCAGGATCACCCAGACCAAGTCACACAGGAA
>VZRI01004344.1:429664-461770 GCA_013397515.1 Upupa epops | reverse complement strand
GTCTTCTATTATTGCAGAAACAGCTTTTTAAAGGAAATATATTTGACATTTTCAGACTTCTGCCCTGGAAAATGAACCTCGTTCTTCCAGCAAGTCCAGCACTTGCACATCAAGCACAGATTGATATATGGTGAGAGGCTGACTTTAGCTAACTATTCCCAGGAGTGGATTTTCCTGTTCATCTGGCATCTTGTGAATTTGGCCTCTCCTAGCTTTGTTTAGACTCACGAGGCCAAGCTCAAGGTTAATGCATAGAAGGGTTTCTTCATTCTTCTCATAACCCAGCAAATGTTTGCAAAATAAAGGGATGAAATTTCCCTACCTAGAGGGGACCAAAAGATAAATGATGTCATTTAGTCCCTCGATCTAACTCAGTTTCATACTTGAATTTGTCTCTCCATCTTCCCAGGGAGGGTCCCAGAGCACTGGATCAGGCTGCCCAGGGGGATTGTGTGGTCTCCTTCTCTGCAGACATTCCAGCCCCGCCTGGCTGTGTTCCTGTGCCACTTGGTCTGGGTGATGCTGCTGTGGCAGAGGGATTGGACTGGGTGATCTTTCTAGGCCCCTTGCAATTCCTATGGATTCTATGATCTCTATGTGATGGAGAGAGAAATCATTGCTTCAGGAAAGCAAGAGAATTATTCTGTACAGACCATGAGATGACAAGGAATGTCACCACTCTGAATGTCACAACACCCCGAACTGCTGCCTCACCTGCACAAGCAATGCCCCACCAGAAAGGTACAGCGGCAACGCAGAATCACACAATGGTAGGGGTTGCTAGGGACCCCTGGAGATCATCTAGTCCAACCCCCCTGCCACAGCAGCATCACTTAGGGCAGGCCACACAGGAACATGTCCAGAAGGGTTATGAAAGTCTGTAGAGAAGGAGACTCCACAACCTGGCCAGCCTGTTCCAGGGCTCTGTCACCCTCACACTACAGACGTTTTGCCTCGTGTTCGGGTTGAACTTTCTGCATTGCAGTTTTCGTCCTTGTTCCAACTTGTCCTATCACTGGGCACCACTGAAAAGAGACTGATCCCGTCTTCTTGACACCCACCCTTTTGGCTATGTGTAAACACTGATCAGATCCACTCTCAGCCTTCTCTCCTCTAGGCTAAACAGGCCCAAGTGTCTCGTAAGAAATATGTTCCAGTCCATTAATCATCCTCGTAGCCCTCCACTGGATTCTCTCTAGAATTCCTCTGTCTCTCTTGCACAGGGGAGCCCTGGAATAGACACAGTATTCCAGATGTGGCCTAACCAGGGCAAAAGAGAGAGGGAGGAGAACCTCTCTCAACTTGTGCCTCATGCTTCTTGGCCACAAGGGCAAATTGCTGCCGCATGGATAACTTATGGCTCACCAGGACTCCAAGGTCCTTCTCCGTGGAAGGACCTCAGAGACATGCTTCCGAGGCATCAGAGGACTAGAAATTACCTTCCACCTTCAGCTGAGCCCCTCAGTTTTTCTATTGCTGCTCATGTGGCCCCCTTCCCAGACAGAACTTCACCCAGCTAAACCACACAGTTAATCATAGCGTTCCAGAAGTCCTTTCAGATGCACGCAAGGAGAATGTCATTCACAACACTGTTCCTAATCCAAAGACACTTTTGAGAACCATATTTGCTTAAGTTTGGTTTTGAAATAAAAAGAGATAGAGCGAAAAAAACATTCCGACTCTTTTTTCAATATTTTCCCCAGTTGATGAGCTAACTGATAAAGAGAACAGATGCATTAAGGCAATCATTTATTCAAATGTCACGGTATTTCTGAACAAACATATTATTTAATATGTGTTTCATTATTTGCCCAGCTTGTATTAGTGATTGATGTGTTCATTAGCGAAGGGAAACGTGGCATCAAATATAATCTGTGCACATTTGACTCCCTTTGGAGACCTACCCTAAGTTTTTATCAGAACAAAGACTGTTCACGGCGCTCATTCCGCGTGGATCACGTGGAAACAAAGCTGGAAGATGCATAATTTCATAGGAGACCAAGGCAACACAGGCTAATCCAATGTAACCCGAACCTAGACACGGGGACACAGGGAGGAACAGTCTTCTACTGAGCGATTCCCTACCTCACGCAGGTTGGAGTCGAAGAGGCTCAAATGTGCGGTACATCTGCCCGTTTTCTGAACGCATCACTGCTGTGCAACTCAACTCCTTAGTCAAAAATCCCTCTGTTGTAAAAGAAATCATCCTGGATTCACGCCATGAAGTCTATCTTGCCAAACTTTCTGACAGAGTGAAGTATCTGGGTTTTCCCTAGTGTTTCTCTCTCTCCCTTCCAAAAATTCACCCTGAGGGATTTAATGCTTTGGTAAAGCACCATAGCAACCTCCAGCAAAGCAGTTGCTGTCCGTCTTTCTTCCTCAGTCACTGTGAGAGGCAGCAACTTCTTCCACTTCTCCAGCACCAGGGAGACATAACATCCACTTACACCCAAACCCTTGGTCTAACCCGCGTACGCCTAGTGCGTGAAGCCCTTCAAAGCACGTGGAGTCTTAATGCAATTAGCCATGTGTTGTCACAAACAAACCCCACTTCTGGCCAGAAGGAGTGATGCTGCCACTGAAGCTGCCCAGAACTGATGTGAGGGTGCCTCGCCCAAACCAGTGGCTTTGTCTGAATCGAACGCCTGCTGTCCAAGAGGCAGCAGATCCGCAAGCTGTCATTAGCATATTCATCTTGATAAGACCACAGCAGCCAGAATGCAACACGACTCGTGTAATGGGACACGGCGGCTAAAATTAATGGTGAACATGCCTTTTAATCGGCTCGGATACCTGCTAGTCATTCAGACAATGGGCATTTGATTCAAATTTATGGTATGAAATGGCAGCAGATGGACAGTGAAGTGTCCAGTGAGTTCACACACCGACAAGCACGCCAGCTTTGCCAAATCCCTTCATTAAGTCATTGGTGGCATCAGTCAGGTGCTGATGCATTTCGTCGTTAGCAACGTTAAGACCGTTAGCTTTGCTGCACGTGGGCAGCGACATATTCTGGCTGCTGGTCTCAATGGGTTCATTTGGAATTCCATTTGCCTCTTCTCATCATGAAAAATTCTGTCTCTGGTCTAGGGAAGGAGTTTTCTGGGCTTTCTGGATCCAGTGAGTAGAAAGGCCAGCTGATGACAGCCAGACAGTGATGCGAACCCTCCTCCTTTCTGACTGATACCACCCAGCTCTCACAGATCTGGATTTGCTTGATAACCCAACGGTGCCTGTTCCAGATTCTTGGTCACTGTCTGCATCCTTCTACTCTCTGCAAACTTTAAATACATCCTCTGAGGGAAGATACTTTCCTTTTCCCTCTTTCTCCAGCCAGTCCCTCCTAAAGGTTTGCCCTACACTTGAACTATTTCTCCTGCAGACTCAGCATCTCATCTGCGTTCATTCATCAGCACCCATTCCTACCTCAGCACAGCAATTACAGCTACAGAGATGCTTGCAGTCTCTCTTCTTCTACCTTCAAGTGTCTGCAAGACACCTTATTAACCCTTTGCAGTGGCAAACACTCATCCCCACACCCATGGACATGCTCACACCCTCACTCACATGTACCTTCACGTGCACACGTGCTACAGAGACCCAGGGCAGGGGAACACATGGCTCGCAAAGTTGCTGAAATCCCACTTCTCTACAGCTCTGCTGAAGCAAATACCGACGATTTCATGCAAACCAGGTAGGACAGACGCTCTGCGCTGACCTTTCTGAACACCTGATTAATGCAGGTTTAATCTCCAGGAGAAATAGGTTTGCTATGCAGAGCCCCACGTGTTGCAACACTGATCATGGAAAGGGGCTCTAAAGGAAGACGCCTCAGCTAAGCTGCCTACTTTGTTTTGTCAGGGGCATTATTTCCATCAGGGTGCTCCAAGCAATCTTTCAAATTACCATGAGTGATGTTCACATTACAAATTAAATCCTGCAGGTGCACAAGAAAGGAGAAAGTAGCTTTCTGGGGTTTTGTTTGGCTGATCCTCATTAACAGGGAGATGGCTAAATGTTTCTTATGCACTGTTAGGCTACACAATTAAGCTTGAAATTAAGAGAACTTCCTCTGACGACCCTCGGTAATAATTTTGGGGAATGATAGCTTGTTTACTCCCGGTTTTTTAGTATTTATACATACACCTCCATACTAATTGCATAGTGATCTACATCAATTAACCAAAAAAATACTCAGACGGGAGTACTAAGGCTTTATGTGTGCGCTTCAGCATGTTTAAATATAAGGGGAAAATACATGTGAATCGTCTAAATCAACAGGGCTCAGGACTGAATAGGTGCGTACGACTTCGTGTAGCCCCACTCATGCTACACAGAGAGAAAAGAGCACAAACCACATTCAGGTTTGTGCTACCAGCACACACGGTGCTGCCCATCGCTATCCTGTGCGGGGAGAAGAGCCCTCACTGCTTACATCTTCATGCTGCTAAACAGCCAGTTGCTTTTGTTTCTTGATTTATGCCTTTTTTGTTTATTAGTCTAAATGAAACTTGACTGCACTGTAAACAAAAACATCTATCATCTTTTTTCCTGATTGGGAGGCAGCGCTAAATAGGAGCAAGGTCAAGTATAAAATACAGGCTGACAACCTTGCAGCCGCTTCGTCTCCAGTGTCTTAGTCAAATCAAGTAAATTATCCTTTAATACATCTGTGAACAGAGCCCATAACCTCTACCAATTCAGTCCTTATTCTGGGCCTGGCTATTTCATCATAATTAATCTGTTTCCTGACCCATTGAGTCAATAAACTTAATTTCAAAATTAATCTTTTCAGGCTTCAAACTCACTGGATCCAATTATGAATCCGATCGTTCCCTTTAAATTTAATCTTCTGAAACTTGGTGGTCTAGTGCTTTCTGCCCTTACGTCTCCTTTGGTACTTAACTCTATATTACTTGGCCTATAAAATTAAATCTCTAAGGCAGGGAGCATCAGAACAGCTCCAACTCTTCAATCTTGTATTGCAAATATTAATACTAAGCGCTGCCCTGTCCTGCAGTGTTTCCTTTTAACTGGCATCACCATGCACAACAGATTTTAACTATATAGTAGTTTGTCCTGTGGTTTAGACTACTCACACTAGACCAAACAGGAGCAGGAATGCAGTCCCAGGGTTATTTTTGTCTGGGGGGGAGTGGCAGTACTTTCAGGGTTTTTTCTAAGCTAGATCCAGTCTAAACACTTCTTGCCTAATGGGGTAACCCCCCCAATTTTTCCCTCTTCATTTACTTTTAGTAATTTAGATGAGATTACACTCTGTGGAGACACCCATTATAAGCTCAAAAAAGATCTGCATTTCTCTTCTTGCAAGGCATGGCTGCTAGGATAGATAATTTTAACTGGTCATGACTGCAGGATTCCCGTTTCTTACGAGAAGAGCATCTTGCAGTTGCACGAGACGTTTTCCTTACAAACTCTCCACACCAGACAGGATGCTCTCTGACAGTCCTGGCTACGCAAGGACACAGAGAGTGCAGGGGCACAGCTTTGGAGCACAAACAAGTCTGCTGTGACAACAGGCAAGAAGGACTGACGGGCAGCTCTGACGAAATCACTTGGGTTCAAACACTCCCAAGAGCAGCAAGGCATCAGCTTGCTTCAGTGCATTTCTACTCTTGCTAAACCTGCTACAGTAGAGGGCTGGGAAGGAGTGAGGAGGCTGCCCAGCTCACCTGGGCCTTTATGGAGCACTTTCCTTACTCTCCAGGGACACCTGAAGGTGGTCTCATGCCAAGCTTTCTCCCAGCTGGGAATCTGCGGGCGAGCATCGCTTCAGCGTGCATTTGTCCTGTGTATGGGAGGAGATTCTAACAGGATGATGACACAAGTCCTGATTGTGAATGCAGCAACTGGCGTTCGGGGAGGGACAATCTGCAGCATTGCCATTCTGATGGTTTAGTTTTTACTGTTTGCTCAGTCCTGCCATCTCAAGCAAGCACTCCTTATCTAGGGGAGGGAAGGAAGGCTGCTAAACACGATCCATTAGGAAATTCAAGCCCTAAATGAAGTGACCACAAAGTCCTATCAGCTCCCAGAAACGCAGCAGCTGTACATATTTCACGTAACACAACACGATCTTGTGGCAGAGATCCGCTGTTGAAAACATACATGAGGCAGGTGAAACATGACTGCTTCACTCCTCGGTCTGAAAAACGAGAAAGTGGAGAGTGGCAAAACTTCCCGAACACATAAATAAGCATTAGACTCACGGAGAAGACAGGTACGCTGTTGGACTAGCACTAACAGATTAAAGGTTAGGGGTTATGTCTGAAACTACTGCAGCTATGGTCCTTTGATGTTGCTCCTCCAGACTCTGCTCGATTACTAACAGGTGAAGTGTGGAACATGAAGCACAAGGGTCTGCTTAATTCTGCTCTGTCTGTCTACACTGAATGGCAGCATTTCCTAACCGTCCTGTCCCCTGACCATCTAATGCCATAAATACACACACCAGGGGCATCTCCAGATTTCCCCTGCTGCATCAGGTCCTGTGCAATTCCAGATTTCATGGGTACAAGGAGGGTGAGAATCTGACTCACTGGCTCAGCTCTGCGGTGGAGCCAATGGAGCAACCAACATGTTATCGATTTTGGATTAGCGTTCGGTTAATTTGCAAACTGTTTAATGAAGGATGGGACATTTCACTGGGTGTGATGGTAGATGGGAAGATTAGGGATGGCTACTGTTATTTAATAATACAAAGAGCTTTCTGGATGGAAATACTCAGGATCATTTAGTTTCCAGAAAAAGAAGTTTCCAGAGGTTTGGGTTTAGTTTCCAGAGGTGTGGGAATGGGAAGCATGGGGGATAAGATGCTCAAATTCATCTTTTCTCTTAAAAGAAGAGGCCTCCAGCAAAGCACAAGAGCAATAACTTGTTGGGTAATAGGGAACTTTTTCATATGTTGCCTGACTGATCGAATTAATGGTCGTAAATGACTACTGAATCCTTCTACTCATGGATTAGCAGAGGTTGAGGCACACCTAAGCATTATGCTAACAAGTATTTATTTTCATGTAGTAAGGGATCATTTTAAATCTCCTATTCCAGGAGCTAAGCTGCAGGTGGAGAGAATCCACCATGAAATGATTTTTCATCTCCAGGGCTCCCTGGTGCTCGCCAGTGCTGGACAAACAGGACCACCTCCCACGGACCACTGAGAATGCCTCCATTACCATGGACTATCTTACTAGTGATTAAAAGTCACAGGATCACCAGATCTGTCACTCCAGAGTGTCTCACACGCTGGAAGGCAAACTGAATTGCATGTATGTACACACACATACATCACAGGAACTTCTTTTCAAAATTAGCAGCCTCCAGGAAGAATGGATTCCCCTTCTCTCTGTTTCTCCTAGATATAAATGCTACTCCTTGCAGAAGACTCGTGTGACTTTAACTTGTCTGTCTGCTTCAGTAGACATTCTGAGCTTGATTCTCCAAGACTGCCACTAAAATTCCACTCTACTGATTTCTGCAACCTAATTCTTCAGGCATTTTTTTCTTCTCCTTTTGGGTTTTTGGCAGGATGATGTGACCCAAATTTATAAAGGAGGATTATTTCCTGTAACACTGCATCTTGAATCTCGAATCCATATGTACTTATTACCACAGATGTAAAAGAACCAGATTTAGAGACCTGAATTCAGTTTGAACTTGACAGGCTATCGATGTTCTGTAGCATGAGGGAAAATGGCATCACTTAGAAAACCAAACTGTAAGGGGTTTTATGAATAACAAGCATTTCTAAGGCAACGAAGGCTGTACAACGGCTCACACTATTAAGCACCCAAAGGACACAGTCACTTTTTCAACAACTGAAAACGCTGAAGCGTTCCTTCATTATTTTTCTTGCAATGACATATCACACATTGCGCTGCAGAAAAACAGCTGCTGAAGTAACCTAGAGGGCATTTTCAGGCGCTGTACTTCAGTGATTTTGGTAGCTATTCAATATTAGCATTGCATTCTAGTTTTAGGCAGAGTTAAATTTGAATCAAGTAGGAGGGATCTGCATGCTGCTCTAGATGTTCTAACATTGCTTGCCCCAACCTAAAACCTGGATAACGTCTGAATTTTGCAGCAATGATAGGTCATTAGCAATAATACATTCTAGAAGGAGGAGAGTAGAGCTCACTATTAGCAGTGGGAAGTTGTGATGGCACCCATACTTTGGGCCTAAAAGCATTTACTCACTGACCATGATCCCAATGCCACAGGACATAGTGACACTGTCATAAGCAACCCTCCTCGACTCTATTTCCATCATCCCTCCTCTTAGTTGCACAGACATAGCAAGCATCCTGAGATCCTAAGGCCAAATTTGGACTTTTGCATTAGTGTTATCAGTATTTCAGTCCCCTGGCTCTCGTAAAACCCAAGCATCGAGCCGAAGGAAACTGAAAGAAACCAAGTTAGTAAAGTGCTGACAGTCCAACAGACAATACAGATGGAAAGTGGAGGGACTGAGTGAAACAGAGAAAACAAAAAAGCTTCTACTAGATGCTAAATGAGACCCAGGCTGGGCCTGGTTAAAGCTATGTCTAGTAGGTTATGTCTTTCCTTAATTTCTCTTACCTTGTTTCTCTTGAAATACGCTCTTCGGCAAGCTGCAAAGCACTTCTCGCTGCAGAAGCATTTCACTTCACTTCCCATACTCAGGGAATAGCGCTTGATTCCAATTTTCTGGCACCAGGCACACATTATTTGTACATTTGACACATCATCTTCTACAATAAAAATATAAGAACAATGTTTACATGAGATGTGAACGGCTTCCTCAGACATCTGCACATGTACTCTTAGATACAATCAGCACTGGCTCATCTTACTCCTAATTTCCTCGCTGTCTGAGAGCAGAGCCTGTGATCACCAGCTTTGTCCTCAGGCAGCCACTGACCTGGGCCAGCCATGCTTGGCAGTCTGGCAGAGCTTCTAAGATGGCTGGAGAAGATTACTAGCTTAAAAATTGGTGCATTCATCTGGAAATCTCACGTTTAGGGGTGCAACCAAGACTTAATGAGTACTGCTGCTTTGCTCTTATTATTTACGATCTATTGCCTGGCTGTGTTCCTGTGCCACTTGGTCTGGGTGATGCTGCTGTGGCAGGGGGATTGGACTGGGTGATCTTTCAAGGTCCCTTCCCATCCCTAAGGATTCTGTGATTGTCACGAGCCCCTGAGATGTTCTGCTCAGCAAGCTGGTGAGGAAACGCCGCCGGAAGGCTGGTCTCTAAGAAGAGCTCGCTTCTAAAGAAGGAGGAAAATGAAATACCCCTTTTCCGTGTTATTTCAAAACAATTACCAGTGTACAAAATGGGGAGCTCCCCTGTGAGTATGGCAGAAAAACACGGCCTAGAGCAAGCAGGAAGATGTGCACTGCTGCATAAAGTCTGGTGGAGTCTGGTGGGTGACTTTATGGTCATTATGCTCATGGGTCAAATGTTAGTGTGGGTAGAGTTCTCCCAGGAGCTCTGTGTGCGACAAATGTGGCGTGAATGTCTTCTGCCACGTAAAACAAAACCTAGGGTTTATTCCTAGCGTGATCATCATTCCCACCCAGCTTCACAGGAACGGGACAGTGAATAGTTAAGCCTCCTAAACAGATGAAGACAGTAAGTTAGCAGGAGTCTTTCTGACTTAAAGCTCTGAATTCTTCCGCTCTTATGTCCAGTCTATGACACAGCATGACCCTTCTGTTACAGACTGCAGCCATTGTCTAACTTCTGGAAAAACCCAAAATCCCCAAAGACTAATTGTTAAAGCAGTTCCTAGTCCACGAGCTGCTGGGAGAATTCATAGTCCAGAGAGTCTGTCACGCAGCCATCCCATTTCCCTATAAAGGATTTGTTTCTGAAGCTACGTTGTCATCGTTCTGTAAAATTATTGGCAAACTAATTTTTAGCAGAATGATTTGGCTCCTTTCCCTGGCTATCATAACTCATAACTCCGTGCTGCATTTTATTCACCTTAACGGAATAAATATTGCCAGTTTAATAACTTCTTTCCCTTCCACAAACTGTGTTATGATGTATAGCTGCAAATAAAATCGTACCATGTAAAATAATGACCTTTTAGCTTTAATCAGACTGTCTACCTTTAAGCCTGTACTTAAGGCTAAGTTATAACATAGATTTGTGCTTAATGTGTTTTATCACTTACCCTTTAGAATGGGGTTTGCCGGTACTGTAAAGGCTTTCACATACTGAACATCAAGGGAAATCAAAACAATTTGGGGAAAATTATCACTTGCCATCTAAAGGGTCGAGAAGCCTGCCCTTCAGCCGGCTGTAATCTCAGCCAGGCACAGATGAATGCGGGGTGGTGGTGTACAGTGGCATCACAAGCTTCCTCTCTGGACCAGTCTTGGACAGGGTGCCTTTCCCCCCGTTTTTATCCTGAACCATTTGAGGTGCTAAGCTTTTACGAAGGTGCCCTAATTCAGATACTTTTGCACCGTAAGAAACCAATTCCTTGGGCTGAACTTGCCCCTTTGAATGTGTCAGGAGAACAGAAGATCCTGTGAACCAAAGGGAACAGATGGGCAACCTCTTGCTTCAGGTAACAGCACCATATTATTCTCCTACTCATAGCATGTATTTTACCTCTGGAAAATAACAGACCTAACAGTGAGACCTTTCTAATAGCCTTCATTTCATAAAAGAACTGCAGAGCTGAAAGGGAATTCATGGGCAAAGCAGGCACTGGAGACACTCTTTTTGAGGCAGCGGCTCATCTGGGGCAGTTTTTAAGGCCAAGCACAGAGATCCACCACTGGGATTCTCAGGAACTCTCGTATGTGGCTTCTTAGTGGAAACACCTCGGCTGTTGCTCAGCACCTGACACACACAAGCCATCTCAAAAGGCCACACAGTCACCCACCTTCAATCACACAGCAACCCAGCAGCAGCAACAGCTGGTTACATGGAAATGCTGCATCACACACTCCTCTGCAGAGGACAGGCAGGGCAGTAAGTTCAACCCACCTTGAGGCTGGAAAAGATCTCTGAGATCATCCAGCCCAGCTTATGACCTGACATCACCACATCAGCTAGACCAGGGCACCAAGTGCTACGTCCAGTCTGTCCTTAAACACCTCCAGGGATGGGGACTCAACCACTGCCCTGGGCAGTCCATTCCAAAGTCTAACCACCCTTTCAGTGAGGAAGAGATTCCTAACAACCAACCTAAATCTCTCCTGGAGCAGCTTCAGGCCATGCCCTCTCATCCTGTCACTAGCTGACTGGAAGAAGAGCCCGATCCCCACCTTTCTGCTACTTCCCTTCAGGTAGTTACCATTGCAATCCACAGCAGTGGGGAGCAGTAACTTCAAATCAAAACAGTAAGACCAAAGACCAGCGATTTAATTGCTGTCTTTTGCTAAATACAAATGAGAATAATCTGAAACCAGAAATTCATCTGTTGAAGATAAAACTGCTCTCACCTCTTAACAGACCTTGCTTTTGTAGGGCAAATTTTTGTTGAAAATCACTTTACCAGATCCTTGCCCTTTTTTCAGGAAAATACACCAAGCCCCTGTCCCTAAAGCACTCAGCAAGAGAACGTGCTGCAGCAAACACACAGTGAGGCAGGGAATTTCCATTTCTATCGTGTGAGACTGCTTACCTGGCTTGACTCTTTATTCCAAGCTTTTTTCTGATTAGGTCTGCTCTAAGAAAGCTTCTTCCCAGTTGTTACAGTGGGATACTGTAATTATAAATACTGGGATATTGCATCAGCAGTGCTTTCCTGTGCTCACAGACAAACTGCTGCTGGTAGTCCAGCTCAGCACAGCCCCTTGAGTAATAGGAGCTCATCCTGTGTCCATCACTGGAGCTCTTGGCAGAGCAACCTTCCCGATGAAGACCGCTCGGGACCTTTTCAGGACTCACAGAGCCAAGCTGACACATATTTGTAAAGAACAAAGAGAACATTTGCAAGCCCTGGCACAAATCATTTTGAAGTGAAGGAAAATCATTTTTAACAACTGTAATTTGAGTTTCTCCATCTGGGCTGACAACTTTATGACCTGCTCTTGCAGTGGGTTTAGCATGTTCTTGGATCTGTCACACCTCCAGCAGGTAGTCATACAGGTGAGACAAAGCAGAGCTGGCACTGAGACAGCCTGATAGTAACAGCAGTTTGCAGCAGAACATCCATACCAGGTGAAAAGGAAGGCACATTCCTTCAGCAAACTATTGAAGACCTGAATTTCCAGCCTCTGTTCTTTCGAGCTGTTCAGCTCTTCATAGAGAGAGCTACTGTGGGGGTTGTTCACGACTGTTTTTCTGCCCCTGGGTTGCGTCATTACAGGTGGAATAAGAAGTCCCTGCACTCAGGACTCAGATCCCGTTCAGATAGAGCTCCTTGTGGTTTTTAGCCTGTGTATTTTTCGTAATGAACAATGCAATAAACACGGAGTGTTTGCAGTGTTAAATCATGTTCCCAACGGGAGCAGTTTGTATAACAAGATAAAATTATCACATTATAATAACTAAATATGCATCAGTCTAAAGCATGCTTCAATTAATCATCAAAAGTTTGCACCACCTCTCTAGGTCTTAATTAAGCAGAACGTTTGCTTGGGTTTTTTTCCTTTCAAACCACTAGGAAGGAGCTGCAGAGTATTGCTCCTCTTAAACCCAATGAGCAGCAGTTTTCACTAACCAAACTTATACAGAGCCATGATTTGGAGAGGTGGGGAGAGGAGGAGGAAGGCAGCAAGTACAACACAGCAAATCCATCACAGAATCATAGAGTTGTTCAGGTTGGAGAAGATCTTTAGGAGCATCAGGTCGAATGATTAACCTGTCCACCTCTAAACCGTGTCCCTAAGCTCCAGACCTAGAGCTCTGTCCCTTTATCAAGGCAAAGCAGCACAGCCTATGCTGCTCAGCAGTACGACTGTAAAATCCCTAGAATCCTGGAGTTAAGTCCTGATTATTTGCTTTTAAGCTCCAACATTCCACTAATATCTTTTTGAAGTAACCAATAGGTATTTTCAATTTTAACTCCAGCTTCAAGAATTTGGGTGAAACTACATGCAGGTCCAGCTTTTGTGCTTCATTTTATGATGACACATGGGTGGGTACTCCAAAACCTTACTTTCCCCTTATCCTTGCAAGGAATTCAGCAGGAAACCCTCAACTTTTCAGGGAAGAAGGAAATAGCTCTCTGGAAGGTACCCAGCTGCAGTCCTGTTGTGCAGAAGGAAGACGAGGCGGGCACAGCCCTTCAGATTGAGATCTCAAAGGATGCATCCACTGGATTGAGTGAGCCTGTGTGAAACCTGTGCTGTGGCTGTATCTGTATGTGTGACACCCCGCCCTTGGTGTCCCCCACCACCCATCCCTCCCTGGCATGAGTTTCCTTCCACTGCTGTCATCAGAAGCCATGCTTCCCCAGTATCTGCCGCCTTCTGTTTTACTGTCTTTCTCTTTGCTGCATCCCCCCTCCTCACACAGGCCGTTTGGATCCCAGGGCTCTTTGGAGGGAGTTAGAACAGCTGTTTTACCCCATGCTGGGAATTGTGCTCATGCCATGCCATGCATCTCCTAATATCTTGGCTGCTTTCAATGCTATTTTCTAACTAGAAGCTGTAAAACTCCACTTTTAAAGACATTAGACCTTCACTTGATTCTAACATCTGCAGCATTAATAAGGGCTTATTGTCTCCACTGGGACCTGCCAGGATTTCCAAATAGTTAATTATGAGTTACCCGCCTGCTGCTCCTTAAACCCCAGCTTGCCATTGAAGAAAACCAAGCAGCATGCATTCTGATTTTTCATCCCAAATCAGTTCCTGAGGCTGATGATGCCAAGCAAGGCAGGAGCACCATGAGGGTCATTTTTCTTGACACCCGAAACACTTTATCTGATTAATCTCCAACTAAAATGTGAGTAAACAAAACCCCTGAGCCATGGCTGCACTTACACAGCTGAACTTCTAAACAGATGGGGTGTGTGATGAACTTAAGGTGCAGAAAGTACCCTGGAAAAAGTAATTATAAGAGGAAGAGTAAGAAGTAGGGCTGACAACAGAGCGATTGCTGCAACCATCTCTAGGGACTGGAAGGGACCTTGAAAGATCATCTAGTCCAATCCTCCTGCCACAGCAGGATCACCCAGACCAAGTCACAGATTAAAACAGAACACTATGGATTGGAAGCGGCCACAAAAGACCATCCAGTTCAATCCCCCTGCCACAGCAGGATCACCCAGACCAAGTCCAGGTGGGTTTCAAACATCTTCAGAGGAGACTCCACAAACCCCCCAGGCAGCCCCCTCCAGTGCCCCATCACCCTCACAGGAGTGAATCACAGGATCAGTCAGGGTTGGAAGGGACCACAGGATCATCCAGTTCCAACCCCCCTGCCATGGGCAGGGACACCCCACCCTAGAGCAGGCTGGCCAGAGCCTCATCCAGCCCAGCCTTAAACCCCTTTAGGGACGGGGCCCCAACCACCTCCCTGGACAACCTATTCCAAGCTCTCCCCACTCTCCCGGTGAAGAACTTCCTCCTCACATCCAGTCTCAATCTCCCCATCTCCAACTCTGCTCCACTCCCCTAGTGCTGTTGCTACCTGAGATCCTAAAAAGCCCCTCCTCAGCTTTTTTTGTGGCCCCCTTCAGATACTGGAGGCCACAGTAAGGTCACCTGGGAGCCTCCTCTTCTGCAGCCTGAACAGCCCCAACTCTCTCAGCCTGGCCTCACAGGGGTTGCACATCATGTTCCCTTTTAAGGACCAGTCTCTTGAAGTTCACTCCTCTGCCAATAAAGTGTCCCAGCTCCTTTTAAAAAATCATTTTAGGGCTTGCCTAGGTTTTCTGTGCATGAGCTGAGGCACATTCTCAGGCATAGTTCAGCGAGGGCTGAACGCACAACACAAACAAAAGCTGGCACTCAGGCAGGCTTTAAACACACGGAGCAAAAAGCACCTATTTCAGCTAATAAGGGGGAACTCCCTGATGCTGTTAAAGCTCATACGTGGACTTTGCGATGCAAAGGAACGTCAGGCCTTCCACTGAGACCAAAAGACATCAGCAGTGGGCTAGATGGGGCAGGCATCCTGGTAACCATCGGCATTCTAAAACCCAGGCACCAGTAACCCCACGATGAGCGTAAATGTGATGGTTTCAAAGTGGAATCATGACTAAAAATGTGAAGAGTAGTGACTACAGGGTTTGGTGCTGTGGTCTTTATTAAGAGAGAGCTAAACCTGCAGTGCAGAGAAATTGTAGTACTGTTCAACCACCGCAATAAGGTTTGGGAAATGGTGAAGCGGGATCCAGAGCATAGTAAAATGAAAGTCTCCTCATTATGTAGACTTAATTAGATTTGATAGCACGGGTTTTATTTAAGGAAAAGGATTCTGCGTGGAATCAGGCTTCTGGGTAATGCAGTATTAGAACCAATTCCTCAGTGAATTTTGACAGATGATCCTGGAATTCATTTTTATTGCCCTGCTAGCTACCTTTTCAAACAAATTTTATGCTGTCAGATTCCTCCAATATAAATTAAATACTGAGAGAGTTTCCAGCAGGCTGTTACGGAGTGCTCACAAGGCAGGGACTCCGCTCAATCCCACGTGCTGCACCAAGTGGCTCCTGTGCATTTTCATTTATGAAAACAATTCTGTAAAACCTCACTATAAAATGTCATTAAGCTGTAGCACAGAAAAGCAGTTGTTCCTTTCTACAACACAGCTAATTACTCACTTGAGTATTTGAATGACACAGTTCCTCACCAACTTAGACCAGACGCCTGCTTTACAAGGAAGTCAGCGCTGGAAATGCTTCTGCTCTTCCTTCAGGCCATTTTGCCCCACCAGATGCAGTTCCTCTAGCCTCCTCCTCCTTCGCTGTCATGAGTTTCTGGTAACCAACCCCAACTGGCATCATTTGAAATGACTGAGCAAAACGTTACAGAGGTACTCATGGTTGGAGGATTTCAATCCCTCTCCTTTCCCAAACGGATCTATCGTCTTGTGAAAACCTTGGGAAGGATTGGTTTTTCCATGACGCTTCTTTCCCCAGTGAGGAAAGCTCAACCAGCTCCATCATTGTCTCTGCCTCTACTTTGACCATGGTTTTTGGCAGTGACTTCCAGCTACAACCCAGCGTGACTGGGAGCCAGCTCCAGTTTGGGATCCTTAGAACAGTATCATGGGTTGAGAAGACAGGCTGCATCACTTGTACTAAGAAGGAGGCAGGAGAAGGAAGGGCTTTGCCCACACTCATGCTCAGACACTAGACCAGCCAGCTGTTCTACCTCTGCTACCAAGTCACTGCCATAGGGACCACCACAAGATATAAACACAGAGCACTCTTAAACAAATAGGGAAATGGAGACACCAAAGCCTCCAGCAGGTGCCAGGGGAAGGAGGCAGCAAGTTCTCACCTGCATTGAATGTTTTACATTCTTTGCAGTCATCCAAACTTGTCTAAGTCAAAGGGCAGAGTCACCCTAAATGCCCTCTCGGGTTTACTCTATGATTAAGAACTGCAGTAACACTTACGATGTTTGTGTGCTGTGCACTGCAGCCATACACCCCGCACATTTTTAGTGGCATTTTCATTTCCAGATCATTCCAGGCCATTGCACTCCTGTTCCTTGCTGATTTAATGTAATTTTTAATTGAAAGAATACATCTGTTATGTCAATGTGTAGAAAATAGCCATCTTCTAACACCAAGCAGAGCTAATCTTAGTATGAGCTAATGGGTTGTGCTCAAGACTGACCATGAAGACCACCCCGAATCTGCTGTCAGCACTACAACAGCCTTCCAGGCAAGGACAGTCACCAAGGAGGCACAAGCAGACTACTGCACCAGCTCTCTGAAGGCAGCACTGACTTCCAATCTGCTTCCAGATGCAGGTTGAAGGTCTGATGAAGTCACACTTGATTTGGGCACTGTGTGAGTGTGATCTGTCACTGGTGATGCAGGTGAGCACAGTGCTCTTGCAAATAGTCTCCAGACCTGAGTAACCAGTGTCCTTCTTGTGGAGGCTTCCAACGACTGGGCTTAGCATCCTCCACTGACCTGCTGAAACCCGAGTCATAGATGGCCAACACATGTCAGTGCCCATGCGTTTAACTTGGCCTGTTTGGGGTGCAGTTCTGGGGTGCAGCAAGGATAAGGTGTTTATCATTGGTCAGGTAGCAGTCTAATGCTTTCCAGGATTGTATATGCAAGTTTTTATCTAATATTTCATTTGATTAAAACAGAAATCTGAGCAACTCGGGAGATAACATTTTAGCCAGGCTGCTCAAATTCATTTGGTTTTCAAAACAAGCCAACTGCACACACATACTTTACTGTAAAATAAAGGAAAGCTTTGTTAACTGCTCAAGGTTGTGGCCTGTTTGTACAGAATATCTTTGTCTGGAAGAGACTTCTAAGACCACCAAGTTTAACCTTTGATCCAGTACTGCCAGGTCGCCACTAAAACCATGTGCAAAAATGAATGCAGACAGGACCCTGTTCAAAGCTTCCCAGCACACTCAAGGAAGACCTAATCTACTGATGTCTTCAATGACTGCTTCCTAGGCACAGTTTAGGATCAGTTCTCCTTCCTGCCCCCTCTCTAGCTGATAGCAGTTTCTGATACCAGGAACCATATCTGCCTCCCTGGAAATCCTGTTTCACTTTGGTTCCTCACTCAGTCTTCCCCCAGTGCTTTTTCTGCCTCTGCAATTGGTACATCAGCGCACGCAGCAGTGTCCTTCCTGTTTCTCCCCTTAGGCTTCTGTGATTATCCCCCATGCTCTGCTCTTTCTCTTTTCCCTCTTATCTATATAGAATCTTATCTGCAAAAACAACTCAACTAATAATTCGTTGTGACTGCTTCTTGAATCTGCTTATCCTCTCCAGTCCATTGCTCTCCTGTCCAAATGAGTAACTCAGCCTGTCTGACACCTCTTTACTAGTACTGACCCATCAGTTCAAGATGAATATGGCAAGAATTAAAGTCTTAATAATTTCTCCCCAAGTGCTCAATCCCTACTATTTGCTCAGTAAAGGTGGACAGCACCATCTTTCCTGTCCCTCAGGTTCATGATCTAGATATCATTTCCATCTGTGGGCACTGCCTTTTGAACTATATTTAAATCTTGTAGATCTTTCTCTGGAACAGTATCAACAAACTGTCCTGATCCATCCACAAAGTCTGCACTCACCCTGCTTCTCAGCATCTCAGTCACTGCAGTGCATCACTACCCAGTTTTCTCTCTGGCCTTGAACGTAACCTTGTCCTGTGTGCATCCACTCAACGTGTGCCACACAGCTCTCTTTCCCTGCCCAGCACTTTAACCTTGAAGCTTTCTCGTGGTCTCTTTCTGTCTCTCCTTCCTGTCCCCTTTGTTTATTAACTCGAGCAAAAGTGAGTTGCTTGTGTTGTTGTGGCAAGTCAGTCATAGCCTGTCTCTCCCTCATGCTGAAAAACACTTGCAGCTTCAGCAGTTAGTGGAGTGAGCCTTTTGTCATTCACTTGCTCTACTCAAAGAAGCACGTCTTGTTGTTTCCAGAGTTGTCCCCTGCGCTTTGAGGGGCTCTAAGGAAACATCCCCAGAGTTACTCCTGTCTGGCTTTGTATCACTCTGAAGTTTTCTGCTTTGATGTAGTGCCCACAAAACAGTGTTGAAGTGCAGTGCCAAGACCACTGGCTCGCATGCTGGCTCTCCTGGCTCCTTTGTACTCCCTTTTCTACTTGTATTCACCAGTTGTTTCTTGCCAAGCTCTTTGGGGTGATCATGACTAGGGGCACCTACGCCCTAAGATAAAAGAGAACAACCACTACTGATGCTTACTGCAAACCCCACAGAGGTTGTGGTTCTCCTCCCTGTTCCATCCTCCTGAACTGTGCTTTCTAAAACAAAGGTGAGATAGGTATGCTCATCCCCTCACTACCTAGTGCTCACTACTGATCCTGGGGTAAAGTGAGAGGAGGCAGAGGTAATGCAGTCATATGCAGTAAACCAATAATAATCCTTACAAATTAATGCATTAAAAACCTAAACTCATAAAATACTTCTGAAAAGCCTTCTCTGCACCCTACCCTAAGCAGTACATTTGAACGCAGGATCACATGTGGTAGATGGACAGGCAAAGAACAGAAGGCAGCTGACTAGCCCAACGTTCCCCAGTGTCCACTTAAATACTGTTGCAGTAATTTGTTTTTCTACTTCATAGTTCTATCCCCTCCTGCTTGTTTGATGTCATAAAAATCCAGCAACTGTGGCAGTTTGCACAATGCATGTTATAGCCTTGTGTTCGCATACCACCAATTCAGCACTTTGGATCCATTCATGACTCAGATTGGAGGAGAAAATAGCTTGGGATGGCACAAGCCCTTGATTAAAGCTTTAGGGCCAAGTCAACAACAGCTGAGGATCCAGCCCATATGGCCCGAGATCTTTAGCTCTGTAAAGGCTGCAGGAATGGACCCAAATAGCTTTGGTAATTAGCAAATACCATATAAAATAGATGAAAAGTCTTTGGCAGGGAATGAATATTGAGTAACATTTGAAAATTATTCATACCATATTACTATATTTCTTTAGAAATAAAACCCAATGGCATAAAAGTAATTTGGGAGGGGTGACTGTAGTTAATCTTGTTGCTGTCAAGCAGAAAACTCTTTCTCAGAGCCATCAGTACTGTATAGTTCCCTTCAGTCAGTGCAACAAAGGGCAGAGGTGATCATCTAATACCTGGGAACTCATCCTACAATCTGTTCTGTCTCTACAGAATCTTCCCTACAGCTGGTGGGAGGACTCTTTAGGAGACCTATGGTTCTTGGGTAGGTACTGCAGATCACTCTGCACTCCTCAGTGCTTCCGCCACCAGAGAGGACCCAGAATGACATCCAGGGATGTCTGCTGAACCAAACCCGAGCCTGCTGCTATCCGAATTCATCACACTGTGTACAACAGTAAACAACAACACAGCATTCCATCATCCTTGTGCAGCTTTAAGAGTTCCCTCCACAGATTAGGGTAAGCAGCACGCAGTGTAGAATGCATCATCTTTCGTGCAGAGTCTGAGGAATGGCATGTTAGAAAATCACTCCTGATAAAAATCTTATGAAAATGTAAAACATCTCAGCACAGTCTCCTGAGTAGAGTCAAGATCACATTAAACCCTCAAGAGACAACGGTCAGGGATTTCAACGAGAATCAAGAGACACTTTTCCCAGGATGAGCTTGTTAACCTGCTATAAAGACATGATACTGATTTGATGGCTTGGTCTCTTTCACTGTTTCCTTCATATATTTAATTTAATCATCTTCCATTAATTTGTTTAAAGGCTTTATTCATTAGAACAAACCCTTTTTTTTTTCTAAAAGCAGGGATTGTTGAAATGCTGAGAGTATAAACCAGCACGCAGCATCACAAGCAGCACAAGCCTGTTGTCATCGCGTTTGAGGAAGTTTTTCAAGGATACTAACAAATAAAGTCATTGTTCCACTCTCTTTTTGAGTTCTCTGAAACTATCTTTAAACGTTTTGAAGTCAGCCCTCTTACTTAGACATCACGATCAAGCAATCTCAGGATGCATCAATGCCAGTAACCATTTACGAGTGTTCATTAGGATTTACCTGCTGGTGGCTTTATGAAAGGTGGTGGAATTAATGGGACAATAATTGGTACATTCCCGTGATCCTTTGACCCTGCTGGTGAGTCTGCAAGTCCATTTCCTGTGGCAAGCCCTGGGTAGCTCGGGGTTATATTGTACGGTGAAATAACACTGTCCTCAGGTAGTTTTGGTTTTGGCAAAGAATTTTCTGTAAAACACAAAGAACACATGGTACAGTATGACAAATAGATTTCTTAGATGTCCCTACATACTCTCAGCAATCTGTTCATTGAATTACTTCCCCTAATACAAGACAGTTGCACAAAACCCCCTCTTTACAGAGTACTCTCCAGTCCTCTTCAGATGTGTACATTCCAGTATTCTTCATTTTTTAAATCAAACTCACACTTCCTCTTTCTCAAAAGGTGGGATTGTCATGCGTATCCTTACTATGCTTGATTTCATTAATGACACCCTACTTTTGTCCTCTTCTTGTCCTGTCTGCACAGCGATCACACCCAGTATACTGCGTTCACTCAAATACATGGAGCATAAATGAAAAACATGAAGGGTTCCTAATTCTCTTTCAATCATACAAGTGGTAGTAGTAGAAAAGATGTAAAGAAAGCAAGGAAATACAGAAATAAGAGCAAAGTGTGTGAAATGATGACAATTATTTTTCTAATTCTTTAATCCCAAGTCATCTCAGGCTTCTCATGTATAGGAATTTTTCTAATGCACCTCAGCTATGGGGCAGCACTTAAATCTTTTCATTCCCTTTCCTCCCTTCTCTCCAAAACAGAAACACACCTCGTTCCTGTAAGACTTGGTCTGGGTGATGCTGCTGTGGCAGGGGGATTGGACCAGATGATCTTTCGAGGTCCCTTCCGATCCCTAATGAGTCTGTGATTCCCCTAGACTCCACACACCAAAAATTTCTACCTGTCACAGACATCTTTGCACAGACATAGGATTTGCATCACGCGTCTATGATGTCACAAATCTCATCAGGCATAAGCCCAGAGCCACAAATCCTCCAGGTGAAAAAGCAAAGCCTATTTGATAAAGCATAAATAAATGAATCATGCTACTACACAGGAACATGCTTCTTTGAGGGTGGCTTAATGACATTGCATTTTCAATGAAAAAGCAATATTGATCACCGCTGTCACTAACAAGCTGCAAGTATTCAATTCTAGCATGGTTAGGTTGTTTCACCTTGCCTCTAATTTTTCCACTTTTCTCCTAGCCGTCAGAACTGGTCTCTGTGGTATCAATACTCATTGCAGCACTCACCAAATACCATGCTGCTGCTGCTACTGGCCATCAGAAAGAAAACCCCAGCACTGCTGGCTACAAATGCAGGGAAAAGTGGTAGTCCAAGAGGATAAAAGCTGCTATAGTTTCCTCTCTGTGCCTCACCTTTGAGGAGCTCTTATTGGATTAGACAAGATGAAGCAATTTCCTACTCTTCTCTTCACTCTGACAAGTCCCTAACAATCCTCTGTGACTGAAGTCATTAGGCAGCAACTGAACAAACAGACCGGATCCCATCCTTCACATGTGGAATCATGAAGACCCAGCACTGTCCCAAACACATTCCATCCCCGAGGAACTTCTACAACACTTAGAGGAGACAGAATAGTGCCAACATGCATGAGGAGCCTTTTGTGATTGCTATGAATACTGCATATCAAAATCATGCAGCATTTTCAAAAGCAAAAGGCTTAGCTCTGAAAGCAGAAGGGCTCCTTAAAGCCACAGTGTTAAGAAAGTGCTTCCACTTGACTTCAGTTGTGAGAACTTATCGGTACCACTGCTACGGGACTTTCAATTGACTCACAGAAGGTTCTATTTATAAGGATGCATTAGTAAGGGCCTACTAACAGCAGCTTTATTAAGTGATTGTCCTCGCACACTATTGGTTTGCTTGTACTAGGAGCCACTCTCCAGTATCTTTGTAAACCAACCATGAAGCAAGCAGCAGAACATGCTTCCCAATCCATGTCAGTTCAGGCAGGTTGAGATATTAATCCTTCTTTGCATGAACACAGAAACATGAAGTCTCATTACCTTTGAGAACAGAAATGTGCTGGCGGCTTTCCCCATCTGCTGAGTAGTTCCTGAATTCAATATCTTCTCCATCTTTCAGCTCAACCTTATCATAACCATACCAGCCAAGGAGCTCATTCATAGTGTTTTCTGCAAAGTTCTGAAAGAGAAAAATTACCTACTTATTTCTGTAATCAATAAGCATTTGGAAGGAAGGGAGGCCGGCGTAAATCGAACCATATCTGTGCTACATGAGGAAGTGTCAGGACTGGCCCGCCTCCTGCAAGACTGATGTTGGTTTCATAAGTCAAGTGTACAAAGTGTAATGCATTTAAATCTCCAAGTGGCACGTGTAATTATGGCAGAGGCTCATACGTCTGCAATTTAAAGAAAAGGCGAGTGCTTTATGACTCTTGCTCTGGTACGCAGTGTCAGAAATATTCTAACGTGCATTCGTCACACAAACTTGTCTGCGTTGCCATGAAATATTTAAGATTGCAGCTAGAGAATAAACAGAAAACCAGCAGTTAATCAATCTTACTGCGCTACAGTCTTTTCAGCTGGAGCAGGTCACTGACACAATTACAGTTCCTTGAGGTGCCCATGAACCAAATCAAATAAAACTGCAGCAGAGCCATTTTTCCTCAGAGTTATAAGCCCTTGTGTACTCCAAGTGCTCAAAAGGTTTTCTCCATGAAAGCATTTGACCGTAAAGTTTCACACAGCCGTCTCTCTTATTTGTTTAAGAAAATCTCCGTTTTAGCCATATTTATTTTTAAACCTATTTCCAAGCAGCCGTGTGGTTACGTTTTATGTTTGTATGGAAACGCAAAATATGGAACATGGCTGTCATAACTCTCAAATTCTATTAAAACACACATCCTCTGGGTCACGGGGCAAAAGTATTTCTGTGGAAAATGTTCACATGAGGCCAGGAGACTTAGTGGAGTAAAGAAAACCGTAGCCAGACAATGAAGCTTTCTGAAACCAAATAGTGCCACGGAGCTCTGTAGCTCATGGATCTAGGGAAGAGCCAAAGGAAACCAGCTAATGAATGACTGTGACGCCAAAGATCACTTTAAAGCAGCATGACAACTCTGAAATGAAACAAGAAAGCCACACACGCAGAGCCTTTCTATTTGGTCTCTGCTTTTTTTTTTTACTATCACTCTTCTAAAACAAATTCCAAACTTCTTTTCCCTGTACGATCTTGGTATCCAAACTACCACGTCCCAAGGCTCTGGCTACCAGCAAGGCAACCAGGAGAACACAACACCAGTTCAAAACAAATGCTACGTGTTAAGTTTGCAGGTTGCTAGGTTTTGTCTAGTAACTGCTTAATTCTAGCTGCATTTTTGAGTGGGAGCACGTCTAACGACACAGCGCAGCAATTCTCCGGTCCCATAAATAAATAAATAAATAAATACAATTAAGCAGATGATTATCACTTCCAAACTCAGAGCTAGAGCAGGCACTGTGCTCCAGAACAGCAGAGCACTGCTCTGCTCCTGCCTCATTTATCACACCAGATTGCATAGGTGTTCCTGTCACTCACCAAGCACCGTAAAGCAGCTACAAGCAATAAACACAAGCAATTTATACACTTCCAGGAGCATCATCTGTGCAATTGTGCTATAAACACACACTACAGGTTAGGAAAAACAAAGCCAAAACCCCACGTCAGAACCCTGGAGCACTGATTTCATTTTGGTTTGGTTTTCCCCCTTGAGCTCCTGCTGGAAGTCCCAAACCAGTGGCTGTCCTGTGCAGGCCAAACTGCTGGGAAATGCTGTGTTGTTCCACCTCCACATCTAGTGTCCGCACCGTAAGTACAACAGCCTGGTGTGTATGACCTACAACACTACTACACTTCGCAACATGTACAAACACCTACCCTCATCTCTAAAATACATATTTAGACTCGCATTGGAACGACGCAGCGCTGGAAGGGTTGCATCCAAAAACAGGGCAGTTTTCCAGAGTGTTTCTGGGTTTTAGCTTTTTAGAAAGTGTCTCTCTCTGTGCCGCATGTCTCAATGCCCAGCCCTGGCTCTAACCCATGGGGATCCACCAACAAATCGATCTGGAGATGAGGAGTGAAGCCTTGTCACTGCAGCTCACCCAGCACAACTTGAAGAAGTCTATTGAGACCTGAAGCCACACTGTGCCAGATTCCCTCGCTTTACTAAGTTTCAACTACGGAGACACAGCCCTAGAGACTAATCCAGCAAGGTAGAGACCAATTGACAAAGCCTTTCTGACTGAAACCCCATGCAACCAAATTAATTGAGTAGCTCTAAATCTGCCTCCTGTGGATGCTTTGTGTTTTATTTGCACTGTTGATCAACTCAAGCAATGAATAATTTGTAATTACTCATCAAGGAATAAGCAAGCAAGGTTGCATTATGTTCATTTTTTTCCTGAGAATTCACACCTGTATGTGTCTCGTCAAGATCCAGTCCAAGGGAGGGCTGGGTTTGTAAGGGCACAGAGTTTAAGTACCTTTCAAGTCTCATTTTTACTGTCCATGATGAGTGATGTACAAGAAGGAAAACTCACAGTGACAAAAAAAATACACTGGATTTTAAAATTACCCATCCTAGACACCTGACTCTTAAAAGAAACCGCAGAGTCTTTCATACTAACTTCAATGAGAGTACGATGAGGTTGTGTATTAGCAGTAACAAATGGAAGCATCTCTTCAACGTTGTGATTTCTCCATGAGGCTGCTCGGATAAAAAAGGCAATTAAGCCATTCTCCTCCATAATTTATCTTACCTATTACAATGATGCTGATCTCTCTCAATACTATTCTTTCAGTGGCTAACATCCAGGGCTTCATTACACAGCACTTCATACACAACAAACCCAGAGGATGATTCCATCCCTAGCAGTAAGTGCTGAGAAATGCTTTCTTTCACACAGATGGGCACCCACAGAACTACATCATCACCTTCTCTCAGACTCCTGACTCACGTGCAGAGATGCCTGACATTCTGCCAGTCAACATGATGGTTACACAAGCCATGTCCTAGCTGAAGCCACCACTCTGAAGCTGACCACTATTATTCCATTGCTTCCATCTAGTCTCCCTTCTTCCACTTGAAAGGTAAGCCAAATTAGTTAATGAAAAAAAGTTAATGAACTAAAGCAAATTAATACACAACTTGTACATGCAGAGCAGAACCTGACTGGGAGATAACTAGGCTTCAAAGAGAGGGTGATGATTGCAGCACTGGTGCTTAGAGAAGTGAGAATGTGGGACCCAAGGTGGCAGCAGGAGAGCAGAAGCAGCAGTGAAGAAACAGGCTCAAGAACCAGCTGAACTGAGAGATGATGGACCTGCCAAAGCCCAGGGAGAAGACAAGCATGGGTGACCAGATGAAGGATGTCCAAGCCTTTTCAGGGACAGGACAGCAAAAGTACTGAGCTGGTCCATGCCTATGCTCAGACTCATTCCATGAAAGGACATGATGAGTCTGCCATTGCAACCCTAGAACCCTGCTGGAGGGCTGGGATGATGCAGAAGACCAGCGCACCAGTGAATATCCTACCATTCAGCTATAAAATCCCAAGTTAGCAATCACATTGCTAAGCTGTGACCTGTGAGCCCAGCACAAATCCCGTTGAATCCATAAGGAGATCTGCAGGGGTCTGTGGATTTCACTGCAAAATTATAGCACGAAAGATAACATCACTCTGGTGGAAGGCAACACTCACTTCCCAGAGGAAAACCAAGGGACTGAGTTCCAGTGCTGTTCATAGCATGAGCCAGCACCAGAGCTGCCTCCTGTCCCTCTGTGCTCACCCCACCATGCCATGCTCAGCCTCTCACGCATGCACCAAGCAGCCAGGTTCCTGAGCCTATGGAGGACACACCAACAACCTCTTTGGCTGCCCATGTGCCCAGACAGTGGATTAACATCACACCAGAGTCAAACCTCCTGTGTTCCAACAGCTGAGAGAGCACTGCCACAGCTGAAGGACTTCCAGGGCATTCACTGCTGCTGCAGCACAACCAGCTCATCCCTGCCAAAGAAACTGACCCGGTCACACACCACCACCCAAAGCCTTTCCTTACTCCTTTTGCCCCATACTAAGTCCCAAACCTCTTGTCACCCCTGCAGGTCGATGTCCGTGGACACTGTACTTAGTGCTATGGTCTAGGTTGTGGTGATGTTAGGTCATAGGATGGATTTCATGATCTTAGAGGTCTTCTCCAGCCTCAATAATTCTATGCTTCTGTAATTTCTCTCTTCCTGTTTCATACAGAAACATCCTCCCTCCTGGGAGAGCCAAGATAACTTGCGTTCACTGGTGTTTTGACTTGAATTTTCTTCTTCTTCATGGAAGAGATGAAAAAGACTGTGTTGACTCGCCAGACTGTGGTTTCCATCCTTTGTGAGACTGACTTACAGGGGAGGCAGTAAAAACACAATCATATTGATTCTCACTTTAGGATTCATGCCATCATAGCAGTACACCTACAGCCTGATTTTTTACATTGCTATGCATAATTTTCCCAAATCTTTGCTAATTAATAGATCACAAAGCTAAGCCACGCTTCTCTTTCCATCTCACACCTCTTGCCTTCCCTTCTCTGTGAAACTTACTCACCATAGGCAAGGCCTGGCTTCACCAAACGAAGCCTGGCAAACACAAAGGCAGGAAGGATGGAGGAGAATGGGTCTGTCAGACTGATTTTATTCTAGGTTTTACTGCTGAATGTTTGTTTCAGACCTGTGAGGATGCACAGTAGCTCCATTCCATTCCCTTGCCTGCATAACCCGCTCAGCACGGAGCCCCACAAATTCACTTTTCACTTTCACTGCACCAAGGAAGTAAAAATGTTTCTGCAGTCCAGGAGTTTTCTATTTTACTGGCCCTTCCTTCCTTCCTTTAATTATGCTGTTGCCATACTGAATTTTATGGTCAAACTTTCCCGCTATCAGAAAGCAAAATGTCTCGATGCTTTCATTTCCTCTGGCCTCCCACATACAGGTTTGGCTTCGTAATAGCTGCAAGGTTTGGGGAGGCAGCTTCTGTGGTGCACGGGCAGGTGAGGCTCCTCATGCAGCCAACACAACTCCCTTTTACAGCCATCCCACAGGACTCCTTCCACACAGACTTTGCAAAAAAACCCCAAAGCCCTCCACCTTGGGCTCTTGAAGTAACACCATTGATAAAGGCTGTCTGGTTTTGCACCTTCCCAAGGACATTCTCTGCTTTTCAGGAGAGAAGAGAGGAGTTTCCTTGGAATCATCTGAGCGCTTGGAGTGGTCTGGTTCACTCCTGGTGCAGGGCTGCTTTGACTGCTTCACCACTTTCCTTCTTCTGACAGTAGCACTTTCAAATGCCAAACAGGGAACATTAAAACACCCGACTGAAAGATCTTCTGATGAGTTTACTATTAAACTACAACAGATGGGGCTGTCTTAAGCTCTAGGCATCAGGAACGAAGCCCAGTTTTAGATACAAATTAGTTATTGAGAATATTTATAGATGGTAAACTCCTTGGGCACATGGAGCAGCCCTGTGAAATTACAGCACTAATTAATTGCTCGCCTTTCCACTGACAGAGAAACATGGATACACTGTCTTGTTTGTTCAGGAGAACTTCCAGTGCAATCCGGCACGGGATGTCACTTCATTTCACAACATTGCAGAGCACCTAGCTGCTCCTCCTGAGCAGCTCTGCCGCCTGGCAGCGGAACGGCAAATAGAAATAAGCTGAAGATGGATGGATGGGGAAGCTGTCACTGCGCCTTGACGAGGGCTTTCACCAACTAAACTGTCAAAAATATTTTGGTCTTGAAATAGTAGTGGGTTCCCTGCTTCCGGTAGCTTTGGCTCTACCAGGTGTTGTGTTATTCACCAGTGAGAGAGAAATGACAACTGAGCTGAATTTCTGGCTAGCCAACCGCTCTTCTTCCAAAGCATGAGGTGAACAATCCAAGCTCTGGAAGAAAAAGGGCACCAGCAGCATCTGAAGGAGGAAAGGGAACAAACCAGAAAAAAAAGACACTGGAAAAAAAGAGAGCACACTCTCCTGAATACACTTTTCATCGAGCTATAACATCAGGGAACCATGCTGAGCCCTCTCCTTTCTGCACGCGACACCGTATCAAATTAAAATTTGTTATAACCAACATTAGGTCAGCGATAACAAAACCGTAACCGAACACCTGCCGTAAGGGCAGAGCAAGCAACCTCAATATCCAGCCAGTCCTGCCAAGGCTACTGCTGCACCACACCAAACCAAGCAGTTAGGTGTTGTCACCCCAGACTAAATCCCTAACTGCATCCAACAGTGAATCTTTAAGGAAGTCTCTCTGTAAGTAGGTAATTTTGCTGCTCATTCATAGCGGCCCTGCATTTGCTGTACTTAAAATAGACACTTGTGCCGGCGGCCTTTTTATTATCCGGAGGGGAGAAGAGGGGGAAAAAATCACATACACACCAGTCCTTTTTCTTTCTGCTAGCAAAGGGAGGCAATTCAATCCAACGTGGGCTGAAACCTGAGTAGGTCACTGTACACCAGGATAAAATTCCCTAATCCCTGAGCCAAATTTCTCTGAGGGGGCCCTCCTACTTCTCCTTCACTTTCCAAGCTGACTTTTCCATTCCCTCTCTTGTCTTTTCCTCCCCTTCATCTCTTTCATTTCCCCTACCTTAAAGCCTTGATATCTGATCTGCTGCTGATACTCGGGTTACAGTTTTTACAGCTTAGGCTGTCTATTGCTGTATACATTCCTTTCTTTCTGCTCTGCCGTGATTACTTACCAGAGCTTATTTTACACTGGTCCAGATGAAAGCAGTTCAGATGAAGGGGAACAGCCAGCCTGTTTGAACACTGCAGATATGAACCCACACAAGGGCACATTGTGCTCCCTCTGTCATTTCGTTGCAAACATTTTGCAGAGTGTAACCAATTTGTTACGTGAATTGTATTCCTCGGCTTTCTGAAGGGCTACTAGATGTCTTAATTCATCGGGAAAGAGAAAGGGTGAGTGATCCCCGCAGGATTTTAACTTTCTCAAGCAGTCACAATTCAAATAGCTTCTTATTTTTTTTTTTCCCCTTCCCTTCTTGGACGCTGGCAGCCTCCTGCACTACTGAAAATGTGCAGCATATTTACAGTTCACACTGAAAGGTGGTCTGTGCTCTGGGAAAGGTTCTGCCACCAGCTATCTCACCCTTGAAAAGAAACCACGTCACCTCAAAGACCGCTTCTTACCCGCCTTTCATTTTTTGTAAGTCCATTGAAATCTTGAGGTTTCTAACCTTAAGCAGCTGCCCATGACTAAAAAGAGAAGCTCTCTAGGTGAAGGTTAACGCCAGCGCTTAGTGCCGAAGCATTAGTTCTAAAACGCGTAGTTTTTCTCCTTCACACAATGTTGTTTTTGTTTCTTCCTCACCCTTTCAGACAAACATCTGTTATACTGTAGAAGAACAACTATCTCCCAAACCACTGAGTGTGCCTGCAGCCAAAGTAAACAAAACAAAACCTAGAGGATCCAGCACAGTCAGCCTTTATATCCAGCCAGGATAACATTTCACATGTTTTGATTAAAATTAGCTAATTTGTAATTCTAGAACCTATGAAACTCAAAAGCTGCCATCCATATAGATCACATGAGGCGATGCTCCAAGGGGCCAATACCCTGTGCTACAGACCTCCGTGCTCCTCAAAACTATGTGGGGTTACAATGAGCAGCGACTAGGACTCCTGGGTGCCTGCACAGAGCCTGCTCCCAAAATAGGATGTGTTGTCTATCTCACTAAGAATCCTGCCGCTCCTCAGGACTCCAAGCTCGTTCAGTTTGCTTCCAGAAACACAGCAGTATGTTATTTTGCTTGTCCCCCAGTACTACCGTTGCCCACATTTCCAGTGGACACGCACACAGAACCACGCACACGCTCGTCATACAGGCAGCAGAGAAAGAACGGCTGCCTAAGGCAGGAGCAGGCACCTCACTGAAATTAGCAGCGTGCAAAGAGGAGAGGGGATTGTGCATTCCCGTTTAATTTTACCCAGGGAGATCAATGCTCTGAAAAGCAAAGGTATTTTCACTAGGCACCCAGCATACTTATGTACTGCTTGTACAGCACACAGACTACGGATGTGTGTGAATGACATTTTCCAGGCAGTCCTCCGCTTACAATCATCCTTTTAATAAAGACATCTTGAAATGAAATGTCAGCAGCCTTATCTCACAGCCAGACTGGGCCGTTTGGGTCACTTTATCTGTGCATTAAACAACAAAACCAACACCACCACCAAGTTCAACTGGAGTCTCGCAATACCTCCTTTCCAACTTTGGGGAATTAGAGACACAGAACAAACAAGATGTGGAACGGACGTGGAAAACAGGCGCAAAAAAAAAACAGCACCGGGCAAGCAACCTAACGATAAAATCAGCCCTAAAATAACGGGGAGGAGGGGGGGGGTAGTGCGAGCGCAACGCAAAACATCTGGAGCAGCCGCCTCCAAGTGCTAGCTACCTCCAGAGCACAGCTGGAGCGGCACGGGCTGCCATCGGGCAGGACAAACGGCGCTCGGACAGGCAGACACACAGGCAGGCAGGCAGGCAGGCAGGCAGACACACCTCCCCGCTGCACCTCTGCCGCCGTGGCCGGAGCAGCACCGGGAGCAGCGGGGGAGGAGGGAAAAGGCTTCTCGGGCGCTGGGGGGCGGGAATGCTCCCACAGAAACGCTTCGCCTGGGCAATTTAATGTCAGTTGCCGGTGGCTACTGANGTGCGGGAATGCCGCGAGGCTCCCACAGAAACGCTTCGCCTGGGCAATTTAATGTCAGTTGCCGGTGGCTACTGAAAAAAACAACACAAATAAGAGGAAGACATGCGGTGTTTGAGAGGTGCCTTCCTTGCCCCAAGTTTAGGGCTTCCCCGCTAACTGAGGGGATGGTTATAGAAAGGAAAACCATACAGGCTCATCGCTGGCCCCCCACAGGAGCTTAAAAGCCCGTGGAGGGAGAGTTATATTTTTTTAAAAATAATAAATAAATCAAAGCCGGTCAATGAACAGGGTTTTTGCAGCCCGTGAATTCGTCTCTGTTTTCAGCCCAGGAGGCGGAGTTGAGACACATTCAGTGCATCCTACAGGGGAAAAAAAAATGACAAGAGATCCTTTCTTATTTCATTTCCATGCACGGAAGGCGGAGGAGGGGGGGAGACACCCCCCCATCTCCCTTCCCCATCACAGCCGCCCCTACCTTCATCTCCTCGTTGATCTCCCGCTTCACCGGGTGAGCCGGTTTCCTGCTCCTTTTATTTTCGGGAGGTCTCCCTTCTTTCTCCATTTCTGCCATGTTTTTTTTTGCGCCTACTCGATGCCGCCGGAGATGAAATGGCTGCTGGTGCTCTGAGGGGGGGGCGACCGGGAGGGGCGCGGGGTTGGGGAAGGTGGTGGTGGTGGTGGTGGTGGTGGTGGTGGT
>VZRI01004344.1:331096-429530 GCA_013397515.1 Upupa epops | reverse complement strand
GGGGAGGGGGATCATGTGTTTCGCTCCCCCCCCCACTCCCGCCTCAGCATCGCCTGATCGGGCTGGATCGCGCTCTCCGCTTCGTGGTCCCAACCCCTCTGTCCCGTCCCGTACCGTCCCGTCCCCGGGTGCGGTTACCCCTGGGTGAAGGGCTGGTTTAGTGCTGAGGTGCGGGTTTACCGCGCACAGCTATGCGGGATCCGCGGAGTACCGCTCAGATGCGCCTTCCCGCGCTCCCGGGAGCCCCTCAGCACCCGGTACAACACGGTGCGGGGCTGTCAGCATCCCCGCATGGGTTAGGATGGAAGCGACCTCAGAGATCATGTAGTTCCACCCCCCTGCCATGAGCTAGGACTCCTCTCACAGCACCAGGTTGCCCAGAGCCCCATCCAGCCTCCCCTTGAATGCTCCCAGGGACGGGGCAGCCACGACCTCCCTGCGCACCCTGTTCCAGCGCCTCAGCACCCTCACAGGGGGGAATTTCTTCTGCCCACTGTTCCTGTCCACAGCTATCTGAGAGAGGACTGCAGCGAGGTAGGTGCTGGTCCCTTCTCACACGCAATGAGTGACCGGACAAGAGGAGATGAACTCAAGTTGCACCAGGGACAGTTCAGGTTGGACAGAAGGACAAGCTGCTTCAGGGTCACCAGGCGATGGAACAGGCTGCCCAGGAAAGGGCTTGGATTGCCATCCCTGGGTGGGTTTCAGTGTGTAGATACAGTGCTCAGGGACACGGTTTAGGGGCTTGGTTGGTTTAATGATCTTTAAAGGTCTTTTCCCATCTCCATGGTTCTGTGATTAGTCAGAAGTGTAGTAGTTTCTCATTGTGAGTGGCAGTACACTCTAAAAAAATGCTCTTAAAAAAACAACGAAACCTTGCAGTCGAAAGATAAACTGCGTTCCAAGTGGGGATGAGTGGGATCCCCATAAAACTCTTTGTTTAGTCTGTCAAAGATAAGTTCGTTTTACGTACAACAATGGCTCTGATTTACATTCTCCATCTCTGAAGCTGAAAAATCACTGACATTTTTCAGAACGGAAGGTTTGTGCGCAACTCCTTGGCTCGTTCGGTGACTAAAACGAGCCCCACCTGCCTAATGGCGGATTAGTGGGAGACACAGAGCACATTTCCCCCTGTGGCACTGAAAATGGGAATCAACTGGGATTGTGGATAGTCTTAGTTGATAGAGCAGTGCACATCAAAAGATGAGGGGGCAACCAGACCTCAGTTTGTAAAACCAGGAGCCCATCCTCAGCTGTAAGGTCACAGCTGTTGGGAAGCAAAGGTGCTGCTGCTCCCCTCCCTGCCTGAAAGAAAGAGACAAGTGTTGGGAAAATTCAGATCTGATCATTTGTTTTTGCAATGGCAGGACCTCACAGAGAGCCATGAGAAGGCTCTGCCAGCAGCACGGGGCTACCAGAGTCAGAGAGCATTATGCCATGGGCTCAGTCCATTCTGCACACCCCAGGAACATGAGGTCTGGCCCCAGACTCATCAGCAGTATGGGAATAAAGTGAGATTATATTTTTTTGCCTATTATATTTTAAAATGCAGTTAGTTCTGAAACTTGGGGGAACTAACTCATGATACTACAGGTAGTCTCCAAAGGATGGTGTTTAATAAGGAGGTTTCCTTCTGTCTGTCACCCACCACTACCAGCAACATCATCTCTGTGCTTTGTTCACTGCATTCTACAACAAACCAACTGGTATGGTTGAGCTTTCAAGTACACGATCTATTCCTACAGTATCTAGATGTATTCTCTTGCACGTTGGGGAAAAGACAGGTAAGGCCAGGGGAAGTCTGCAACATCTCATGTAGGCTTGGTGCTCTTTGAAACCTTTAGATGGGAAATGCAAGTCAAGCTCAGACAGCTACACTGCTCGGAATGACCACCACCTTGCTGATAAACGAAGCCATTCTTGTGAAAAAAGCAAACATGAATTCTCGTGTAAGGGACATATCACTAATTTATCTGGAGCAGGGTTTAAATAAAAACCTTAGAGCTTCTGCTAAACCAAGTACTGCCTCAGATGGTTCTTGTTCAGTGAAACATCTGAAGACTACCTCTCAACATTGTATATTGTAATGAAGCACTGACCTGCTGCATGAATGTAGCAGGCTGAGTTGACAGTCTGACACAAGACCACTCCTGAACTCCCAGCATAAACAGCATTCCCTTTAATGTTGGAAAGGACTTTGGAGAAGGGATCTACAAGCCCAACTTAAGCAAATTGTCTTCAGCAGGTTACAGTGAGAAGACCAGAACGAGTGTCTTTAGGATCAAATCTGTCGTTCCAGTTTTCCTAACAAACAGCTGAAGGTTTGGTTGTAAATTGAAGCACTTCCCACTCCTATCGTTACTGGCGCTGAATGCTCCTCCCCACTTCTTGATCACCAAAAATAGTGGCTTTCTGTTGGGTTTGTTTTCCAGTTGTGTAGGCTCTAAAAGCTTTTGAATAGAGATGTGAACTTCTGCTTTCTGAGAGCAGGCTCGCTTTTCTCAGCTAGTTCTGGTAAGCTCCTTAAAAAGAGCCTACAGTACCCCAGAGCCACATCAACCACTAGATGATGAAAGCCATGGTCTTGGAGCATGTCCTTGTTTTTCTCAGTATCTAATATTAGCTTTGGATGGATACAAAAGTTCTGTGTCCTAATAATAACAGCTCTTCATCTGACACCGGATTATTTCTGCAGCAGTCACGATTCCTATTTTTCTGGAGCTGTTATTACCTTTACATATTGCACATTATTGTACTACACATTCTCGAGGAGTTGTTCTTCTAGCGCTAGCATATGGAGGACCATCAACTGTCAACACAGAAGTTCACGTATTTAGAGCGCTCAGATGTTATCTGACATGCATGGTAGATGCTGAAAAAAGTTTTGGAAACCATCTAATTATTCTGCTTGTTACCAGGGAGGGAAAGACTAACAAAAAGGAGTGCTTTCAGTTTCTAATGGTAGCTCGCGAACTTGCAAGGAGAGGCAGAGCATCAGAATCTGTGGAAGCCATACATTTGTCAGTCATACAATGGCATTGATCTCAACGGCTCCAAAAAACTTATGAGAAAATAAATCTGGTATTTACATTACAGAGACCCTAACATTAAATACATTCAGTGAACTGTGACAGCACATGTTTCTTCTGTGAAAACCTGTGTTTTTGGTAAAGAAACCTGGTTCAGCAATGCTCAATATGGATTGTGCAAACGTCTTAAACAGGTTAATAAATGTGACTGATGGGAGCAATAGGGCTGCTAGCAGAGAGAGACACCAGGGGCATGTGGTATCAGTTATCAGGCAAAAATGAAGTCCTGGTCCTGTGGAAATCAGTGAAGATTTTGCTCGTGGAGCTAATGAGACAAAATGCCTTGTGAAACTTCCAAGGTGGTTTTAATTCTGTCTGTTCTACAGTGTTCACTGGAAAGCAAGAATCCCATTTTCTTTGAAAACAAAGAAAAACAACCAAACAAGAGTTTTCAAAATACATTACCATTTTCATCAAAGGATAAATAAGAAAATCAAGGGGCAACAAGGCTTCACACTCCTTATTGTAACTCAGGTTGAAAGAGAGTAGGAATGTCACAAGAAGCTTCTCATGATGAATGCATGCCCACTGCCTTGCCTGCTGAAGAGTGTTGATGTGGGCTGTTTTCTCTGGAATCACAGGATCATTGAGGCTGGAAAAGACCTCTAAGTCCAGTTCAATGACCTGGCATCACCACAATCAGCTAGACCAGGGCATTAAGTGCCACATCCTCCAGTCTGTCCAGAGATGGGGACTCCACCACTCCCCTGGGAAGTCAGTTCCAGTGTCTGATCACCTTTTCCATGAGGAAGGGCTTGCTAACATCCATCCTGGCACAGCTTTAGGCCATGCCCTCTTGTCCTGTCGCTAGTTGCCTGTGAGAAGAGCCCACTCCTCGGTTGCTTTCACAGTTGGGAATAAAGAAGCCACACAATCTGTCTTTTGGTGGTCACCAAGTCACTTGCAAGCCTGGCATCTGGGTCTGTGCTGCATGTGAGTCACGGCAAGTATCTGAGCTTCCCCTTCCATTGCCCAATCACACGTTTCACACACGAGGTGCTTTTCCAAGCTCCAAATTTTTGTTTTATCATGGTTTTACCTTTCCAGATCCGAATTTGCAATGGCATTTTCAGGAGAGCAGTAATTTGGACCTTTAAAAAACAAACATCGCTCATAAAACCCGCAGGTGCAAATGAGCTGCCTAAAATCGTTGGCCCCAGGTTCCACCTACATTCTATTATTCACGTTCTTATTTATTAGCATTTGCACCTTTTAAAAGGGCACCTACCCACTTACCAGAGTCGCTCTTTATAGAACTCAAAAGCAAGGCTTTGTTATGGCTCACCGCTTCAGTTTGGTCTTTATTAACGCCTGATCCTCGTTAACGTGGTTGTTGAGCTACTCCTCGTTCGTGCCTACCGCAGAGAATGAGAGAAACCAGCGGGCCTGACTGCCCTTCCAGCTGCTGAGCGTGTGAGACGCACAACGGCTGCAGGCACACTGGACACGCCGTGACGCTTCCCCAGCCAGAGCTGGGACAAGCGGGGTGATTACCGAGGCTGGGGAGGCGGAGGAGCAGCCCTGCCCGGAGCTGCGCGGGCTGCCGCGGCGAGAGCTCCCCCTCCCGTTCCGCTCGTGGCCGGCGCGGCGGGGAGCGCCCCAGGAACCACCGGCTCCGTGGGCGAGCGCGGAGCTGCGTGTGTTCGCGCACGTATTAACACCCGTGTGCGCCCACACACGCAAGGAGAAGGCTCGAGGGAAAGGGGGAGGCTCTTGTGGGGTTGTTTTTTCCCCAAGTAGCAGCCGCAGCCGCTCTGCGCCAAGAGAAAGATGCGCCTCTTCGCTGGCTTCTCCCAGTAGTGCCCGTCATTTGCCTTCTTGCTCTCTGCTTGCCAAGGTGCTGTCAGCTTTCCACCGGGTTGTTGCTTAGTGATACCCGTCACAGTGGAAAACATGTGTCTTTCACAAGCTCACCTCTTCTCATTTCACCTGCATCCGAGGTGAAGCCGTAATAATGTCCATTTGCTTGGTTTACTGAGCTGTTTAATTAAACAATCATAGTTGTTCATAGGAAAGTACCTTTGATTTTAAGTTTTCTTCGTTTGACTCGAAGTGGAAACGTTCCTTTGACTTCTCATACGACATGTGAAGGTGATAGATTCGTGCCATCAGAAGCAAACAAATGCACTCAATAATTAAAATATCATCTCCCGGTCTCTATGTTTTTATTTAGGTGCAGCCAGGAAGTTTCATACAGATGGAAAACATGCATACGAACTTCTCCCTTGCTTCAGTTCCACCCAATCCCCACTTCCACATCAGTGAAGTTATTTCACTCCTACCTTTGAGAAGGGGTACATTCCACTCATTCCTGCGCTTGGGCGAATGCCCACAGCATTACTCACACACAGTAGTGTCTGCAGAGGCCTTTCTGCTGTGGATACTAATCTCAATCCAGAGTTTCCTTAGGTGATTAGAGGCTGTTCTGCAAAATGTCAAGACGTAGCCTCTCCAAAGCAGACCCAGTATGGGAGCTGAAATGGGAGTAGTGGCAGCTTTCCAAACACACAGGTCTGGAAATGTTTGGAGGTGCTTTCATATTGATGAATATTTCATTTTTTGTGGGTATCAGTGTCAAATCTGTACAGATTAACGGCAAGATAGAGCCTTAACACTGTTAATGCTTTTTAAAGGTCTGGCAAGCAGATACAGGCTTTATTTAACTTATAAAATCATTAATTAATGCTCCTCACCTGATATTTCCCATAATGTGATAACCAGAGAGAGAGATTAACTTGTTTCTCTGGTTCTTCGTTAAAAGATTCTGAATCTTTCATTAAAATGCCTTCTTGTTTCTCATTCCATTTCTTACTTTCCTGACACCAAAAGCAAGCAAGGAGAACTCTTTTCCATACTTCAGCATCAGAGAACACCCACACCATTAAAAATCAATCAATATTTAAACCTTTAAAAAGTTATCAGCCATGCATTAAAAACCAAATTAGTAAGATATGTCCCGGACACCACTATTGACTTTGGGGAAAAATCTTTATCATCTGTCTGCTGCTACACCCTATTTATCCACTACGGTTATTCAGGGACTCTGCTGCAACTTCTTCATGTTGAACACCATGCCAAAGATGAAGCAGGGGAAAATGAAGGAGCTGTGGCTAAGGAAGAAGCTTAGATGGAAGCTTATACCAGACTTGAACTTGGCTGTGATGTCATACGCATTTGCAACCTCTAGACTTCATTGAATTGTCCCTCCGAATGAAGCTCGTGAAACTTGAAAAGTTTAACTTGGTTCAAAACCATGGTCTACTTGCTGTGTCACACAGGTTGGTAAGAACACACTCCAAGCCTTATTTTCCAGTGGGCTTCTTATTTCCTTCTGGCTGGCATCCAAAATGCCGACCTTCAAAGGCTACTTTGGAGAAGGTCTGAGGCACCCAAGAGACCCTCCTACTCTCCAAGCCCCTGTTTCTCATGTACCCTGAAAGGAGGGGACTGTCAAAGCCAGAAGTAAAAGAGGTGATGGGTGGAGACTTGCACCCTGTGGATATCCCACAGGTATAAAACCTCCTTCTAGGTGAACTAAGGATATTTAGAGCCAAGGCAAATTCATTTCTTCACCTGTCATTTCTCAACAACATTCATACTTCCCATTCTTCTACTTCCCTATGCAGAAGATGGCAGAAGAGGTTTCTTGTTCTCAGTTTAAGATACGTTTAAGTCTTGCAGACAATGGGAGGAGAAGGAGAGAGGTTTCTGGGTTTGGGATGCAGTGGAAAGTTCTCCCTTCTTTTTAACTTTATGATTCTTTGATTGTGCTGATTATGTTCCTGAAAATATTGCAGTAATTTAATCGAGTTATTGCTAAAAGGAACCCCTCCTCTCTTTGTCCTCCTGTGAAGAAGAAAAGAATTCTTTACACTAAAGTTAGTGGTTTATACATCTTCTCATAATCCTGTATTTCCCCTGTGAGCTTTGTTGCATGATATAGTGTGTCAGTTTAAGTAACATCTGTCAAGGGATGGAAAACAATTACAGGTTCTTTTCATTCACAGAAGTCATTCTGAAGTTTCTTCATCCTTAATTTTCCTGTCATGCTTTCAAAACCATTGTATCATTTTGTCCAAATTACCCCCTGCATCGCATCTACAACACACCGTGTGTTACTCATTTCTGCCCTGGACCCAGAAAAACATGTCACGGTCTCTACACATACCAAATGATTTAGGCTTGGGTAAGGTTGGGCTTTGACACGTCATTATTTGACAATTACTCTTCTCCTGCAATGCCTGCTTTCCTGCCGGCATCTCACCGGAACCCTGCGTGACGTGTGATTCGATCTCTGGATCTTCTCGGTTATGTTTACATGAATTTAACACATCCTAATGTACAACAGCCATGCGTTCACGTCGCTGTGGTGAGAAGGCTGTCAAAAGAGCCACACACCTCTCTTGGAAATGCATAGCAGAAATATATCCAGGACTAGGATAGGGCATGTATTCTCAGCATAGGAAGACGTTCTTTATTCAGCAAATCAAAGAACAGCTGAGATTGGAAGGGACCTCTGGAGATCATATAGTCAACCCTCCTTGCTCAAAGCACAGCAAGCTGGCTCTGTGTCCAGTCATGTTTTCAATATCTCCAAGGGTAGTGACTCCACAGCATCTCTGGACTACATCTTCCAGTGTTTGAGCATTTTTACAATAAAAGACCAGATTTTTCCTATGTTTCAGTAGATTTTGCTATATTTTCATTTATTCATATGTGCTCCTGATCCTTTCACTGTGAAAAGCCTTGCTTCACCATCTCTACTTCTCCTCCATCAGGTATTTATACATGTTGAACACATTCTCCCTGAATTTTCTCTTCTCCTGGCTCAGCCATCCCAAACCTCTCAGTCTCTCCTTGTATGCCAGAAGCTCCAGTCCATTCATCATCTCTGCATCACTTCACTGCTCGTGTTCCAGTCTGTCCATTTCTCTCTTATACAGGGGATTCTGCACTCCAGACGTGCCTTCCCAGGGCTGAGCAGAGAGGAAGAATCACTTCTCTCAACCTGATGGCAGCGCTCTACCTACCTCACTCTAATCCTTGTTGCTGCAAGAGCACACTGCTGGCTCACATTCAGCTTGTTGAACAACGGGTCTCCAGGGCATTCTCGGCAAAGCCGCTTTCCACATGGCTCCCTACCACTCCTCTCTGGGTGCAGGACGTTGCATCTCTTTGCTGAACTTCAGGAGCTCCTCATCAGCTTGTTTCTTCTGCAAATGACTCCATTTGATTTGATTAATGATCATTTAGGTAATTAGTATCACTATTATTGGGAAAGAATTTGTTGTCGTGAACTGTGTCGCTTTTGCTAATGAAATAATTCTGTTAATGATAATAACCTAGGTCTCTTACTGCCAGAACCAAGAACAGACTTTGCTCAACGACAGTGCTGCGAATCCAGCTCTGCACAGGTAGGACATTTTGCCTTAACACAGGATCAACGGACGCATCCATCTCCATCCAAGGTTATGGAAATCACACGTGGTTTCCAGTTTCTTTCCACTCCACTGCTAGTTAAAGCAGAAGTGCCATGTTCCCACCACTCCCTCTCACATACCCAGAAGGTGCTGACGGTCGCACACAACGTCCAACCCACCCAACCAGCCGGGTGAAGGCTTCACACAAGGCTTCAGCCTTGGGTAAAGCTGAGGGTCAGGAGCTCTGAGCATGTCTTGATTAGCATTGAAACACTGCCCACATACCGTCCACCCCTGCCATGCTGTGGTTTATTCACTAGAGCTCCCCGGGTTCGCCACCAATTCGGCAAGCACAGGCCACAATTCACAGGGCTTGTCGAGCCAAGGCTCTGTATTTTCCCTTTCCTTTCATTCCTGGCACAGCATGAGAAATTGTGTCTTGTGTGTCACAGCTAGCACCTCTTGAGGCCCAGTGTGAGAAGCCGTAGACAGATGTTTATTGGTTTTACCTGAACTGCCAACAGCAGAACCTGCTCCAAGACCAGCTTCAAAACCTAGCCACCCGTCTGGCTAGTTGGGGTCTCCTTGTCTGTTGTTAACTAGTATTACACCTCCTAGCTAGTATTACTGTTACTTTTCAGATGAGAAATCACCGGGAGAGAGATAAAGTGACAAAACACATGTACTTGAAGAGTCTCGTGGCCTCAACTAGAACCCAGCTCTTGTGTCTTGTAGGACAGTCCTGTCACCATTAGAACACGTAATCTAACCTTCTCGGAAAAAAATGAAACGTGAGCCTCCCTTTGAACCAGCTTGACTTTGAGCTCACTCGTGAATCGCCAGCGACCTTTGAGAGAACACAGGGACGGCACCATTGACAGATTTTGCCTCAGTTGGCTGCAAATAAAGTTATTTGAAATAACTGCCAAAGCTGTAATTTATCAGGTTTTTCACAGATTCCACGAAGGCAGGGAAACGCGAGGCTGAGAGGCTTTCTGCAGGCAGCGCACGCCAGGCGTTTGTGCATGAATTGCAGGAAGGGGAAAGATATGTTTCTCTTAGAGCTGTTGTTGCCATCGTGGAAAGCGAACAAGCATCTGTGCTTCGGCAAGCAGTGGAAGGAAGGTGTTCTGTGAAAGGGAGCATGTGGGAAAGCGGCTTAAAATGGTGAGAGTGTATGTAAGTAGCAGGAGTTCTGAATGCCGTTGGGGAGAAGAACTGGAACAAGGCTGACACATAGAAAGGTGGTGAGAAAGCAAAAAGTAATGCAAAGAGGAGTACACTGGCGAAAAAAAACCCCTCTGCTTTTGGCTAGAGAATAGGTCTGATCAAATTCCAAGAGAGAGAGGAACACAGAAAGAGGAATGATTACAGGGCAGATGGAAAGTGTATCTACTGGCTAATTGCACAGAGAACATGGAAGTTAGTGTGGTTTACTGTGGAAACTCATATAAAGCTGAAAATCAGATGTCCAAGCAGGACTCCTAATGCAGCAGTGAGCTATATATTCACACTACACAGTCTGTAGTGTGACCATCCTCTGCAGCCTTTGCCCCTGATCTGAAGAAATGGGAATATTGGTATTTAGTAATACTTAACTCAAGAGGACTGCCTACCTTAAACCACCCCAAGTAAGGGCTGCACCACCAGTCCTACGGTCCTTAGTCTCACTCTGAGACCGATGATTTCCCGTGTCACTACACTGTGAAGCTGAACCCAAAATAACAATTTAATACTTGAGTGCCCAGAGCCAGGCAGATGTTTTGCATAAAAGTGTTCTCTTGTGCATGTCAAATGCCTGCAGCTTCCCCCTGGAGCTGGTGGGTGCTAAGCTAAGCACCTCTGAAAACCAGGTCACTGTCACTCAGGAGCTCAGAAAGCAACTGAGGTGCCACAGTTTGACTAAACTTACAAGTAGGTGACATCACGATGGAGCAGTGGTCTCTGAAGGACTGCCATGTTTTCAGTCACTGGACTTTGGGATGTACAGGCACAAACATAAATCAGATGCCCGAGTAGCTTGGAACACCCTCTAGAGATAATACAAGGCTAAAAGAAATAGGGGGTGAGAGAAGAAAAAAAGGAAGATGGGGGGGATCGATGAGGAAAAGGGTTGGAGGTGTTGTTCACGGTTTCTTTTGGACTAGCTTGGCCATGTCTGTTTGGCTCTGAATGCAAATTATTAGGAGGCATAAAATAAACATAATGAAGTGGGACTTATCCCATGTAACATGTTATACAAGTGTGGAACACATGTCCACAGAATGTCTGGGGGAGAAAAAGTCTAAACAACCTCAAAGAAGAGGTTAGAAAAGCCAGACTTAGAAACAGAGCCATGTAGTTTAATTAAAGACTTGATAGAGCATCTGGCTCAAGAAGTCTATAGAGGGTGGTCAGGTGGGAGCCAAGCAGACACACTACAGGTAATATGTTTCTATACTTGCTCCATCTCTCCTTCTCTTCCCTCCAGCACTGGCTCTTACCCAGGACAGGGCGTATCACGTTAGATGCTCCTTTCATCTGACTCAATGCTCTTACACTCTGTTTTGTATCAGTAGCTTATAGTTTTCCTTCTATAGCTTAGTCAAGTGTGTTGGCCTGGATCAATTGTCCCTCCTTCCGTACAGCAGCAGCAGCTATGATCACTATAATGTTCAAATTTTAAACATTTTAGAGCATGCAGCAGGCATTTTAATTACGGGGATTAGAAGGAGAACAGATGCAGTGAGTCAAGTGCCAGGCAAAAATAAATGCACCCCCTTTTGAACCTGAAGGTTATCACTTGGTGTCCCTAACAGACTGCCAACAGGACAGCTTCAAAAAGCTGGGGGAATCATTCTGGAAAACACCTCTATTGACCAAGAGGATTTACCTCAATCAGGGGAGAGAATATAGAGAGGTGAGGGAGAGGGAGAGANTCCGAATAGTTCAGAGCAGGACAAGTAGAGGACATCTGTGTGTTGTGGAGTAACCTTTGAGCCTCTGCCTCTGTGCTCACAGCAGAGCTGGGGGACAGGAGGAGAGCAGAGGGAGAGGGAGAGAGGGAGAGGGAGAGGGAGAGGAGAGAGACCTTTGCTTATCTTGTTTTAATTTCCCAATGCCGTTTAGTAAGTGCTGCGTAGAAAGCACTACATTGATCAGACACAGAATTACAAGGACAGACCCACGTGATTTCGTGTAAGGCAGATTTTCTCACTCAAAATTTCAAACGATCCTTTAGCATCCAGGTTGAATTCCACATATTGAAAATTGGTTCCCAAACAGACACTACTCTTCATTTACCTGGCAGCAAGTGGGCACAGAGGGTGAGAAACCCCTTAGAAAACCATTTCCTCCAGTGCTCTGTGCTTTAAAGTTGATCAGTAAACAGCAAGCCAGTGCCGGGTGTCTGGTGCAGAGCGCTCGTGCTGCGCAGCACTGCCCAGGGAGTGGCTAGTGGCTTTCTCAGGAACTGGATCTTTCAGGCATACACTTCAAAGGGCACTCAGAAATAGAAAGGTACAGAAACCCAGGTGGAGGTAACAAAGGCACCGGTGACTATTGCAAAGTTTGCCTCAGATGAAATGCGCAGCCAGCCTCGGTGGAAAATGCAGAGCTTCCCATCTAAGCACAAAAATAGACAGAAAAAGGAGCACAGGTCTTGTCCCCTCACAACCAGCATCACCAGCAGAAAGAACATTTAGCATCACATCTATGTTTTGCTATGCCTGTGAATAGCAAGCAGCAAAATAGAAACAACATTTCACGGTCCTGAGAAACAGGCATTTTAGCTGAGAAGTGGTTGCATTCATCTATTTAAATCCATATAAAATGTGAATGCTGTGCATGGCTGCCAGCTTCCTACTGCACTCTGACTTTAAGCACTGGATTGTATCACTGCCTAGCAATTGAGGAGTGATTTAGGTAGAGTTTTTTAATCTATTTCTCACCTCATGTACAAAATCCACCCCCCCCCCACTCCTTATTTTTTGCTGGACCCTCTCAAATTGCATCATCACCTGGGATTTTAAGGGATGGTGAGATGGAACTCACAGCAAAAACCAATCCATAGAAAATGTGTAGATTTGTGGGTCAGGGAGTTGAACGGGAGCATGTGAGCAAGCCTTTGTTCAGCACGGCTGTCATTTCCCTTTGCTGCATTTCACTCTTGCCCAGACCATGGACTCCTTAGGCAAGGGACCATCTCCTTTGTTTCGTTTTTGAAATGTGTCTGCTTGGAGTTTCCCACTGCTCCTAAGGTTCAATTAAATATAAATAATAAATAGTTAATGGGTTGCCGAGCTGCAGAGGTGGGGCTAATCAGCTGAGCCTTCATGGGGTGGCTAATGATGGATTAGGAATGGGGGGAACTGATAAAGCTGAATATTTAAAGGCTAATATTGTACAGGATGATGGATGCTTTGTCAGCTTCGATTGCTTATGACCAGAACTAACGCTGTGCTTATCTTCCTCCTCCTCCTTTAGTAGATTATTCAGCTCCAAAACATTGCTGTTTTGAGTCTCTGTCCAAATTCCCCTGAGTGGAGCACTGCCTGTCAGAGGAGATGGCCTAAGATGCAGTCTTACAATTGAAATGGGGCTGGGAAGTGAAAAAACAGTGACTCTGTGAAGGAGGGGTGTTATCAGCTGCACACTCATCTGCTCCTGTTCCTATTCAGCTCGCTGAAATGGAGGGATTTCAATTGATTTTGGTTTCTTCGCAGCGCTGGCTGGTGAGCCAGCGAGAAGGGCGCTGCGTTGTGTGAGCGTGAGGCGCAGGAAGGGCACATCCCTCTGTCTGCCTTGCGCTGCTGAGAGCTTTGGCTTCTCACCCATGCTGAGCACTGATGAGCTGCTGTAATTGCTGTGGTTTGTGTGTGGAGTGAAAGGAGTAGCATACACCTACTCATTCACAGCCACACTGATTTATTTGTTAAAAAACCCAAATAATGATGCGTTTATTATAATTTCTTAATCAGCAACACATGATGTTCTGAGATCTGTATCTCAGTGTGTGTATTTGGGCTTAAAAATCACCACCTTTTAGTGCCAAATTCTGTCCAAGAGACAGGACTGCTACTGAAATCAACTGATGCTAAACAATGCTGTTTTCTTCCAGAGTCTAACTGGGGGATCAATAAGACCTTCATCTTTCTCGGCAGTCTGTCAGCTACTAGGAAGACAGGCAGCCCTGTAGACAAGATACAGACAACGAGGTCAACAGAAGTGGATTCTCTTCTCAGTTTGCCTTAGGGGTTTTGCAAAGCCTCGGACAAATCACACAACCTCTTTTGCTAAACCTCCTGCCTTCCAAAATGGAAATGATCGTAACCGTCTACTTCCCCAGGAGGTTAGGGAGTAAATCAATTCTCTGTAGCTATGGGCAGGGGGTGGGGACAACTACCTGGATGCTTTGGAAGGAACATAATTCTGTTAGCTTTCACGTTTGCAAGTGGCCCGAGAATGCACCTAAGATTCAACATATTCAAAATCAAGCAACACCTAGAAGAAGCTGAGGTTATACAGCTGGTACAGTTGGTATAATACATGGACATCCAGAGACTTCCTCTCTCATGCACATGATTTCTTTTGGATGAGGTCAGACTAGCTATGAAAGATCGGAAGGTGGAATATTCCCAACCCAATGAGAATCTTTGGGATTGTTTGACTTTAGATGGTAGTGAGAAAAATATTGCCACATGTCTTCTGTTAGAAAAGACATCCAGTGCTGGCATTACTGCTGGCTTTGATGTATTCTTTGCTACATTAGTCCAGGGCATGCTGATGTAAACACAAGTGTCTCTTCACCTTTCATCTTTCTTCTTCAACCTTGATACTGACCCCCTGCAGCGGCTTCTTTCTCCTCCTGGGGAGGCTTAACAAAGTCAATTGATAGAGAAAAAAGGAGTTTCATTTATCTTCTCCGCTATAAGACTCTAAAGAAATAGAGACATCTATTGTACGGTCTCTGAAGCTCTTGAAATACTGTGAGTTTTTCTCTTCAATCCTGAGGGGAATTGAGCCAAGAAGGGAAAAAAAGACAAATTAAATGAAAAAAAAAACGTGCATGTGGCTTTGTGCACAACTTCAAATCCAGTAAATACATTGTGCTTCAACTTCTGATAGTTTCTGGAGGGGAAAAAAAAGTGAGAAACTCTACATTACAGGCAACACAAGTAGCCATGACTATAGACAGCTTGGTCCATCATTGCTTATTACACAGCTCCAGCTTCTGATGCCTGTAACTGTCAAACATTAACTCCTTTGTGAGGATTCTTTGTGTGCTTGGTGTGTCAGCTGACAGCTAAAACAGTACGTGCAGCTTGCAAAATAAGGTTGGCAAAACATGCATTTTGCCTGTTAAAAAGTATTGCTGGACTGCGTGAAGGAGAAACTCCTCTAGCTCCGTGCTCTAAACCTCAATCTGGAAAAGAATTTGCCAAAGACTTGGTGGATGGGGTGTCTGTTTCCATCACAGACCTCAGGTCTTTCCACATTCTACCACCTGATAGGTCCAATGGTAATGGATATCTGTTGCAGATTTACTAGGGTGGATGTATTTTCTTAGAAAAGGTCTCTGTGGAGGTGAGCACAAGCATTTAGAGAGGGTTCTGCTGTTGCTTTCCACAGTCCCACCCATAAAACATATTTGAAAAGAGAAGTCCATGATTAGGATGAAGGCCGTGCCGACCAGAGGATGATTGGAACCTAATGAGAACAAGATGAGGAGGCTGTGGTAAGAATGCAAGAACAGTAGCTGTTAGGGATGGTGTGTGGGACTGAATGGACAAGGCTGAGAGAAAGCAATCATGGATTTGGGCCAGGAGTCAAATATGGCCCACTGAAGTGAGACGCTGTTAGGAGAAGGGAAAGGGATGAAAGAATTTGGCTGAGGGTGAGAGACAGAGGGTCCTTGGGTATTACAGTATAATCTTTTTAAAGAGTCAAAAAGGGCTGTGAAACTGAAAAAAATGTATGCTCCACTTCTTCAGTGACTGCTGCACTTAAAGAACATCAACCTACCGCTGCTGAGTCTTGAGGAGGCTCCAGTAGCTGTGTGATACAGTGGGTATCACAGGCCTTGCCCTAGTTCTAAACCATTTGAGTTAGGAGAATTCTGCATAAAGGGGACAAGAGAAGCTCAGTCTCTTAGACTGTAACTCAAAGAACAGTGATTTGAAAAGCTAAAGTCTCACCCATTAGGAGACTGCAGGTTTTATTGCCCACAGGACCCTAATTCTCCTCAGTTTGTGTGTATTATTTTAATCAGACTTTAATTGCATAATCATGTTCCCTTTCCACAAAACACCTAGCACATTAAGTGCAAGAGTGAATATAGCTCAGGAAATGAGTCCAGGAACTTGTCACCAGTACAGCATGAGGTGCCTTGGTAGCTCTTCGTAAGTGCACCCCTCTGGCAATTTTCATTAGCTTCGTCTTTCTGCACCGAAACATGCTACTGCATTGTCATTTTTAGACTGTGCTTATGAGCTGAAACTCCCTACTTAGCAAAAGTTTGTTCCATGACACTAGCTAACTAAACTGACTCCATGCCAGCTCCTTCGGAGCAAAGCGTTATTCTCTCAGAGACAGGCAGCACAGAAAGCACAGATTTGGCACCAGAACCTTAACTCTCCTGTCATCTTTCCAGTTTCTGCAGGTTCTCTTGATTCTACTTTTTCCCCTTTTCCAGTTCAGGAGAAGCTGCTTACAAAATGCCACAGCACGTCCAATCCTGGAGGGGATCAGAAGGAGGTGGTTAGCAGATTGAGAGAGGTTCTTCTCCCCCTCTACTCTGCACTGGTGAGACCACATCTGGAGTGTTGTGTCCAGTTGTGGGCCCCTCAGTTCCAGAAGGACACAGAGCTGCTGGAGGGTGTCCAGCGCAGAGCAACAAAGAGGATGAAGGAGGTAGAACAGCTCCCTGCTGAGGAAAGGCTGAGGGAGCTGGGTCACTCGAGCTTAGAGAAGAGGAGGCTGAGGGGGGACCTCATTAATGTCTATAACTATGTGAGGGGTGGATGTCAGGAGGATGGAGCCAGGCTCTTCTCAAGGGCATCTGGTGACAGNGATTCTATGACTCTATTTGTGCCTTCTTTTACATTATCCTTCAGCATAATTCTTTCCAATCACGGGGAGTAATGCCAACAAAGTAAAGTATGTCATATGTGTAAAAAAAAGAGACATTACACTTGCATTTTTGCTGTGAATGTAATCCATGGGACTGTTCACTCATGATTTATTGTACCAAAGCCTCAAAGTCATAGGAGAAATGGATGTAAGTGACTGTAAACACATAACGGACCATACTCGTGTTTAAATATCTGTGGAATGAATTCACTGAAATCCAGTCTCTGTTATTGGTCGGTGCTGTTGATCAGGTCTGAGATGAGATTAACCAATTACTTTAGTGAATGTGCTAATGGGCCAAACCAAAAAACAAACAAGGAGTTCAAAACCACTTCAAAACTCACAGGCAAAACAGAAGACTTTCTTGATTTGGGGAGAAAAACCAACAAGACACATTTAATGCACACAACATAAAAGCTTTCACACAAATACTTACAGACATGCTCTTACATGAGCTGAGCTCCTTCCTCCAGCCTCTCATGGGAAAGAAACTTCCAGCAGTTCTTTTCCTCGTGGAAACATGATGTCCATTTTTTAGTCTGTGTATCTGATCCTCAGTGCCAACGATTCCTTTAAGGATCAGTTTCCTGCTCCACGTGCTTCCAATCCAGTCCTCTATTTCAGTGCACTGATTCCTATGGGCCACAGGCAGGACTCTCTCTTTCTGCATTACAGCAAACATTGGATTGCAGGTGAAACTGTTCCCCTGCTGATCTCTGAGCTTCCAAATCCCACTCTCTCCATTCAGCAAGTTCTAAATAGCAAGGAGGCTGCTGTGCCCAGTTCTAGTGACATGTGCTTCCTCCTTGAACAAAGACCAGACAAGACCAACTCCCAAAAAGAAACAGGAAGCTCCAAACTAGTTGCCCCAGTTTGCAGAGTCAAAAATTCAGAATTGCAAGACCCAGAGGTCTTTGCCTGGGCACTCAAAAATATTTTGTCACCTTTGATGCTAAGTGATGGTTGAAATTACTTCTTCAGCTCACAAGGAGGTTGTTCGTAAATCTCTCAGCTGTGTCATGGTGGAGCACCGCAGGACAACACACAAAGCAAGGCCGAGCATGCTATAAATAAAGCCTGCTCATGCCATGCCCCAAACAACTATGGGAAAACAAAAAGAACGCCCATACAGTACAGTTATGAAGGCAAAGACATACTAAAGACATTATGTGGGTCCAGAGGAGGGCCATGAGGATGATCAGAGGACTGGAGTATCTCCTATATTCAGTCTGTTCAGCCTGGAGAAGGCCACAGAGAGGCCTTATTGCAGCCTTCCAGGTCTGAAGGGGACCTACAAGCAAGCTGGTGGATAATGACTTTAAACGGAAAGAGGGAAGATTTACATTAGGTTGTAAGAACATGTTCTTTACTGTGACGGCGCTGAGGGACCGGAACAGGTTGTGGAGGCCCTCTGGAAGTGTTCAAGGCCAGGCTGGTCGGGGCTCTGGGCTGGTGAGAGATGTCCCTGCCCATGGCAGGGGGTTGGAACTGGATGATCTCTGAGGTCCCCTCCAACCCAGACCAGTCTGTCGCTCTATGGGAACTCGCATTCTCTTCCCCGTTGCTCTCCGTCTGCAAGAGCAGATGCAGGCAGGGTCAGAGCAGGGGAGGCGGCAGTACAAGGCCTGAGGGTGGCCAAGGAGCCAAAGGAACCACCGTGCCCCCAGCACCTCCCGCCCCGCTGGGCCCGCAGCCGTTAAGCGCGGCAGCCTGTGGGGCGACATCGCCACCCTCGCTTTACGACCCGGCGCGTTTTGCGACACTCAAGATGGCGGCCCCCAGGGCACAATGAGCCCGCCGCTGGTGCCACGGGAGGGCAGCGAGGCCGGTAGCGGGCGGAAGGAGTCACCGCCGGGGCCTTATCGGGGCCGGTGTGTGTGGAAGGGATGTGGGGCTCCCTGCTGCGGCGCGGGGTCCGTGGTGTCCGAGGTGTTAGCGGCCTCCGGGCTCTGTCGTCGGGCGAGCCCCCCTGGAGCCAAGTGGTGTCTGAGGCCGAGAAGATCGTGGGATACCCGACGTCCTTCATGAGCCTGCGGTGCCTCCTGAGCGACGAGCTCAGCACCATCGCCATGCAGGTCCGCAAGCTGGTGGGCACCAAGCACCCGCTGCTCGACACCGCCCGGTAAGAGATGGATGGGACTGGCCGCCAACCCCCCCGGTCGTGTGGGATGTGCCAAAAAAAAAAAGGCCCTTAGTAACGGAAGGAACGCGTCCATGTCACTAGCGGTGCCTGTCCTTTTACCGTTAAGGACTGTACCGCTAGGACACTTCAAAATGATAGCATTACCCGCAGTATCTACCGTATGAGGAGAGGCCGAGAGCTGGGTCTGTTTCTCTTGGAGGAGACTGGGAGGGGGATCTCACTAATACTTAGAAATAGCTAAGAGTCGAGTGGCAGGAGGAAGGGACCAGGCTCTTTTCAGTGGTGTCCAGTGACAGGAAAAGGGGCAGAACTTCTCTGGATGTGTTCCTCTGCGCTCTACTGCAGCTGGTCGTACTTTAGCAGTGGAGTTGGACTACATGAACTTCAGAGGTCGCTTCTAACCCCTATCATCTGTGATTCTAGTTCTGTGTAATGTGCTTGGGGAGATTCTGCTTTAGCGTGTGTGTCGGTCTAGATGATCTCTAGAGGTCTCTTCCTACACCGTCAGTTCTGTGATTTCATGACAGTGCTCCGATCAGTGTATTTTGTTACGTAGAGCTTTCAGAAAACCCTAACTGGTTTAAAATATCCAGCTGGGAGCTTTTGTGTTTCCAAGGTAGACTGATGAAAGGCTTGCATCCATGCCAGTAAGCAGAAGTTGAGGTTGCTGGGCAGTGTTTACTTAGACAGTAAAACAACAAGTGATTTGTGATGGTTTTGCAAACAATTAAACACGAGAGTTAATAGTAATAAAAAAGTACAATTTTCCAAGGGTTGTGGGTCCAGTGGTTTTGTTTGGTTTATTTGGGGCTGTTTCTCCCTTGATAGAACCATTTGCTGTAACCTGTAACTACAGGTTGTACTGTTAGTACAACCAGTGTTTCGTACTCCCAGTATTTTTGAACAGCTACAAACCAAGACCTAACACTTGTTCGAAACAAAAGGCTTTGCTTTTCTTGCAAAGAATAAACATGTAGCTGTGCAGGAGCTTGGCAAATCAGTGTAAGGATATAAAAACTAGGCTTGTTTTGCAAGCTTGTTGTCTCTAAACCTGCTTGTCTTGAGTGAACAAAGCTTTCTGAAGAAACATTCTGTTCAGTGAGGTAGATACAGATTTGGGTTGATTTTGCTGTGAGTGGATTTTCCTGGAAGAAATAAATCAACTTGCTAAAAAAAGTGGGAAATACTCAGCTTTAGAAAACAGATGGGAGGGGGATTTGGTGGGTTGTTTCTAGATGTAGTTTGTTGTATTATGAGTGGTTTAGCAAAGACTTGTATTTTTTTTAAGGGGAGGGACAGGAAAGAAATGTTTTCTGCCTTTGTATCGAACTTTATGGTGAGTTGATAGAATACAGGCAAAAGGAAGACAACAGAGCAACGTGATTGGACTTTCAAGCTTCCACGCAGTTGTAGAAGTATCAGAGACCCACAGTGCTAAAGCAGGGCTCCATTGCCAGCTGTAGAGAGTCAGTTCAGTGTGCCCTAGTTGCTGTGAATAAAATGTAAATACAGTTTTTTGGGGTGTAGTTGGAGGTTTTGTGGTCCTACTGTGGTGTGGGGTTTTGTTGTTTTAAGTAGGTTGCTTCAGGCTCAATTCTGTGAGCCTAAGTCTGATGGCCTTGACCTTTGTGTTATGAGAGCTAATTTCTTGCTGAGAGGTTTTAGTACTCCTGTAGCAATGCACACGTTATACTTTGCCTTGTTTTATGGTCTGGTTCTGCAGCAAGGTGATTTTTGACCTTGTTCTTCCTTAATTATCTTAATAATCTCTTTGTGAAATGTAACTGTTGTATGTTTGACTATAAATCTGATTGATTTCAGTTATGGCTGTGAGATCTATGCCCTGACTTGCTATAACAATTTAAGAAACAGGTCTTGATATTTGGGTACACGCTTTAAATCTCCAGTTGATTAGCAATGCTTATGAAGGTACTGAGGTTTCCTGTCGCGTGTTCAGGCAATGATTTTTAAAGCATGGGTAAAGTATTCTTTGGTGATTGGTTAGAAAACTTAAGTAATGGATACCTCCTGCAACTCTAATCTTTCAGAGTGAGTGCATAAATACTGTATGCTTCTATCAAGCACTCCAGCCCTTGAGGTGTTTCTGTTTGTGGGAACATTGAAGAATTGTGTAGTTACACTGATTAATTGCATGTGCTGTTTCTTGAGTTTCTACTCATTTATTTTTGAGGTTATAAGTGGTGACAAGCAGATAATGATTGCTTGCTGTCGTTTCAAAGCGATATTCATCTTCTTTAGCCATCTGTGAGCGGTGGCATTTTGTCATCGGTGTTTTTGTGTCTACCCTTCCTTGCTCTCTAAATGCTTTGGTTGCCTTTCTTTAGATCATTAGGGATTTCTTAGGCATTCACAGAAAGACTTCTGTGTTATAGACATCAGGAAAAACTTCATTGAAAGGGTCATCAGGCCAACAGCCTGCCCAGTGAGAGGGTTGAATTGCCATCCCTGGATGTGTTTAAAAGTCGTGTTGATGTGGAGCTTAGGGGCACGGATTGGTGATGGCCTCGGGATGGTTAGGACAGTGGTTGGACTGGATGATCTTAGAGGCCTTTTCCAGTTGAAGTGATTCTGTGGTCTGTGGGAATAGGCTCTGAGCTGGGAGAGCATAAGGTGTAGTTGCCAGCCCACAGAAAGCCTTCAGTGTAACAGGAGTACTGGTGAGCATTTTTAACCTTTACTGAGCTTTGGGTCGCTAGGTTGTCGTAACGCATAGCCCGTGCAGAGAGCTTTAAAGAAGGCAGCTTAAAGATAACTGTCCATGTGAGACAAGCATGTGGAGGAACAGCTGTTTGGGCAGTGTATGTTTCTTTGATGATCCCATCCATTTCTTCCTCTCCTTTGGATGTGGCAGTGGCAGCTTCTGGGTGTACGTGGCTGTCATGAATCAGGGCTGCAGCAGGTGTTCTCCCGGGATGATGTGCAACCCTGATAGCTCCTACCAAGCCTCTGCCTCAGCGGCAGCTTTAAATCTGTGAGCTATTGCTGACTCTGCTCTTCGGAGGGTAGAGATGGGTAACTGAGCCTTACAGTGAGGGATTTGGGAGTTCTGTAACCCACGTGAAGTTGAGTTTATCTTTTTTTTCTATTTTCTATTTAAATTTTTGATTTCTTGAGTGTCAGCTACATGGAGTGAACATCCTCAGCACTGTTTGTGCCAGACTAGTGCGAGAGAGAGCGAAATACTGCATTTCAGTTTAGAAAGGCTAATGTCTAGTGGTTAACAGCTCATTGGAAGCTGGGCTATCTGGATTATATTCACAGCTGTGCTTTTGGCTTTCTGGCTAGGGCTAGTCACTTAATTTTTCATGCTAGCATTTATTTATCTGCAAAATGAATAGCGTAGCATCTCTTTTCCGGAGGTGTTGCACTTCATTCATTAGAGCCTCTATCGATAAGTGTGATCCTTCAGTGGAAAATGGTGCAAAAGCAGTATCAATAAAGAATACTTCAGAAAACCACTATCATTAAAACATTTAGCTCTAATGGTTACTCTGAAATCAGAATTGCAGTCTGATTCCTTCTGGATCTCTCAGCTTGTAGTCCTCTGAGTCGCTGTATAGTTCTTCAGAGACTGCAGGTTTCTTTCCCTGTAACAAGGTGTTTTCAGCAACTGTTCACAACTAACCTTTAAACTTCACTGGCTCTGCAGGCTTTCTTGGACTAAAGGGAAACTTTTCAATGAAGGAATGTGTGACCTCCTTCTAGGGTTGTGAAGCAAACAAGTAGGGAAGTGATTGTCCTCCTGTACTCAGCACTGGTGGGGTCACACCTTGAGTACTGGGTTCAGTTTGGGGCACTCAGTACAAGAAAAACATTGAGGTGCTGGAGCGGATCCAAAGAAGGGCAGCAAGGCTGGTGAAAGGTCTGGAGAAGAAACCTTGTGAGGAGTGACTGAGGGAGCTGGGCTGGTTATTCTGAAAAAAAGGTGTCTGAGAGGAGACCTTATTGCTGTCTACCTAAAAGGAGGTTGTAGGTAGGTGGTGGTTGCCCTCTTCTCACCAACAGCAGGTGATAGGACAAGAGGAAGTGGCCTCAAATTTTGCCAGGCAAGATTTAGGTTAAACAATAGGAAAACCTTCTTCACAGAAAGGTTCATCAGTCCTTGGAACAGGCTGCCCAGTTGGGGTTTGCATCCCTGTCCCTGGATGTACTTGAGTCTTGTAGATCTGGAGCTTAGGGACAGGGTTTAGCAGTGGGCTTGACAGGGTTAGGGTAATGGTTGGACTTGGTGATCTGAAAGATGTTTTCCAACCTGAACAATTCTATCATTTTAAGAAATCTCTAGTCTTCTCTTTGCCCCTCTGTCCTAGGTTGGCATAAATCCCTCTAAATATAGGAATCTGTAACTGGCACAGCCATCTACTGCTCTCAAATACATAGTGTGAATAACGTTTTCTTTATTTAATCTCCCTTGGGAAGGGCTGAGCTTGCTGCAGATTGAAAACAGTAAATATTATGGCCAATGCATCACTTTTATAATACCACTAAATGGAATGGAACACTTCACACACATAAAATTATTATGGGATAGCATTTAGCTCTAGCCATGCTGTCATTAGCTTGTGGGAGGAATGATTGTATTTTAGTTCTGTCAGAACTGTTTGTCGATGATAAATGCTTAAGGGGACTTAGTTTTTCTGGATTATTACAGAAATAAAAAGCCTAGACAGGCCAGGTTTTGTTCTGTCGCAGCCGACTTTTGCATAGACCTCCAACTGTTTTAAGCACAGAACATGAAGTGCAGTCCAGAGTAGCAACAAGTTCATACACGTTTCAGTTTAAATATCTGCTGAGGCTGGTTTCCTGATAGTTCTCTTTCTGTGCTAGCTTGAAATGACTGTACTCAGTAGCACATGTCTTGTAACTTGGAATGGGGTGTGCATTTGCCCTCCTGTGTGAGTGACCGGTTTCAGCAGAGACCTACAGATTTGTTCCGACGTTGTGTTTGTGGAATTGTTATTGCTGGTGTGTGTTTTGTCTTAAGAGAGCAATGACCTTATTAAAACTCTCCTTTTTATGATTGTAGGTGCTGTGATTGACTACGGGTAGCTTTTCAGCAGCTTGTTTCAGATATCACATAATCACTTTTAATTTGTTTCTGGGCTAGAGAAATGAGAGTGTCTATTTACTTGGCACAGCGTCTGGTCAGCTTAACTGCTTCTAAACCTAGAGCTTACTGCTGTCATTTGGGTTTTACTGAATTGTTCAATATTTAATGGATTTTGGGGGGCGCAAAGTCACTCTCCTGCTCTTGATGGATCAGAACTTAAGACACATTCACCTTCATTCATTACTTTTTTTCAGCCTGCTGTGGCAATGTCAAAAGTAAATGCTGTGGTAGAGATATTAACTTTCCTCTGGTCAGGATGCCTGTGCAGCGAGCTGTGATGTAACTGTTGTGTCAGTTCACAGTTCGTGTTTAAGGGGCCTTTAGGTTTCTTTTAAGAGAAAAAAAACCTTTTCATTTTTGTTGGGTTTGGCAGGGAGAATCTCACTCTTGAGAAGAAAGCAAATGAGCTGGCTGTGTGCGTGTGTATGTAGAAATGAAACGGGAACCTAAGCTAACAAAGTCTGTTGTGTCTTGCTCAGAGTATTATTGCCTCTAAGTTGACGGTCCTAAGTCACAGTGATCTTGCTGTTTGCTGCGTCTGTCGTGGGCAGATGAAGTAGGGTGATGAAGACATCCCAGACAAGTCAGAAGAAGCATTCACTCAAGTTTGGTTCTTTTATTCCCAAAGATCCACTTTCTGTTTTCTTTTCACCCCGTTGTATTAGTAAACCTTAGCTCAAGAGGTAAAGGCAGTCATCATCGTGATCATGGGCTTACTGCAAATGTTGGGAGAAGCTGACCTGATGAGTGAACAGTTGTAGTGGTGCCGAGTTCTTGTCTTGTCCCTCACTGGTAGTATCTGCATTGAAGCATTGATGTGAAGGATGTTGATTGCAGTACCCATTTCTGCTGATTATTTAATTCAGCATGTGGGGTGGTCTTTGCAAATAGAGTGTGTTCAGTAGGTGATGCTGCTCTTTGGCATCTTCAGATTAGAATCACACTGAAAACTAATCTGCTGTCCTGGTGGCAATTGTTTCTGCTGTTTCTGATAGGGAATATGAGTCTGAAGATTGCAGTGGTCTAGGTGATCCTGCTGTGGCAGGGGGATTGGACTAGATCTTTCGAGATCCCTTCCGATCCCTAATGATTCTATGATTCATGGACAACCCATTTGGATTAAATGAAAGACTTTGGGCTTTCTTAAACTTGGATTTCAAGCACATGAACACATCCGAGTGCCAGACTTGAAAGGGTGTGCTCCAGTGCACCTGGAGTGAACTTGGTTTTGCTTTAGGCACAAGGTAGCCTAAGCATCTTTTTAAAATAAAGGTAATTTATGAAATTCACGTCTGTTCTTTCCTGCTCTCAAACACAATTGATGTGTAACACATGTGAATATTGAAAACTGAGTTTAATGTACCAGTGAGCAACTGTTCTGTCAGTGTTTGCTCCACATGCTGAATATGTGGTTACGGTTTCAAAGTCATTCTTTGTGTAGCCCAGAAAAGGTTACCAAATATGCTGTGATATGAAGTGTGAGTGAGAACATATGCCAAGGAGCAATCACTATGCACGTTTGGGTCATTGGAAAACTTTTCACTCAGCAAGTCTTCTATTTGACTAAGTAAGTTCACTTCTTTGCCATATAAGAGTAAGGGAAAAGGTGCTCTTCCCAGGACCTTTACTCTAAGGACTGTATTTGTAGCTTGCAGAAAGTGCCCTCTCCTGCCCGAGCTACTTTCTCCCTGTTGCCTTTTTTGTTGATGCTGCCTCCCAGTTGACTTCTTTCCTTGTTTTGGAGACCCTGGCAGTGGCAGGAGACCCCATTAACAAGTCACCATGAGCATTTTCAGAAGTGATTCCTAAATCACGGGTAACTGTATCCTCTACAGCACTTGGCAGATCTGCTCAGGAAAAGTTCACAAAGGGCAAACGTAAGCTCGGGAGTTTGCTGTTTCCATACTCACACTGTTGCTCTCTCCTAGGGGTGTCAGACCATTGCCTTAAATTATTAATACCTTTCCTTTACCCCACATCTGAGTGTCTTAGTTTCCCTCAGGGTAGGCAGACTGTCTGCATTGCTTGCCCTCGAGGAACTGGTGCTAGAGACAAACCTGACAGACAGTAAAGGAACACCTTGAATTTAAAAATTGAATCTATTAAAAAATTAAGTGCAAAATCTGTAGCAGCTGCTTTGCTGTCCTTGAATTGTCCCTGCCAATTGTCTGGCATTGACAATCACTTTAGCTTTTGTTTTCTCCGTTGCCATGTGAAAGGTTCATTTAAGGAAAGAAAAACTGATCATTAGAAAAGCTGGTGAGACTCATTATACTTGAGCTTTTATCCAACATATGTTGTGAACTAGCTAGACTTTACTTGCTTAGAAATTTGCCTCAACACCTTACTTAACTGGGAAATTTAGGACCTGGTTCAGCCTGTTCAGAGGCTCTTCAGATGAGTCACAATTATCCTTCCAATCAGCTATTCTTAAGGAAACATTAGAGCTCCAGTTTTTGCATTCCTGTGTCTCCTTTTCTTGACACTTAAACTGCAAAAACTGTAGATGATGATTGTTCATGTTGTCCTTACTGTTCATTCCTTTCTTCAAAACAGCACTGCTTGGTTCTCTTCCATGGGTGCTCTTCACCTAATCCTCTGGCTCCTACAACAAGAGTAGTGTCAGGATGGCAGAGTGGTCTGAGGTGCTGCGTTCAGGTCGCAGTCTCTCTGTGGAGGCTTGGGTTCTAATTCCACTCCTGACAACACATAACCCTTTTTTGAGACCTGATGAGACACATCTGCAGGTCCTGAGGGAACTGGTGGATGAAGTTGCTAGAGCACTGTCAGTCATAGCTGAGGAGTCCTGGGAGTCCAGTGAAGTTCCTGGAAAAGGGGGGAACATAGCCTCTGCTTTTAAAAGTGAAATAGAAGATGATTCAGGGAACTACAGGCTAATCAGTCTCACCTCTGTGTTTGGGAAGATGTGGAGCAGATCATTGGATTTAATGGCCATTTAAACACTGGCCTAGTGAGAGGTGTCCCTGCTCACAGCAGGGATTGGAACGAGGTCCCTCCCAACTTAAACCATACTATGAGATAGTATCATAAATGTGAAGTTTGTTTTGTTCCCCATTTCTTATTCCCAGCTAAGGAGAGGCCGTACCTAGGAATTACTGATTCAGCTGTATTCTTTTATTAGTTAAACTACATGAACAACCAAAACCCAGAGCCTTTGCCCTCAGTTTGTTTTCAAAAGTCCTCCCTTTAGGAGGATATTTCTTCAACACCAAGTAGGGATTAGGTTTTTTATTGTTTGTTACTTGAACAGCCCTGTGAACATGAACTGACGGGCTCTGTGTGTGTTCCAAATTAATTTGTTATATAGAATTTGAACTGGTTTTTTTTTTAATAAAAAATAATTCCCCTAAAAACTTCTTTGTAGATTTTCACGCTCGTGGTGCAGACGTGCTGGAATGACAGCTGGCTTTTTCGTTCACTACCTGTTAAGCAAATCCCATTAAAAACTAAGTGTAATCCAAGGGTTTGTGCATCTGGATGCTGCCACTGCTTCTTGAAGTAGAATGTGTGGCACCTTGTGCAAAGAGAACCTCTGCATTTCAGCCACAGAGTGGGTGTGGGTCTGCAGCAGGAGGAGCCTTTGTAGACCCATCCTGCAAATATATTGTCCTGATCAAGGCAACTTGAGGGTAATGGACCGTGCTGTGTGTCTGGTTATCATCTGAGTGATTACCCAGCAGCAGAAGCACTGTAATTAGTTGAATTGGTAAGACTGTTTTTAATCAGTCTTAACAGCAAGTTCAAGTTGTTAGGAGCTAAGTGGAATACTCGTTAGGCCAAACACACAAGACAGAAAGCTTTGTGATCACAAGTGGAAAATCATCTCTTGTGGTTTGAGACCTGATTATGCCTAGAGCAGGCTGGCCAGAGCCTCATCCAGCCCAGCCTTAAACCCCTTTAGGGACGGGGCCCCAACCACCTCCCTGGACAACCTATTCCAAGCTCTCCCCACTCTCCCGGTGAAGACCTTCCTCCTCACATCCAGCCTAAATGTCCCCATCTCCAGCTTTGCTCCATTCCCCCTAGTCCTGTCGCTCCCTGAGATCCTAAAAAGCCCCTCCCCAGCTTTTTTATAGCCCCCTTCAGACACTGGAGGCCACAATCAGGTCACCTGGGAGCCTCCTCTTCTGCAGCCTGAACAGCCCCAGCTCTCTCAGTCTGGCCTCATAGGAGTACTAACGCAAAAAGATGGTTTCCAGAAGACTCAAGGAAGCTGGAAGTGTGGAGACCGTTAGGGTATTTGTGGGGGAAGCCCTTCGTTCAACACACATTAAAGGAATGGAAAGCATGAAAGGAGTTTCTACTATTAGAATTTACAGCGTATTTTATGTGTCTTTTGTCCATAATATAACTTCATAAAACTGAAACAAGCAGGCCTGCTGCTTAGAAGGTCGGCCGTGAATCCACATCATGACTGTAATAGCAACAGAGTTTGAAAACAGCTCCATTCCAGAATAACGTTTTGAGGTTACATTAGAGGAAAAAGGAGATTTGTGTGTTATGTTAGAGCAACAGAAGCATGAGCTCGCTTGTTCTTTAATCACTTGGGATCATACTGCTGCTACCAGGGCATTTATGGGGGGCAGGTGCCCGATGTGTGTCCTAACCCATAGCACGTGTTCAAGAGAGAGAGTGTGTGTGTTGGGGGGCTGCATTTTTTTCCCCACTCTTGTTCTCTGACATTCTGAAAGAGCATAAGGTAGCTTTTCTTGGTTTGAATTTATTTTCAACTAAAATGGTAGCTGAATATTCACCTTCTCATTTGCTTTTCTCCTTGTAAAACTCAGAGTTCCCCTGAATCTTTTGAGTCTTTCACCAGGGCAGGTCAGATCATCACTAAGCTTTAGGAACAGAATGTTGTGAATGATATGTTAATAGAGCTTTTGTTATTTGTTTTAATTAATGTGAGCTTGATGTTATTGGTGGGTGCCAGCCTGCAGTGTGAAGTTTTCCTGGTTCCCAGAGAAGGGATGGGATTTGCAGTAGATGTACGTGAATCCTTCTGCTACCTAGTGTGCCCACCAGGCTCCGATGGAGATGACTGGGTGGCGAGACAGGCTCCTTTTACAGTTTCTTTTCCAAGTGCCTGCTGAGACTGTGGAGTTGTACTGTGAGGAGTCACCTGTGACCACAGCTTGTCTAAAGCTGTGTGAATGTAAATGCTTGGCAGCGTTGCTTTGTGTCAGAAGTGTGCATCCAGAAACGGCATGGGTTATGCCTTGCTCTGCTTGCCCAGGTACTCTGCTTTAGCGTGTGCAGGTAGGACCTCTGAATACCTTTTCATTGATGGGTCTCGTCAGTCCACAGCATTCTTTCACATAGACCATCTTCTTACTAGTTACTTCACCCAAAGAAGCTCTTTCAGATAACCATTTAAGAGTTACACATGCGTTGCAACCAAAAGTTGAGGTAACTTCTCATCGCAAAGAAAAGGTAAGGGAATCTTTGCTGAGTGTTCACTAAACCTTTCAGAGCTGGTCTAATTCAAGACAGGGAGCTAGAGGAAGAGAGAGAGCTGGCTCTCTTAGACCTCTAACTCCTTATCTTTAATTTTCATCACAAGCCATTCGACATTTACTTATTTGTTTAGTGAGGCATGAAGGGGAGAAACCTGTAGGCTGGTGATGGTGAAAAGGAGTGTAACTACTGCGTTTCCATGCCTGATGTAACTTCTGTTTTACAAAGGAATTTGGCTTAGATTACCTCAAAAATGTCACAAGTTGTTGATGCAAGTGAGTTTAAGTTCTTCCCTCCCCTGTGAATGATGAATTGTTCTTTGATGAGAGATCTAGATTATTTTAATTAATTACTTGGGGGTTTAAATCTTTAAATTTTAAATTAAGTTACAGGTGAGTTAAGCTTTTCCCTGAGGAGCTTTTACTGCGCTAGCAGTGGAGAAGGATAATATTTTCTGCTTAATTCTTTAATGTGCTGTTGTATGCTGCTCTGTTGAACAAGAGTGCTGCTTTGCTTTTGATTCCTGGTCTGCGTCCAGCATTTCATTGAACAACTTGGCCAGTTAGAATATATCACCAGAAACATATTTCCCTCTTAGCTCTGGAGGAGAGAAAGATTAAGAGCCATCAAAATACATTGCTCTGGTGCAGTTGTTGAGGACCGCAGAAGTTTAATGGAAAACTAAGTTGTGAAGCTGATAACCTCATCTATAAATTTGTGTAGACAAAGGGCAAAGTAGAGAAGTCTTGTTGGTATTGATTTCGCATCCTGATTTCAGCAGGTATTCCCTTGCTTAAACTATTTCTTGTGTATGGATGTACCATTCTAACATGGTAACCTTGGCAGTTGCCTGTGGGCTGTGGGGACTGAGGCAGTGCTTATTTTCCTCGTCTCAAGTATGATTGCTTGTTGAAGATGTGAGACGTTTAGGTCACATTTGGCACGTGTTTGAACTGAGCCTGGCTTAGGAAAAAGAGGAAATAACAAACCTGAATTGTGTGTTCCCTCGTGTGGCTGGCGCAGCCAAGGTGCAATTTGTTTTGTAGTGTCTTAAGTTACGATAAAAACATTCATAAAGGAGAGTGGGGTAAAGAGTTCAGTAACTAAACCAGTTCCTTTATAAGTTGGCTTTCAGCATTGTGCCTTTAATTGAGTTAATTCAAAGCATTTTCTTGGAGCCTAGTCGAAGAGCAGAGGAAAAGGGGAGGAGAAATTGCCTTAAGTCACGAATTTTCTGAGAACATTCTTAGAGGAACTTATGGGAAAGATATCCCTAACCCAGCCACTTTTTAACTCCCCCTCCTTTTTAAATCAATACTTTCTGTTGCCCAGTAATCCTGCAGAGTACTCTATTGCAGTGCTTGCAGCCAACGGTAGTGAGCAAAGTGTTTGTCCTGCAGTCACAGTTGTGTTGTGTGTTTTCGTGTTTGGTGTCTGTTGTGGATGGGTTACTAAGCTGAAGTGATTAAATTGTTGAATTATGTGTGATCTCTGGGCTCATTTTTTATTCCCCCTTCACCTCCCCCGTTCCATGGTTAGAAGGCTGCTCTCATGGAAGAGGCCCAGACTGCTTTCTTCATTCTGCCTGTGTGCAGTTCTTTACTGGGCAAGCTCTACGTGAGTGGCACCATTTAGGGATATGAGCCCAGACGCTGCCAGGAGCATGCTGCCCCACATACATTGGGGTCAGAACCCACATGGGTGTTCAGTGTCCCACTCTGAGCTGTGGAGATCCTTTGGAGGAGGCAAAATGTGTTGGAACAGCGGCCTGCTAGGGCACAGGAGCTGGAAGATTAGCAGAAAAGTGCCTGAAAATGGAAAATGGGTATGTGGCTAATTGCTTTTGATGAAGGGTTTTTGTGTAGTAGGGTACCCAGGGAAGCAAGCAGTTGGAATTCATTCATGATGTTGTGATATATACATACACACACACACACTCTTCAGTTTTGTTTGGGTCTCATGTTTATTGTTTGGGTTTTCCTTAAAATATATATATATAAATAATAATAATGATTAATATATATTGTGAAGTCCTTTGTTCAAGCACTACTTGCCATTAGTTAGGAACATACTGTGTTATTTTCACTACAACTGATGTAAGATAGCTTTGGGTGTTACAAAGTCAATATAGAGTGCACTCTCAGTAGGTCTGCAGATGACACCAGGTTGGCTGGGTATGTTGAGTGGCTTGAGGTAAGAGAGGTCCCACAGAGAGGTCTGGGCAGGCTGGATTGTTGGGTTGAGGCCAGTTGTATGAGCCTCAACAAGGCCAAGTGCCATGTCCTGTGCCTGGGTCACAACACCCCAGAGCAACATTACAGGCTGCAGGAGAGTGACCGGAGAGCTGCCTGGGGGGACCAATTGATCATTGGCTCCATATGAGCCAGCAGTGTGCTCAGGTGGCCAAGAAGGCCAATGGCATCCTGGCTTGTATCAGAAATACCGTGGCCAACAGGAGAAGTGATTGTCTCCCTGTACTCAGCAATGACACAGCCACTCTTTGAGTACTGGGTTCAGTTTGGGGCACCTCAGTGCAAGATAAACATTGAGGTGCTGGAGTGGGCCCAAAGAAGGGCAGTGAGGTTGGTGGACGATCTGGAGAAGAAACCTTGTGAGGAGCTGGGCTGTTTCGCCTGAGGAAAAAGAGGGCTGAGGGGAGACATTCTCACCCTCTACCACTGCCTGAGAGGTCATAGAGAGGTGGTGTTTGGTTTCTACTCACCAGTAACAAGTGATAGCACAAGAGGAAAGGGCCTCAAGCTGCACCAAGGCAAGTTTAGATTGGACATTAGGAAAAACTACTGTATTGAAAGGGTCATTAAACATTGGAACAGGCTGCCATCCCTGGATGTGTTTAAAGGTCTTGTAGTGATGCTGAAATTCATGACGCTGTGAAGATGGGAACTCGTTATTGCCATCTTATGATAGTAAAAAGGCAGTTGTTGATTATTTTACATATTAAGAAAGTTACATCCAGCCTGATTCATTTCTTTTTTGCTTCGTGCAGAAATGATCCCAACACGTTTTTAGACAGAGGCAGAAAGTAATCTCTAGGTAACAATATTCTGTGCTATTTTAAGGGCTTTTGCCTTACTGGTGATTTTTAAAGCACAAAATAATGATGACATACCATGCAGAGGTCTTGCTTGCCTGAGGCGAACGGTCTGAGTGCGCTAGATACAGACTTCTGCTTGCTGATCAAAGTGTTGAACAGCACCGAGGTTTCTTTGGTTTGTGGTTGGGGTTTTGTTTGTGTGGTTTTGTTTTTCTAACTGACACCTCTCTTAATTTGCTGATACTTACACCGGGTCCAATTAACAACTGAAATAATTCGCACTAAATGGGAGGAGAAGTGTAACACCTTCTGAGAAAGAAGTTTGGAGCTCGGTTGTGGCTAAAGTAAGGTTCAGCTGACTGCTTGGTAATGACTAGAGGAGTGCCAGGCAGTTGGGACAGACTGTGCCATGCCACGGGCAAGGTAGGTTTTCAAGCTGAGCTTACAGGTGCTGACAGATTTTTCAAGCCAGTGGGGAATAGGAGTGTTAACAGTAAACTGTCAGAGATACAGGTAATGAGAGAGGAAGGAGTAAAGAAGGCTGGGAAGCTCTAAGATTGAAAGAAGAATTAAGACAAGTACATTACAGGGATCAGGTGGAGAGTGTATGAACTAAGGAATTGTCATGGTGAGGTTGTTAGAGCTGTCTGTGAGACAATGCCAGTGTGCATCCAGAAGTTTCCGGTGGTTTCAGGAGGTGTTCATCTGTGTATGCTCTTTTCATCGCTTCAAACCGAAAACAGCAGAGAGATGTAGTTCAGTGACCTGGCAGCTCCCCTTACGGACAGCAGTTCACACACTTGGTGTTGCAGTGCATGGATGGTGTGGCAGGCTCTTGTTCAGCGTCGCTGAATGCTTGGCAAGTAAAATTGGTGTTCAGAGAGTGTATAATACATAGAGGAATGCAGTGGATTGTGTATTCTTTTTTCCTGTAATTGGAGAGGTATGTGATTAATATAAGAACTACAGGGCAGGATAACCTTTACTCATTAAAACTGACACAAGACAGAAGTAATCATAAAATTGCTAGGATGGAAAAGACCTCTCAGACCATTGAGTCCAACCATTAACCTAACTCTACCAAGGCTACTGCTAAACCCATGACTCTTAAGCACATCCAGTTATGTCGATTCAAACCCCTCCCTGGGCAGCCTGTTCCAAGGCCTGATGACCCTTGCAATGAAGAAGTGTTTCCTCATGTCTGATGTTGTCTGAGTGCACAAATGACCAAGCCCTAGTTTATTGCAAACGCATTTGTGCGCAGCAGTAGAAAGGGCTTTCATTTGCTGCTGGGTCTTCAATATTTTGTGTAATAGCTTTCCATTTTGTAGTGAAGTGACTTCAATTCTAGTTGCATGATTTGTCTAGGGATTTACTAGTTTATCAGAAACCTTGTATGACCACTAGTGACAACTCTTGTAGTTTAGAATGAATGCATTAAAACTCTGCTAAGCTTTTCCTTTGGCAAGGGTAGAGCGGTCTCTGTAAGGATTGTTGTTTATGTTGACTTAACTCATGTTCTTGCACCTCAGTCTTCTCATTCAAAAGAGCTCAATGAAAAAAAATGACCTGTAGTGAAACAGGAGAAAGCAAGGAAATCCCCAAGCAGTGTGTACCTTTGCACCTACGAGAGGGTGACTAACACTGTTGTGAGCTAAAAGCTAAAACACTCGAGTTTTTAACAGTTCAGGGAAACAATAAAACTTTTTATCTGCAACTCCATGGAATTTTTTCCTGGGTATATTGTATTGTTTGATTCAAAAAAGTGTGCAAGGAGTCTTTGGTTTCAGTCGGTTGCTAGGTGATGCAGTAGGATGGTTTTAACAAGTGGCTTAAGGCAGACTGTGTTGAGTGAAAGAATCAGAATTGGCCAGAGAGGCCACTGATTGTGGTTCACAGGCAGCCGAGCTGATCTGATGGCTTTTGCAGCTCTTCTCTTCCCTGCTTTGGCCTGTGCAGGTTTCTCCCTCCTGTGCATTGCTGGCCTTTCTGTGAACTAAGAGGAAAACCAGGTGATTTTCTTCATCTTTGGTTTTCTGTTGGACTGGTCTGATTCACTCATGGAGATGCTTTGATTTGTACTTCCAGTGCATGATGTTTAGGCTCCTTGGTGAGGCTGCTTTGTTGTGAGGTTGATGCTCCCTTTTCTGTGCCAGCAGTGTGTAAAGACATGCTTGCCCCACTCTGTGGAAGTCGCAACTGAGCTTCTGAACCCTGCGGCACCTCACGTGGTTCCTCTAGTTCTCTGCCATTTGTCCTTGAGATGAAATTTAAGACGTGTTTAACAAATCTCAGTTTCTCTGGTGAATGGCCTTGTGTTCTGTCGTTGTCCTTCTTTGCTGTTACTACAGTTTGATTGAATTCATTAATGTAGTTCTACTGACAGGCCACAAAGAGTAGGATCAAGCCATGATTTCAGGTACATGTCTAGATTTTCTCTGTTTACCCCTTCATTTCGGGATCATGTTAGTAGGAGAGCGCAACTGTTGACATGCACAGGAGGTTCCACATAAATATCAGCAGGACCTTCTTCCCAGGGAGAGTCCCGGAGCACTGGCACAGGCTGCCCAGGGGGGTTGTGGAGTCTCCTTCTCTGGAGACATTCCAGACCCACCTGGATATGTTCCTGTGTGACTTGGTCTGGGTGAAGCTGCTGTGGCAGGGGGACTGGACTGGATGATCTTTCGAGGGCCCTAACGATTCTATGATTCCATGTCTAGCAAGAGCAACCCTTCTCTGCCTCTTGGTAATTTCTTCTTAATACAGAACTCAGCACAGGGAAGGATGTGCTTGTCTTTCACAGACTGTAGCTCTGTGAGGTGAATAGGTGTCACATACAGCTTGAATATTTTAATAACTGGTTTTGTCTCAGCCAAAGAAAGAGAAGATTATAGATTCCTCTTGCTCTGAAGGATAGCCAGGGTCATGCCCAGTCACCTCTACATGTTTTCTGAAATGTTAAGTTGCTTTAGGAACTAAATGCATTTCGATGCTGTACTTTAAAATACTGTGCCTGAAGACTCTCAACCAAGTTGCAAGGAGAATGGCTATCTTCCCAGACAGGGTAAATGCAGTGCTCAAAGTCTTCCAGCTGTTTGTCAGATACTGTCTCTCTGCTGTGAACTGCTGCACCCTCTGTCTGGCTGAAAAAGGTGCACCGAGCAGGGAGAAAAGCATCTCTCCAGATAAGTCGACTGCGTCCTGTGAGATGAGCAAGTCACGGATGATGATAGAAACAGTGAATTTTAAATTTTACAGGACTAGCTTCCTAGAAGACATGAAAAATGAAGTTAGAGTGAATTCAGTTTATGGATCTCAGAGGAGTAAGAACATAGAGTTTTTATTTGCTATGTGAGTATATTTGGTTTTCAGCCTGGCATGTAGGCAATGCCTTTTGTTTCCTCAGTAAAATACGCCTTATTACTTAAATTAATGGGGTTAGCTGTGTGTTTTTATGTTGTCTATTGCAAGCACCTTGGAGGGTTTCAAAGAAAAGTCTTGCATTCGATGAATAAAGAGTCATTTTTTTCCTGAAAGTTTCAGAAAGATCTGAAAGATGCAGCAGAACAGAGTAAATTTTACAGATGAGAAATAACCAAGAGGCTTAGAGGCTGAGTTCTACACCACAGTACAAGCAACACAAAATCAATGAAGTGTAAAAAGCCTCCGACAAGAAAAATATGGCACAAATGTTTTAGCCCTTACTGCCACCTGCAGGGTTACCGCTGGAACAGGCAGGGAAGCAGGGAGAAACACGGGTGTCTGATAGGAAAGCAAAGTGTTGCATGCAACACAGGGTGATTTCTTAGTCACACTGAGCTTCACAACAATGCGTACAGCTAGCTGTTTTCAGCTGGTGTGCAGCCTTAGGTTGGTTAGGTGTGGAATACGTGGCAGCGTGAGGTTTCTCCACGCGTTTTGTTTTCAGCTTCTGCAGTAGCAGTTGGCTTAACCAAGCTTGCTTTCTTTAGGCTTCTTGAAAGAGCTATCACTTAGTTAAAATCATGCGTCTATGGTGAGCAGCTTTTGGGATAGCTCACCCTTTGAATGCACTTCATTTTTTAAAGCTGTCTCCTCACAGAGAGGTAACAGACCCTAAATATCACAGAATCACAGAATTACTGAGGTTGGAAAAGACCTCTGAGATCATCCAGCCCAGCCTATGACCTGGCATCACCACGTTGGCCAGACCAGGGCACCAAGTGCCATGTCCAGTCTTTTCTGGACATCAAGGGATGGGGACTCCATCATCTCCCTGGGCAGTCCATTCCACCCTTTCTGTGAGGAAGTGCTAACATCCAACCTAAACTTCTCCTGGCACAGCTTCAGGCCCTGCCCTCTCGTCCCATCACTGGATGCCTGGGAGAAGAGCCCCACCTTCAAGCTGTCTACAGCTTCCCTTCAGGTAGTTATAGAGAGTTATAAGGTCTCCTCCTGAGCCTCCTCTTCTCCAGGCTAGTTAGTATTTCCTAATATTCCTCTCAGTGGCACTTAAATAAAGATGCACACCAGAACTAACCATGTCAGCCCGCAGTTCCACTGCTAGATCTATTTTTCTGTTGTATTAGAAATGAAATCTTTTCTCCTCAGATGAGCTGAGTGTAGAGACATATGCCAGCAGTAGGCAAATGCTGTATGCATGGTATAAATAATCAATGAGCATCAGAGGTAGGGTTTTGGGAGAGGAGGAGTGTGAGCTGAATCCAAATGCAGTTAGGATGAAGGTGATAATGGTGATGGTATCTGGAAAACCGTTGAGCCCTTATAAAGGTGCCTGTTGGCTAAGAGTTCATACCTGCTGTTTGGCATGTGGCTGCAGCAAGGCATCTGGGAGTGTTCCCAACTGCTCTGCAAGGGCTTAGTGCTCACAAAGAATGTTTTCTCTTGCCGCTCATGGATGGGAAAACTCTACCTTGTCAGAAGCTGACTGACCTCAGTTCCTTACCTATTCATCACTTTCTTCCTCACTGCTGCAATGTGATATCCCTGGCTACAAACCCTGCAGTTCCTCAAGCTCCAGCTGGTTTAGGGTCTTGTTATGTGTGATCTCGGCAGCGCTGGCTGTCACAAGTTGAATATGATTTCCCCTTCTGTGTTGACTTTTTGTGGAACAGCAAGCTGAAGTATTGCTCTTTAGTCGTCAGAGTGCTTGCTGAATGGGGTTCAGCACGAGTAAAAAGCTGCAGGGAACTGCAAGGGAAAAGCTGTAGCTGCTTCCTGTGATTTCAGGCATATTGAAACCCTTTGGGGTGAAAATCGTGTGTGGCAGAGTGGTCTCTGGTGTCTTGCCAGCGAGGTAGGTCCCTTTGGGATTAAGGACCTCTTCAGCCTGCACTGGTTGTTGTACGCAGAAAGCTACCCATAGTCGATCCTTGATTAGAAGAGCTTTCCTCTCAGTTTATAAGTGACACGATAAATCTTTCACAGTGACACGGTAGGAAGGGTTTTGGTGCAGCCTGCGAGAGTGCAGCAGCTCCTGATTGCAGTGGGGATGGCACAGTGAGACACTCACACGTCGAGCTGAACGTGTTGTCATGTCTTGTCTGTTATTAAGATATAAATCTGCTGGGCAAACCAAAGAGTGCAACTTAAAATGTCTCTCAGGATAGTACTTTCATAGCTACTGGAAACTTCTCTACTGGCAGGGCACCAAATTTAAGGTGGTTGTGTGGCTGTTTCTGTGTCCCTGTGTATGCAGGACCTTCAGAGGATCGCTGTAGAAGTTATTAGGACTGACAGTATTGTACAATAACTCTACACGTGTAGTTGTTATTTGTGGTGTGCCTGGGTTGCAGTTCCCATGGAGTAGGGTGCTTATGTCCTTACAGCTCAAGTAGTCAACACTGGCCTTTCCATCAAGAAAAGGGAGATAGAAGACTTTGTAACCCTCCTAAGATAATTTGACAAAAAGCAGTTGCTCTTCCTTTCTTAGCAGTAAAAGAGCCTGCCTGGACTGTGCAACTTTGGGTTCAGGGTTTCGCTTTAATCTCCCCACTTCTTTGAGCCTTTTCTCCCTTCTTTGTCTCTTCCTGTTGAAGAAATTGCTAACAACTAGCCAAGGCACAGCGGGGTTTTTATTTCAATGTGTTAACGTGACTATGAGTGTGGTAGTGAAATCCTAGAAGAGAATTGTTTTCACTAGTGTTGGGCCAGTTGGGCTTTCACTCTGCTCAAGAGAGAAGCACCAGCTGATAAAAGTGGAAGATTGCTCCATGGCTGGAAGTCGAGTTGAGCTCTGTGGCCGGAGAGAACAGAGAACATCTCCTGCCTAGATTCCTTGTTAGAATGTAAATTGAGGCACTCATTTCATTTCACCTTCTCTAGAAACCTCCAGAACACCCTGTACCGTGGAACAGTGGCCTGAGGGGAGCGATAACTTCCACTGAAAGTCAAGTCAAGGAGAGGGGAACTTAGTTCCATGAGGACACTTCTTCCTCTGTTTCCTCACAGCTTTTGTTTCCTCTCCTTGCCATCAGCGTTGCCTTCTTTCTGCAGCACCTTCCACTGCTCAGCTGTTGCATGTTGTTCAGAAGGTTTCTGCAGAAGCTTTCCTATAGGAAATAAGAGAAGAGCTCTGCCCAGGAGCACAGGAGATTTTCCTAACTGTGGGCTGTTGAAGTTCCAATGAAATGAACATTTGAATCTGCAGGAGTTGAGGGATGCTTCTGTGAAATAAAGCCTGTTCTCTGTAAGCTAGCGGGATCTTTTCAAGCTGTGCAAGTTGTAGGAATCTCTCACTTGAAATGGTAATCTACACTTAACAAAAATACAGATCTAGGTAACAATAACACAATCCTACGTGAGAAGGGGTGGGCAGATGTTAAACACAGACTTGGGGTGGCCCTTACAGTGAGAATTCAGTCATTGCTTCCATGGTGTCAGTGTGTATTTAGCGGCACCGTAGTGACTTTCTCCGTGTGGGACCACAAAGGTAATCCCTGTGCTAAATTTTTTGGGATCTTCCCTTTGTTTTATCATGCTGTAACCCTGCAACAGTCTCTCCACACCTGATTGAGTCTTAGAACCAGAATCGCTTATGAAAGCGTGCAGTCAGGTTGCTGCTCATAAGACGAGCTGTGATCGCTGGATAACGTGCACTCACCTAGCCCAAAGCAAATGCAGAATCTTGCGGTGTAGCTTGACCTTTCCTCGTTGCAGGTTAACCTGAGTCTAATTATCTTGGAATTGCCTCAGGCTAAGAGTGGATAGGAATGGCAGCTTGGCTGAATAGTAACTTTCTAACTCCTAGTAACTTGCTTTTGTGTTTACATCCTGTGCTATTAGAGGAGGAGGTGAGGAGCTGTGAGTAGAACAGCGTGAACAAACCAGAAGTACTTTTAGCAGCAGTGATAGTTATCTGCAGTTCAGGACCCGTCTATTGGGTGCTGGGGCATAGAGTCTTCTGTAGCTTGCAGTTCACATGGCTTTAGGTCCACTCCTGAGAATAAAAAGGGAGCAGTAGTGTTGCATCAGAGACACTGTTGGTTTCTTTCCTTATCTTTTTACTGAGTCAAGTCCTTTTCAGAATCATCTTTACTTTCAACTTGGAATTTTGATTAACAATAGTAAAAGTGATGTCATTTTGTAAGTGTGTTTTCACTGAATTAGGGATTCGTTGCTCCACATAGGGGACAAAGCAGATTCTGTTTCAAGAGATGCTTTTCTTTTCCCCGTGCCCTGTGAATTCATAAAGGAGTTACTTTGCTCTGAAAGTGCTCTAGATGAGGTTAACAAAGGAGACTCTGGGTCGTGTGCTGATGTAGCGGGAGCAATGCACCCTTGGAACTTCCCCTCCCAGGAGGAGCTTTTTGGTGGGTTGGGTTTTTTTTGATAGTCAGTGCTTTCCTTGCTGGCTGTTCTGCACCCCAAAATAGGAGGGACGTGGAACGAGTGCAGAGCAGGGCCACAAGGCTGATCAGAGGACTGGGGCCACTCTCCTGTGAGGACAGGCTGAGAGAATTGGGGCTGTTCAGCCTGGAGAAGGCTCCAGGGGAACCTTATAGCACCCTTCCAGTACCTGAAGGGATTCTACAGGAAAGCTGGAAAGGGACTCCAGTGATAGGATAAGAGGGGTGGTTCCAAACTAAAAGAGGGTAGCTTTAGATTGGATCTTAGGAAGAAATTCCTTCCTGTGAGGGTGCTGAGGCACTGGAACAGATTGCCCAGGGAGATCGTGACTGCTTCATCCCTGGAATTGTTCAAGGCCAGGTTGGATGGGGCTGTAGGCAACCTGGTCTGGTGAGACCTCCAACCCATGGCAGAGGGTTGGAACTAGATTATCTTGAAGGTCCCTTCCAGCCTGAGCCCTTCTGTGATTCCACATATGCAAAGTGCCGCGTAGCTCAGTATGAAATTCTGTTTCACAAGTTACCAAAAAATACAGGGAGTAAGTAGAGCTTGAATGCCCACGCTTACAAATAACGTAGTTAAGCCAGTGATGCTGCCTGCCAGGTATTTTCAGCGTGTTCATGCTTTTACTTTGAGTGTGGTTCAGAAGCTCTAACACACGAGTCTAGTTTTTGTAGCTAAGAATAAACACACCGAGCAAGCAGCCTCCAGATGGGAATGGATTTATGCCCCGGCTTTTCATGTAGCCACAGCAAAGTGACAAGTTGTGGGGAAGTCTTAAGTGATGAAATGGACTTCAGAACTCTGTTAGCAAGTTTGCTGTGAGTAATTTGAAAATACTCTGTATGTCTGGAGGGGGGAAACCTGCCTCTCAGTCAGTTGAGATCACAGTATATTAATTGGAAAAGAAAACTAAAGCTGTTTTGTCCTAAACTGCAGCAGATGCCTGAGCCCAAATGGACTCACATATGAATTTTTTCCTTGGTTTTATGTGAAAGATGCAAGAGGCAGTGATGGGCCTCTGACTCAGTCATATCCCGGGGTTACTAGAAGAATGCAGTGTTTGCCATTTGCTTGTTTGCAGGGTGCAGGGGGTTTTCCCTTCCCCTAGTGCTTGGTAGAATCATTTTGACTATAAAACTTAATTGGTTTAATGCAGTTTGGCATGACTGCCACCTTTTCTCAGATGAGGTACAAGACTGCCTCTTCCGTGCTGCTTCAGCGGCCAGCCGCATCCTCCTCTTCCATTCCCAGCTTGTGCTGGGCTGTTTCTGGAGAAGCTGTTGGTGATTATATGAATCCACCTACACGTAACCTCCGCCACACAAAGAGCAGCTTCAGTTAGTGCTCTGACCTGTGGCACCAGCACCAGCCTAGCTCTGTCCTTTCTTTGTCCTGTCCTTTCAAGCAAAGGAGGTTTAGGATGTGTGGCAGTGACTGCTGCAGCAAGGAGGAGCAAGGTTAACAGCAGCATAGTGCAGACAAAAAAAGGGAAGGCTGAAGCCAGCACCAGTGCAGGGTGCACTGGAAGAGAGCTCAATGAGGGATCAGCCCAGAGCTCAAGACCAACCACAGGGGTTGCCAAGATCGCATTTGGCAAGGGCCTCCAAAAATTTCTCTGGCCTGTTGTTACACTGTGTTGTAGTGTTTCTTAGGGTTTGAGGATAGTAGTTGCAGAAAACAGTTCTAGCTCCCAACAGTAATAATGGTAATTAAAAATCATTAAACACTGAGTCACGTTGCCCAGATCACCAGCTTCTTGGTATTCACGGCACTGCTGCCTTGCAGTGCCCAGCAGACCTGTGTGTTCCACTGTGGACACAATGCTGCACTAACTGTGATACAGGTGTAGATTGTGTTGAGAGAGACCTATTTTGAGCTGCTGTGTGCTTTACTGCCTGCCATTTACAGGGCAAAGACCCTGGTGGTAGGATCTAGTTAAGTAAGTTGTTTATCTCCCTTCCCTTCTGTCCTGCCCCTCAAGAAAAGGGTGTGAAAATGTTTTGGGTTTTTTGTTTTAAAAAAAGGAAATAGTAAGATACACAGCTGCATCCTCAACATCCAGCAGATGCTGAAGTAGTGTTTGCCATCTTTAGATGAAAGAATAAAACAAAACAGATGTGCTGCTTTTCTTGTTAGGTGCAGACTAATAGTAGGATTGCAACAGATTGCCCAGAATGAGCCTGTACCAGCAGCAGTTTGTCCATAGAATTGAGATGAGCTTGTTTTCTTTCATTGATGGTACTTCAGCGTTTAGATATTTCACTCCTGCAGAGAGATACGATCATACAAGAAGGACTTGGGGGTGTTGGTCAATGAAAAACTCAACTTGAGCTGGCAATGTTCACTTGCGGCCCAGAAAGACAACGGCATCCTGGGCTGCAGCAAGAGAAACATGATCCTCCCCTTCTATTCTGCTCTCCTGAGACCCCATCTGCAGTCCTGCGTCCAGTTCTGGAACCCCCAGAGAAAGAAGATTGAGCTGTTGGAAGGTGTCCAGAGGAGGGCCACGAGGATGAGTGAAGGGCTGGAGCACCTCTGCTATGGGGACAGACTGAGAGAGCTGGGGCTGTTCAGCCTGGAGAAGAGGAGACTCCAGGAAGATCTTAGAGCGGCCTTCCAGTACCTGAAGGGGGCTACAGGAGAGCTGGGGAGGGGCTGTTTCCAAGAGCTTGGAGTGGTAGGAGCAGGGGGAATGGTTTCCAGCTGGAAGAAGGGAGGTTTAGACTGGAAGAAGGAGGAGGCTCTTCATCATGAGGGTGCTGAGACCCTGGACCAGGTTGCCCAGGGAGGTTGTGGCTGCCCCCTCCCTGGCAGTGTTCAAGGGCAGATTGGCTGGGGCCTTGAGCATCGTATCTGGCTTCTCTGTGAATGTTTTCATTTGGGATAAAGAAAACATAACTTTTCAGATGTTACTTTTGTTCTCCAGATGCTTCTGCTGCTTAGTGAGTAAACCAGCAGATTTCCCCACTTCTCTAATGTTTATTTTTGTTAACTGATTGACGGCAGGAATTCAGCCGGAGTTGGAATACAATGATTGGTATTTTTAATAGTTTGATAATCTAGTTGTGTGTAATCTGGTTCGAGTACAGGTGACACTTCTATGTGCCGTGTCTAATTTGAGCTCCTGACACGCTGTCGGCAAACCTGATGGCAGTTCTGCTGTTGCCTTTCCTCTACTCTTCTTTAATTTCTGATTTATGGCATGAAACGTATCAGAAAGCTAAAACCCTATAATAATGAGCTGGATGCAACGGCAGAAATCTGTTAGCTTGCACTGCTAGTCGTTAGTGCCTCAGACTTTTCCAGAAAGGTACCGAATCAGATGCCACAGCGAGTAAAATTCTCCAGCCCGTCTACGATCCGGATACGCGCACGTGGTGAGCTGTAGCTGCAGCTGAAAGATGAAAATACACAGAGATTGGGGTTTTATTGCACGAATCTCCTGCGAGCATAGCCTCTGTTTATTATGACGTACCGAGGGTCGGTCCAGGTTCTGCTGCATCCTTTTGGCAGAACTGAAAATGCAGTGCAGCAAAGCGTGATTCTGGAGTATGCCTTCATACCGGCGGGTGTGAACGCAGCCACACTTGTGCTTCCTGTTTGCATTCATTATTCTGATCCCTGTCAGATTCGTACTCGTGGTAGTAACGTACCCAGCGTGGCAAGTGCTGAGCAAACATTTATGAAGGCCTCTGCCAAAGAAATCTGCCTTTTATAGACTACACTGCCTTCGCTGTTGGGAATCTTCATGGTTACAGGGAGAAAAGAGAAGAGGTATTAGTTAAGCAAGACCGATCTGTAGGTTTCACTGCTCAAATACACGAGTTACTCAATAACTCTACCGCACGAGATGGAGCGGTACAGCAGCGCTATTGATGCGCTGGCAAAGCAGCAAACATGACCAGGCTTTACCATCTGTTTATAATGCTATATAAAGACGACCTTAGTGGTTGCTATGGAAACCAGCATTTCCAAAACCACAAGTGTTTGCCTAAAATCTCAGGCTTTCTAAAGTCTTGTCTTTTTCTGAGGGTGGTGGGGGTGGAAGAATAGAGAATCTCTAAAGTTCCCCGGTTGATTTTTGTTTGTCGCAGTCGCCCTGCTGGAAAACGCTCCCGGTATTTTTGCGACGCAGCTTCTGTTGTGAGGTCACAAATTTGAAGCATTCCCCGGGTAACTGGAGGAGCTTACTTGATGCTTCGCAATGATTCAAGAAAAGGGGAGAGAGATTTATGGGGGTTTGTGTTCATTTGTGTAAAAGGGGGTTTTCTCGTTCAGACGAACACATTGTCACCCCGTGTGATAACTTTGAGTGGAGGTCACACTTGAAAATGCTTCTTACCTGAGTAAAAACTCCAACTCATCTTGATTATCAGAGTCAGCCACTGAGGTCTCACTGAAAGGAGAACCTCTAGAATCAGTAACTTAGAGAAAGACATCAAAACTTCTTCACGGTGAGGGTGACAGAACACTGCAACAGCCTGCCCAGGGAGGAGGTTGAGTTGCCATGCCTGGAGGTGTTTAAGAGAAGGGTAGATGTTGCCTTGGGGGACAGGGTTTAGTGGTGATGATAGGTCTAGGAAAAGGTTTGACTCAAGGATCCTGAAGGTCTCTTCCAGTTGAAACTGTTCTATGATTCTAGGATGTGTTTTTGTTCCCTCCCCAATTAACAAAAGGCTTCCCCTGTGTATAACCACTTAATCCTACAAGGCAGTGATCTGTGTGGACGTGTTGCGTTTGGATTTACAGTGCTGGTTGGTTTTAAAACACTTAATTTGCTGTTCTCCCTGTTCAAAAGGAAGACTCTTGGTGTGTGTTTGGCTTGTTTTAAATGGAACAATCCAGTGAAGCACAGAACTTGGAACCTCTTCATTACCACTAAAGAGCCTTCAGTGTTTTAAAGGAGTAAATAATTACGCTGAGTTCATCTGACTAATGCTGAAGATGGGTTAAGATGCTGTTTACAAACACGGTTGAGTACAGAAGGTTAAAAGAACATTGTAGATCATTCTGTACTGACAAGACACATCCTTAACATTTCTTCCTTTGTTATTCCATCCATTTGTAAAACACACTGTGAGCCCTTTTCTGCCTGACATAACGACCTAGTTCATTGTTGTGCTTCCCTAGCAGAGTTTATTTAATGCCAAATACATTTTTAGGACAAGCTTTGCAATTAGAGTACTGCTGAGGCAACACGGAACCTCCAGAATTCATTAGCCTCGTGGAGCTAATCGTGTTTGTGTCACTCACACAACTCTTAAGAAAATATTTGTATTGCTTTCATTTAGCAGAATATTCCTGCCTTACAGAGCCTGTTTCCATAAAAAGGTAGTCTTGTGCTCGAGTAGACCCGTTGATACCGCTCGACAGTGGAGTGCTAGACCTCCCACTACGTTTAAATAAAGTAAATATTGATGGAGAAATCAGACGCAGAAAAATTAAGCTTCTGTCTAAGTATTTGTGGTTAGAAAAATAAGGGTGCCAAACCTGCGAGCTGCTGCTGGTCACAGTAATTGCACTCAGACACACTGACTGCATTTTTTTGGTGTTAGCTTGCCTGCTGTCCACGTTGCATTCCAGGAGCGAGTCAAACACTAACCAGGAAGAACAGCAGAGACTGACAGCTGGTTTAAAAATACATTCGACTACTCTGTTTTCCATGTGGTGTCTTTAATGCCATCTTTAAGGTAATCCTTTGTACCCTGCCCCTACTACCGACAAGATCTGGGGGTTGGAGGGGGGATAAAAAAACCCATCTATCATTTTTTCTGAATAATCAAGACGTTTGAAATAAGTGTCTGATTCTAGCTGCCCTTTATTTTTATAGTGTTTCTTTCTGTGTCTGTAGTAGGCTGTTTTCAGGTCTTGTGTGGCCATGGAACCTAAAACCTCTTCTAAAAACCTGATTTCTAACTGTTGCTGTGCGGCTGCAGTCAAGTGAGAAGGTTGGTGGTTCCCTTCTTCTTCCCAAGCCAAACTTCTTTTCCTCTTTGTCCCCAGCTGGTCGTAAGTTTGCGGAAAAATGGGAGTTTAGAATGGTTTTGTTTGTTGGACTGGTTCTTTTAACAGCAACTCCTTCCTTTGATCCTGAGGTTTAACCTATCCTGAAGGAAGTAAATACGTTAAACCCCCCTGTATGTGCAAGCTCCTAGCTGATCTTCATGGCAGTGACTCAGCTCACCTCTGCCTTTAGGAAACCCTGTAAACCTAGCAGGAGTAGATGGTAGACTAATAACGTGTGCAAAACGGGGCTCTACAGGCTCCAGGGAAAATGTGGGGATTTCTCTTTCAGGAATGTGAAGATCTTGCTTCTTTCTGGGGGCTGCAGATGTGCCAGAATAGTGAACTGCAGGGAACCAGGACCAAGTGTCGGTACTTGCTTTGCACCTGCGCTGAAACCCATAGCTTCTTTAAACTTCCTCTTTATGATAAGATTGGGATTTTGTGTGATCTTCACTCTTTGAATCTCACAGCTTTACTTGATCTTCTGACTTCTATGGTTTCCTGGAAGGTCCCATCTTCTGTCATCATTGCTGTCTCCAAGTTTAAAAGATTGTTAGGTTTGTCTTCTTGAAAGTAGAACAATATATGAGATCTTTACTAAATCCTGAAGAAGTAGGTACAGGTTGCAACTCTGGGAAGAGCTCAGTCTCTTCTGATCTGGAGGGGTTCTCTGACTTCACAGAAATCATTCAGAAAGTTATGTCTCAAGGGCTTTCTCTTGTGATCAATGAGTTCTGGGAATTACGCAGTTGACCCAAGTTCTGCACATCAATAGCTGTTTGAAGCAGTTCTCTACACTTGCTGTCCCCACGAAGATCTCATTTAACAAGCAATGCAGTGGTGAAACTCTGGGTGGAATATTCACCTTTAGTTAAGAAACGTTTCTCCTTGTAAGGAAAATTCTGTGAAAACTCAGCAGTTCTTTTCTCCTCTCATGGATTCACTGACGTTGGAAAAGACCTAAGGAGCTCTCAGCTCTCCTCCAGGAACTTCTTGTTCTAGAACATAGTGCTCCCGCAACCTGCTTCCAAGAGAAAGCAATGGAGTTCTCTTATGTGTCTATTCACGTTGTGAAGAATATATTGAATATTAGTAAAGCAGATTTCTCAGATATGCCCAGAAGATATTTAATGTATGCTGGAGACTTGAGTAACAGGTGAAGAGAAGTCTCCTCAGCCTGCTGTTAGCTTACACCAAGACCTATACGATTGGGTGGTACAGTGTTGGAGTGTGTGTGTTTGAATCCTGTGACTCAGACAAGTACTTCTAGAATACAGTGCTTTAACATCTGTTTTAGAAATTAGTATGTCAGAGAGTTGTCTTTTATTTACTTCTGCCAAGTCATTAATAAAGCAAATAGGATAAAAGCCCTGGGGCTGCTGGAACTTGCATTTCTAATAAAGCAGCCGAGAGTGTTGTCAGATAGCCCCGTGCCTTACCTCTAGCACTACATATAGAATTATCAATTATAATGAAGTTTGAAGAAGTGTGGATTGGCTGGTTGGGGATTTTTGAATGTAGCTGCACCTGGAACCATGAGCATGTCCTGATAGCCCTTCCACATTGAGGAAGATGGATGTTGCTTTCCTGAGGTGCTAACAGGTTTTAAATTGTTTGTACTGTTGCTTGGATTGTCAGTGTGAACAGAAGGGTTTCTTTTTCAGAGCTACAACTAGCTGGTGTTTTCAGTGACGTTGGGCTTGTAAATCTTCTTCATCAGTGTAATTGATCTTGGTTGTTACAGACTTCCCCAGCTGCTTTTTATTAGATCTGTGTGAGCAGGTGATTCCCCACCTCCTTTCACTGGACAGCTGAAGTGGAAAGGTAGAGGAAGGTTGGTTACCACCCCCACATCTCTCTCCTGGTTTCCTTGCTCCTTAAACAGTGACCTGAAACAAAGTGATCGATCTCATCAGTGAGATACCATCAATTAAAAGCAGAGGTGAGGAGAGGGACACGGTGATCCATTGCTTCACCCCCTGACCACAAGCTGGTGGTAGACCATACACCTGGGTGATGGTGGAGGCTCTCCTGCTGGTGGGACAGAGCTGATTGAAGGGGCTGCCGATTCCTCTGCTTGCTTGCCTTGCTCAGGAGCAGAACATTTGGGGAATACAGCATGTGTTAAACAACTCCTTTTTGATGCTTCCAAATTTCCTCAGCGTGTCTGTTTGCATTGGAAATTGGTTCATTATTCTTAGTTGCTAAACTCGAGCTGGTGCTACTACCGGTGAGTATGCTCCTTGCTGCTACACCCACTTGCAGAGTCAGCTGGTATCACAGTTCCAGGTGCTTTTTCTTCACTCCCATTTGATACCACGAAATTTCCCCCATGCTCATCCCTTCCTGACGTTCGTGATGCATTTGCCACGTTTCCTCTCTGTTGATTCATTTCGAGAGCTTAATGGTGTTGTCTGTGCAAATAATTTAAACATCTCTGCAGGATTCAAACAGGATGGCTCAAAAAGACAAGCGAACCTCGCAGTAAATAGTTTTGCTAGTGGAAGTGTAAATTCTGGTGGAGTTAAACCTGACAGCTGATGGTGGTGATTGCTTTAACCAAAGTCTGCTGCTGTGGCCGCACATGTGGTGAGATACACAAAGCATGAGGTGGAATGTTCGTGTTTGATTTATTCTCTGCAGCAGATGGGCTCTGGAGCTCTGAGCAGAGCCCTGGCTGTGGCAGCAGTTTGCAGCACAGGAGCTACTAGCCGCTGTCACCGCTTAGGTGAGCGCTATGAGTCTCTTGTGCCCATGCAGTGCTGTGCCACGCGAGTGCCAGAGCTGAGCACGTCTCCCCCGTGCTTCACAGCAAATTTTTTGTGAACAGCATCTAAAACTTGGGATTGTTTTCAAGTGGATTCTTCTGTCAAAGGTAATAACTGGAGTAAATGCTTCTCACTTTTAACTTCAGTGCATTTCTAACTTGTCTTCTGTTCCTTTCTGGGACAGCCTAGCGTGTCCGTTTGGTGTTCAGCACAGCTTTTCCAGAGAGTCTCAGCATGATGCATCTCTGGTTTTTAGTCTGCAGAATTTCACCTGGGTTGCTTTTAGTTCACTTTCTTCCCCAGAGGCACCTGTCTCCTGCCACGTACACATCAAGACTAATTGCACCATCTGGAAGACTTTTGTGTGGCTGTTACTGGTGCAAAATTTCTCTTGAGAGTATAATTCAGACTGTGGCTGTGACCCCTGAAGCCATGTCAAGTAGCAGCAGTAGTTTCCAGTGTCTAAGGGATGATCGCTCTAGGCTGTGTTTGTTTTAAGTCTAACACGGTTTAGCTTGCACATCAGCAGCCCAGCTTCAGTCTTGGAATGGAATTAGGCATTAGTTCAGTACTTCACAGAAATCTCACCTAAAATTGCATCCAAACTGTGTGTAGCTTATAGATTACACGACGCGGTATCCAAACAGCAGAGGAACTGCTGCTCCTTATTACTGCACTGTTGGATTTGTATGTCCTGGTTTTCCCCACCACCACAGACAGCTGCACTCCTAGTTGGCCGCTAAAAATGCGAGGCATTCACTGCTAGCAGTGCTGCAAGCAGGATGAATAGCTCTGAACACTTGGGGGGGGTTGTACTGCTATGAAGCTCTGTTTTCACCACAGTTGATTGTTTTTCTTCTGTTCCTCATCTAGTCTGAAGCAGGTAAAAGTACCAGAGTACTTCACTTCTCGAGGGGTCTGTCTAGGCAGTCCTTGATAATCCTGTGTGACTTGGTCTGGGTGATGCTGCTGTGGCAGGGGGATTGGACTGGATGATCTTTTGAGGTCCCTAATGGATCTATGGAGAACACGTTTCTCTTCTACTTCTGTACCGCATCAGGTGGGCTGGGCAAGGGATTTGAGCATCACAAGCTTTCCCTGGTTTGAGTGGTTGGGCAGTACTGGGAGGCTAACCTAAAGCATACTCCTTTCACTGTTTCTTAGTGTTTTGGTTGAGGATTAAGTTGTTTAGGTTTCTGTTGAGTTCTTGTTTTCTGAATGGCTCCTTGAGATGGGAAGAAGTAGGAGCTGGTGGTTCTGTGGCATGAGTTTTCCTCGGCAACTTGTACTTGAATCTTGTGCACTAAAATCTGTGTGGAATGCCTTCCACTGCAATATTGATTACCCATGTTCTCCTAATTTTCAGAATCATTTTAATTGGTTTATTTTAAGATGGCTAGGAAGGTAATGTGTTAATTGCTGTTTGAGTTTCCCAGCTCTGCTAAGATTCTAGCATTTAATTGCGTTCCTGCAGATGAAGGTTGGTGGCTTAGCTTGCTTTTGGCTGCGTTTCAGCTTTGACTGTAAATGTTTGGTATCCTCTTGGTTCTTCAAACCTCAGTGTTGTTGAATCAAACTGTGTTCCTCTCTGAGGCCGAACACATTTGCTCACTGTTTTGGAAATTGAGCAGAAGTTATCTCAATCTTTAAAACTACAGCTGCCCGCTGTGCTGCTGAGCTTGTGGGTGTAGTGCTGCAGGGCTCAGCATGCTCCACCTCAAACGTGTCCTGGGGAGGCCAGCCCCACTACTCTACAGGTGAAGCAGATGGCATGTGGGCACGTTACAAAGGCATTGAGCAAAAATTGGACCTCATCAGAGCTAAAAATGGTGTAGGTGGTAGTGGAAAGCCATGCTAGCCATCCTGGCCTCCTCTATAGGCTGAATCTGCACTGTGTGAGCTTAGAGCTTCTCTGAAGGGAGAAGTATTAAGCCTGGAATTGGAACAAGCATGAAGATCAAGACCAGCAGCTGTATAGTAGTACCAGCTACCAGGGTGGAACCTGTTAGTCTTTGGATGAGCTTTCTGAAGTGTGTTGCTCGGGCCATTGCCCCATTGCTGCAGCAAAGATTGCAATGACTCGAGAAGGCAAGGCGTTTTGTTTTGCAGGAGCTCTGACACAGGAAGGTGCTAATTAAACGATGCGGTTTGTAACGTTTGTGTGTCTGTGTAACTGAAATAGCGTAGTGAAGATACTTTTGCTTCGTGAAGTGGTGTAAATGTGATGGAAAAAACCCAAATGAAACTCCAGGTTGCATCCGTAGTTTTCTCTGTGCAAAGGCATTTCCAAAATCAACGTTTCAGATTTTCAGTCAGATCTTTTAAAGCCTGTTCTGTTTTGATTTCCTTCAGTGATTAGGGCTAAAATTAGACTGAAATAAAATTAGTCAAAGTGCTTAGTAATCTGTGATGCGGTTCTTCATACAGTTTATTTAACAAATATTTAGATGATGCTGGAGACATGTGCTCTTATTGATTTGAAATCACTTTCAAAGTTCGATAGCCTTGGGAACGTATTATCCTTTCTTCCCGTTGTTTAGCCTTATTTATGATCGGAGGAAGCGGGAAGCAGCTTGCTAAGGACAGGGGGAATCCAACATGAAACGTTGGCAGCAAGCAAAGCCAAGCTTGCTTTACAGTAAGTTTAGAATTGCTTTCAACAAATGGGGTTTTACAGGGCAGTTTCCTCCCGACCCTAAATTTAAAGGTGGAGTGTTTGAAACAGTTCTTCTGTTTCAAGCAGTGAGTTTCCATTTAGATGTAATCATAGAATCCTTAGGGATGGGAAGGGACCTCAAAAGATCATCCAGTCCAGTCCCCCTGCCACAGCAGGATCACCCAGACCAAGTCACACAGGAACACAGCCAGGTGGGTCTGGAACATCTCCAGGGAAGGAGACTCCACAACCCCTCTGGGCCGCCTGTGCCAGTGCTCCGGGACCCTCCCTGGGAAGAAGGTCTTTCTGATATTGACAGGGAACCTCCTCTGCTCCAGCTGGCAATGTTTGTCCTGCATTGATTTCTGCAGAGTTTATTCCTAATATACTTAACCATGTGTACTCTGACCATAACCACTCTAATACAAAGAGTTTTCTTTCAGCAGGTTCTGGGTTTGGGTTGTTCCTTTCCCTTTCTTGAAGTAAGAAGCTTTTTTGTACTGCAAACAACAAACTGAAAGCTCTTAAAAAAAAAAGAGAAGAGCTGTTTCAGTAGCTCGCATTGAATTATTCTGCAGTACTCCTCTCATGGCATGGCATGAAACGCAGAACATATGCTGCTCCTTGGAAATAAAGAGGATTTCATCCTCAAAACTTACTTTGCTGTGCAGCAGCAGGATGTCATTGTAAGTGCCAGCTACGGGACGACCAAAGGTCACTCGTAATAATCGCGGCTTATTTCCCTGTAAATGGGGGTGTTAAAGTCTCGGTGAAGTGACGGCAGCCCGAGATCTGAGTTATTCTTTCCACTCTGGTGTGACCAGTGAAAGCAGGTTGTAAAAACACGGCTGTTTTTTTTTCCCTTCCTTTTTGCAGGGGCTTTGTGTATGATAGCAGAAATAACCTCCAGATGCGAGGGTTGGTCATACTCCTTATTTCCAAAGCTGCTGGACCCAGCACGGCAGAAGTCTCTTTCCCCCATAACATGGTCAGTGGAATTTACTCCAGGTATGTAGTAACTTTCTTTGCCAGGGTTCCTCTTACGGGTGGTTTCAGAGCCTCTTAGGTGGTCCGCTCGGCTGTGAAGGAAGATCAGTACTTAGCTAATCACAAAAGTTGATATTTAAATTGTGATATCATAGGATTATTATAAGCAGTGAAACCTGTTTCCCAGCCTTTGTATAATGCCCACTCCTAGATCCTAATTGTGGCTGTTGGGCATAACCAAATAAAAACCATTTGGATCAGGATACTTATCTGAAAATTGGTATTAAGTGGCATCTGGAATCAAAAAAAGTAATGATGCTGGGTAGTATTTTCACTAGAGTAATTTTTAGTTAAACTTGAATTTTTAGTCTACTTTCAGAGACAGATTTCACTAAGCTCACGAGTTTCCATCTATCCCCTTTGAAGGGCATTTCCCTGAGACACAGCAGTATAGAATAAAGTTCTTACTTGCCACATGTACAGCGGAATTACTGAGCCTGCTGCTAATGTTCCTGAGGCTCTCACTGAGACAATTTAGTTTCATCAAGTTTTTAAATGAATTTTGAATTATTTAAACTAAATCACTCAGTAGTAGTAACAACAGTGATAAAACCAGCAATTGTTCTCCTTCGTGTAGTTGACAGTAAACCTGTTCCACTGAGATAGTTAAGTGGCATCGGATTGAAGTCTAAATTTTTGAAATCCTTTAAAACAGTCGAGCGGTGCCTGGGTGAAGGAACAGACTGTCACGGTTTCACTTAATTGTTTTTCTGACACCTGTGATGCGTTAAATGAGGATGCACAAACTTACTGATGTGGTTTGTAACCTGGTGGTTTTAGGCCTGGAGAGATACCCTTGTAAAATTGAAAAGACCAAATATTTTAAGATCATAGAATCCTTAGGGATTGGAAAGGACCTTGATCATCCAGTCCAATCCTCTGCTACAGCAGGAGCACCCAGACCAAGTCGCCCAGGAACACATTCAGGTGAGTCTGGAACGTCTGCAGAGAAGGAGACTCCACAACCCCCCTGGGCAGCCCCTTCCAGTGCTCCGGGACCCTCCCTGGGAAGAAATTCCTTCCATAAATGTCTTAAAATGTCTTTCTGACAGACAGAAAGAGTAAGAAATAAGACAGCCCTATACAAGAGCCTTGTTATGGGGGGCTGTGTAGTTCTTGTAGCTGTTTAATTTCCTTGTTTTGTTTCATCCTTAATGTCCCCTTAGGGTTGTAACGCTTTTATATTTATATGCAAATGATGCTGTATGAAAACATAATTCTAGTTACTTAATTATGGCACAGGAGGTATTTGAGTTTGTTTTGTAAATGATTAAAAAAGGTTCCTTTAAGTATGCCTCAATAAAGGAGAGAACAGGCATTCTTTTTTTGATAACTAGCTTCTCCACGACGATTCTGACCACAGAGGTACTGTTTGCGCGTTTAAAGCTGCCGTTGGGAAGGTGACTGGTGTGGAAGTATTCATTAAGGAGCAAATAAGACCTTGAATTAATAATGAGCCATTTGGTGTAAATGGACAGCGCTGGAACCACGCCAGTTCAACCAGCTGAAAATCTAGCCTAATAATCTAAGTTTGAGCAAGTCAATAGCCATTATAATGTCTCGTTCAGAGTCAGAGGACTCCAGAAATGAAGCAGCTTCGAATACGCCCACACAGGTTCGCTTAAGGTTCATTACTGCCTGCAGAAGTGATAACGGTGGTGGTGTCAGTGCATTTTCAGGGATGCTTTAAGCCTGTGGCGTGGTGTACGCACAGGCATGCTGCTGGAGAGTGACCATGTGGTGTTTCCCTTTGTGCCATAGCAGCCAGTTCTTGCTCTCTAGTGTGGGCTTGGCCTTGTGTTTTGGACACCTTTATTAACGGTACTTTCCCAAATAAACTCTTTTTAATGGGAGGTCTAATTTCTGATTTTGATTTCTGCGTTGTGTGAGGTTTAGTGAGCAGGCAGCTTGTAAAACTGTGATTTTAGAGGTTTAGTGATTGCTGTATATATTACAAGATGAGTTTTACTAACTCCATTCTCCTGAATACAAGCAAACAGTCATCATTTCCCCTTAGTATACTTCTGTCTTCTTCTTGGCTAAGTATGTCTGTATATCAGACATTCACATCAAAGGCAAGCCACGTCTCTCAGTGATAGGAAGGGAAGAAATACACTTAATCCAGTACTGTTCATTTATGTCCCCAGCTTTGGAAAGTACTGTTTGGAAAGAGATTCTGACAGACTTCCAGCTCAGCTGTAACCCATGCAGCTCTTTCTGTTGCCATGCCATGGAGTTACGTCATCCTTACATATAATATTTTGCTGGGAATATTATTTCTGGCACTGTAATGAGCATCTTCATTGCCTGATACTTACATGCTGTGAACATTATATTGTGGACTATTAGCTGAGATACGGCTCGGTTGATTTGAGGGTACTTAGTAGTGATGAATTAATTGCATCCCTGAAATTCGAGCATGAGCTAAGTTGTTCCAGTACTCGTCTGTAATCGCATGAGCCCAGTCTTTCTTTCCCACTGTTTGTGTTGGAACTAGCTCTTGTGCTTTCTTTAGGCACTGAGTCCCACAGTGGATAGCCGGCTGACATCAGGCCTCTGTATCTGATGCTACTCTAAACATGCAGGGTGTAACCAGGAGGACCTGACAGGGCTACAGTTATTAACCTAGAAAAATGCAACCCCCCCTATGGTGAACTTCTTCGTACTGGGATCTGGCACGTTCTGCCTGACCTCTTCTTTCTGTTTCACATTCACTGACTCACAGAAGGGTAGGGTTGGGATGTACCTCTGAAAATCCTCTAGCCTAAGCTCCTTGCTAGAGCAGGATCACCTAGAACGGAAACACATCCAGTTAGGTTTTGAGTGCCTTCAGAGAGGAGACTCTGGTGTTCTGCTACCCTGATCATGAAAAAGTTCTTCCTTATGTTTAGATGGAATCAGCTATAGTCTAGTTTGTGCCCACTGCCCCCTGTCCTGCTGTTGGGCACTGCTGAGAAGAGTTTGATCCCATCATGCTGACACCCTTTAGGTATTTATAAGCATTAGTGAGATCCTCTCTGTCTCCTACTCTCTAGACTGAACAGCCCAGTTCTCTCAGCATCTCCTCATAAGGAAGGTGCCCCAGTCCCTTGATCATCTTAAGAGGCTCTGCACTAGACTCTCTAGAATCTGCTTATCCTTCTGGAACTGGGGGGCCCAGAATTTGGCTCAGTATTCCAAATGTAGTCTCACCAGGGCAGAGTAGAGAGGGAGGAGAACCTCTCTTGACCTACTAGTTGCATGCCTCATAATGCACTCCAGGGAGACCTTCATGGGAAGCCTGTGGTCCACCAGGACCCCCAGATTCTTCTCCCTGGAGCCTCTCTCCAGCAGGTCAGTCTCCAGCCTGTAGTGATACATGGGGTTGTTCTCCAGGAGCAGCCCTCTGCACTTGCCCTTGTTGAATGTCATTCAGTTTCTCCCTGTTCATCTCTTCAGCCTGTCCAGTTCTCTCTGGATTGCAGCACAGCCCTCTGGCCTGTCCGCCACGAACCCCAGCTGTGTGTTACTGGCAAACTTGCTGAGGGTGCACTCTGTTCCCTTGTCTAGGATGATGATGAATACAGTGAATATGATTGAACCCCATATCAACTGCCGAGGCACCACCACTAGACAGTCGGGCCTCCAGCTGGACTCTGCCTCACTGACTACAACTCTGAGTTCTGCCCTTCAGCCAGTTCCCAATCCACCTCACTCTCTAATCATCCAATTCTTGACTCACGATACAAGCAAGAAATACTCCAACTGCATTTACAGTGGACAGACCCTGAGAGCTGGGTTCAGACCAGCCAAAAAGAAAACCACAGGGAATCCTGTTCTCCTCCTCGTATGGCAGTTCATGGGACAGTGACCCAACCGTGTAGAACTAGATTTGCCAGCTGCTTTACTGGCATGGTTTTTACTGGTACACAATGCAACAAACCCAGTGGCTGCTATGAGAGTGATCCTTTCCAGAATAAAGAGGATTACAGTCGAGACAGTTACAGGACCAGAGCTGGTGTAGTTATGCGGTGCTGCCTCTGGCTGCCGTTGCCTCCAGCTCTAGCACTTCATCATTTGCAAGAGATGTGGTCTGCCTGCGTTCATCTGGGGGTGTGGGGGTCACTATGTGCAAACATGTGCTAGTGACTGCTGGTTTCCTTACAAGCCATGCTGAAGAAACGGGGAGAAGCATTATAAAAGCCTGCTTGGCATACTTTACTTCAAACAGACACCTCCCCATCGCATCGTCGGCAGCATTCCTGGTGGCGGGCTAAGAACCTGGCTGTACTTCCAGCTCAGCACAGGTGATCTCAAAAGAGAATGAAGAGGAGAAGTAGCAGCATGATAAAAAGCTCCATTTCAGCTGCTGGGCAGATTTCCTGACGTTGAAACTCTCTGCTGTGTCTTAGCCTTTAGGAATATATTTCCTTGGCTCCAGAAGTGTTGCAGATGGCACTCTGTGGAGCAGTGCTTGCTCCAGACTACAGAGCACTATCACTGAGGGTCGATGTCATTGCCCGTACACAGACCCAAGCATGTGTCCTGTATTCCTTGGGACTGCTTCCTCCTCCTGTGCTGGAAGGAAGTCAAAACTCACATTTGGATTAAGGCAGAATCTAAGTGATGGTAATTCATCGTGCCAGTAGTGTCAGGACACCTGAGATGTCACATATCAAGAGCTTCTGAGGAGCCTTGAAACACATTTCCTAACCAGAGACGCTCCTCTCTCTTGCCTACTTTCAGAGCAACACTCCCTTTGATAGCCAAGTCTGCAGCTTGATGTTCTTTTACTCTGCTGCTGCAATGGAAGTATCATATGGTTTCTGAACACTCGCAGCTTTATGCTGCTTAGTTGGAGCTAGATTCCTACAGTTGAAGATAGCAGGACTGGCATAGGTCCTCTCACTGAGCTCCTAAAAGAGGTATCTTCTTCTGTTCTTGTCTGGCGCTGCCAGGCATTGCTAGCAAGGGACAGAGGGATATCCTTGGCTTTATACTGAGTAATGAATTCCTGAGGTAGCCTCTACATTGCTGCTTAAGATGCAAGTGACAGCAGAGAGTAAATGCCATCTCTTCAGCTCTCAGTATCCTTGGCTCTAACACAACAAGTTATTTTCTTCTCTCTCGGTTTGCTTTTGCTTTTCTTGCCATTAGGGCGAGTTTCAAAAATACCTTCCAGTACTGACATACATTAGGGCAGCTCCACAGATTCTGTTGGATGGTTGTCAGCTCTACAGATTTCATCGGATGGTTGTCCCAGACTTACAAAAATATCATACAAAGAAATAGAAAGAAATTCCTCCCTGTGACGGTGCTGAGGTGCTCGCACCGGCTGACCAGGGAGGTTGTGGCTGCTCCGTGGCTTCAAGGCCAGGCTGGATGGGGCTCTGAGCAATCTGGTCTGGTGAGAGGTGTCCCTGCCCATGGCAGGGGGCTTGGAACTGGGTGATCTTTAAGATCTTTTCCCACTCAAACCATTCTATGATTCTATGAAAATCCCCTTTTTCAGTCAAATCTGCCAGCACTGGTGAATTCTGTGGGCATTAACAAAGACAGACCACCTTCTACTGAGCTGAGCAAGGGGGTGTGTGTGTGTGTTTGTGTAGAGATGTATACTAAAACCTGCTAAATCCCCCAGGTTACCAGGTTAGTGCTATCAGTGCTGGCCTCCATCCCTGCCTCGGCTCTCTCAGAATGGTGTAGCTGTCCTTTAAGACTCCAGGAGCTCATATCTTGCAAGATGAGCATGCCTCTCTACAAGAGGGTACTCACTGCCTGACTGTGACTCAGAGTTCTTCCTGCAGCTTGGAAGAGGGGTGATAATGCTGTGGCGATACCTGGTGTTTTAGTAACAACTTTGGAACCAGCATTGCTGCTGCTTCCAACAAAACCCCAGTGTAGTGGAATACAGCAGCAGATGCCAACTTCTTGTTTCTGCTGGAATCTAGAGACCTGTCATTGTAATTCTTGCTGAGTGCCCTGGGTATTTTTTCTCTGAAGCACACACACGGGTCACGCAGGCTGACTCCACATGCTCTTCGGCATTGCCGTGCCATGCCAAAGTCATCTTGTTCTCACCTTCTCTAAAGGAACACTGATTTACAACTTAAAGGTCTCTGAGAAATAGCAGATCTTAACCAAAGGGTTCATTTATCCACTGGTTGCTTTTCCCCTGGATGTTTCTTTAGTTGCAAAGGAGTCAGGAGGGGTTAGGTGTAATTTGAAGGACCTTAAGGAAGGAGGACTTGCTGCTCTGCTCCTTTGCTCTTCCATCTAGCGTACTCCCAGATATCAATTTCCTTTGCTAGATACAGAAATCAAGCTTCACCTCAATATCCTTCCCTTGGATTCAAAAGAGCTTTAAACTGTTACAGAAAATCCAACCTTCAGTCCTCCTCCTTTCAGGGTAAACCAGATGCTTCTGATAGTATGTTATTCTGATAGTGTTAAGTTCACAGGATAATTCAAGTTGGAAGGGATCTTGGGAGGTAGACCAGCCTTCTGCTCAAAGTGGAGTCGGGAATGAGCTCAGACTTGCTTAGCTTCCCTCATGAAAGCCCGGTCTTTCAAGAATGTAGTGGTCTTCACCAGGTGATAATCAAAATGTGATTGAAACTGATGAATGAACTTTCTAACCCCTGGTCGTAGCTTCATGCTCTGTTTTCTGCAGCAGCTGGTGTGCATTCATGAGCAGGTAGCTCACAGTAGGCCATGCCTGTGAGGTGCCCTCAGGATCACCTGACAGCTGAAATATCCAAAGAACAAGGGCTGTGTCGAAGCCTACTACGAGAACACAAGCATAAAGGTCTTGTCTCTCTTAGGGATATGCCACCAAGAGTAGTTTGGTATGCATGGGGCACTGGGAATCTCCCTTTTCTCATGGGTGACAGCTTGCCTTCTGCAAAGCCCGTGCTGCGGCAGCTGTCACAGAGGTGATGCTGTGCTTGTTAGAGCAGTCTTGAATGGCTGGACGTGTGAAAGGCCATCATGCTGCCTCCATCTAATGGAAGCTACGTAAATGCTGACCCGAGATAACTTCAGTCTGAAGGTAGATAATATGGACTAGTGTGTTCAGAAGTGTAGAGGTTATGTACTAACTCTAGTCCTTCTGAGACTTGCAGTCTGCGCAGAGTTACACACGTCGTTTGGCTGACTTTCCTTGTGTGTGTGTCCTGGACTGCTGTTGAACTGGGATTTTACGGTCTGAGGTAGCAATGCTCTGCGTGTTTAGCATCTGGGGTGTGAGCAGCCTTCTCTAAAAACTGAGAAAACGTAAAAGATGCTCTGCTTTGGATGATAAACACAATAAATACTGCATGAACATGTGCATCTTGGGCTCTGTGTTCCCTGACAGCTCCAGCTGTTGGCAGGTAGCCTGTGTTGAGTCCTCGCGAGTGCAGCCAAACAGATGAGAGATTGTAATGCTCTGCTTGACTGAGGAGGCTGTCACACCTCCAGTTGGACTAGGTGACTACAACAGCAGTGAAGGGCTACCTCCTAGATTAGGAAGAGGGAAATGTTGCTCTGTCAAACTCTCCTGTAGACAAGCTTAAATGAGCTTGTAATTTGTCATAACAGTTTAAATGCTTTCCAACTGAACTGTTTCTCCGCGTAGATCTGTGCTAGGTGAATTAATAGTTTACAGTAAGAAAGCAGATAGTCTCCCTTTTAAAGGAAGAAAGGAAAATGCAAATCCATTTCAAAGCCATGGCAAACGTGAGTAGATGTTGGTGGAGGTGAGACTAACTGTAGGGGTACAGTGTAAGTGACATGTGAAGGTTGCCTTGGCCTGTTTGCTACTAGATTTTGTAAAAGCCATCTTTCTACCTTGCATGGTGTGCGTTGCTCTGTGGACTGAGTTACGGGAAAAGACAAAGCTCAGATGAAATAAAGTCTAAGAATGACTGTACACTGATGATTTGGATACCTACAAGACTACAAAGAGCATGAGTGTGTGACTTTCATCTCTTCAGAGCTCACCCTTCTTTCTGATTCTGTACTCTGAACTGTATAGTTGGGAAATCAGATTTGACTGGTCTTCACCTTTGGGAGTAAGTAAGTGATGCCTAGCTTTGTCGTGGTCTGCCATCATGTGAAGAGCACTTCCACATTTGTAAAGAGGGTTTTAGTTCCATTACTCCTTGTCTACTAGTAATAGATAATGAAATTAGATCTACCCTGACCAGGTACAGTGCAGTGGGAGTTGCTGTGAACCACAGCTGGGTAGGCTGCATCCTGCATGACACCTGCCCCATCAGTGATGCAAATCACGTTGCAAGTTTTTTAAACAAACTTTAAAAAGCAGGAAACGAGAAAGATTATGGTTTCATCTCAGCAAGACTGATAGTTTATGCTGGAGCTCAAAACTCAAGGAAGAGCTTTATTCTTTTGTCTGGTGTAAGTACTCAGACTGGGAGCTTTAGTGCAGAATAGCTGATGCGCTTTAAATTCACGCAGGCTTTTGCACACGAGCCCTGGGTCTCAGCTGCAGATATTGCAGAGATTAATCTTATTAATGAAACTGCTAATTGGTGTTTGACTTCTAATTATAGTAACAATAGGCCGTAACAATCAATCCTCACCTTTACTGGTGCACATGAGGACTCTTCATCATAAAGATTATTTCCTTTGGGATTACTGTCCTTATTCCTGTCTTCTGGAAGGCTGCCTTTCAGCGAAGGTGTGGTGTCCCAACCAGTGTATACTTTGCAAGCTTAGCTAACGAACTGGTAGAGAAAGTGCACAGTCCTAAAATACTCAATATCTAAGTACGTGAAGTAGTACAATGCTCTTCACGAAATGATTTGTTTGAAAGGCAGCAAAGCATCTCAAAATAAGAGCACTGGTGTCTTCTGCGCTCTCTAAGAGATGTATAGTTTTGTTTCCCAATCTTGGTAGATTTCCCTCAGCTTTTAGTGAGAGGAAATCTTAAGCCATTATTCTAAATTATTCTATTTGGTATCTGCTCTTGGGGATAAATCCTGTGAGATTGTTCATCTCATTTGCAAGAGGAGTCTCAGGAGATGAAAACCACGTGCAATTCGATTACGTATTCCTATTGATCATCTTCCCCTCCCCCCCAACAATAAAAATCAACTCCAAATCTAAAAATATTAGGAATTCATTCAAACCAACTCCAAATGCTGATCTAACAATCGAATGAATTCGTTTGAACCGGTGCTCTTCATCGTTAACCTGTTCTGTTTTCAGCTTGTGCAAATACACCAGTTACGTGCTGGGTAAGATAGGCGACTCTCTTCACGCTGCATTAAAGCTCGTCTAAGACTGTGCAGAGAGAGGTCTGGACTCAAACCTTGTTCAGAATTAGTCTCTCCAGCTCTAGATACCCAAACAATGTTAATTCGTGTCTTACAAAGGGTTGTTTTTGTAGGAGTGAAGTCATTATCGTAGAAAGCCTAGTAGGAATGGCTTACCTTGGAAAACCAGAATGCTGTCTGGCTGTCCAGCCTCCTCCTGCTGCCCGTGCAGCGAGTACTCGACTGCAGCACAGCATGCAAAACCAGAGCAGCGTTGATGACATTCTGCAGGGGGCCAGGAGCAGCTGTGGCAGCAGCACAGTCCTGCCTTCACCCTTGTGGGAACTTTTCAGCAGAAGGTTGGGTGACCTGTGGGTAGCATGAGCTAGCAGAGCCTTCCTGGGCCGTGGCATCTCCATGTGGTGGCTTGCTGTAAAATCTTTCTGTTATGCAGATTTCTGCTTGAGAACTCTCACACTTTCTTAAAAGAAATAGAGAGTAGTCTTTGTAAAGAGAAATTTCCAGCTGTCACCTAAGCACAACCCAGTGCTGTGATGAAAGCCCACAGCAGCTCTGGAGACTGCTAATCCCTCAGAACGATGATGTCAAGATGACCAACTGCTTCACAGCAAGTTCTTAAATATCTGTATCTATGTAATTTATTTGTCCTACGGTCCCAAAATATCTCCCTTGCTTTCCCAACTGCTGAAGTACCAGCTGTCTTTTTCCCAGGCACAACCTATTAACGTCTCCCTTGACGAATTTGGCAGTGCAATTATGCAGTTTCCCTACAAATTTGTGCAATATTCAGAAAATTGTAGCAATATCAAGTGAAGTATTACAAGGCTTACTGTACCAATTAATTTACTGCCTTAATAGGACTTCTGATGGAGTGTCGCTGAAGACACGATGAATGCAAATCAGAGCAGGCTGACTGCTATCGGAAGATGTCCTCCCAACTCAGGGGGTGTCCTTTCCTTGCTTAGAGTTCACGAGGCTGCATAAGGGCGATACAACATCCATTCTCTTCCTCTTCAAGTAATGCAGGAGCTGGGCCCTGAGCACTTCACGCCTTAAGTGAATGAAAGTGTTTCTTAGGGCGCCTGTGCTCTGGCCTTTAAGTATCGGTAGATTTTCATGTGGATTTTGACAGCTCTGAGGTGCTTCTAGAGCCAACACTAGTAATGGAAAAAGCAGCCCACTCTTGGGGTGGTGTAGATACTGCTTTGTGTTGCTGGACAGAGAAGGTTGCTTAATTGTAATAGCTTCCAAAATAGAGGTGGGGGTGTGAGTAAATGCACGTAGCAGGAGTAGACAAGGAAAACAGAAGACAGGAGGGAGAGGTCACCACTTAGTCACTGCTGCAGTCGGGATTGTTCAAGCTAATCAGAAATTTTCTTTGGCATGAAAAACAGAAAGGCTAGAGGAGGCTGCTTACAGCATCACAGAGTGTTAGGGATAAGAAGGGACCTTGAAAGATCTTCTAGGTCAAGTGGCACAGGAACGTGTCCAGGCGGGGCTCCTTCCTGTGTTGGGGGCTCCAAAACTGGATGCAGTCCTCCAGACAGGGTCTCACAAGAGCAGAATAGAGAGGGAGGATCCACCTCCCTTGACCTACCCATGCTCCTCATGATGCAGCTCAGGATGCAGTTGGCTTTCTGAGCTGCAAGATGCTGTGGTCCTAGGAGAAAAGATTTGAAGTAAATTCTGCACAAGAACCCCCTTATTTCAGAAACGAGATGGTTGTCAGGGGGTGACAGCCGGGTTGGGAGAAACAAACCTTTTCAGGGACTCCCTTGAAGTGGATACTGACTGAAAGAGAAGTGAGTGCTGACATCTTCATATGGCAGATCTTCACAAACAACGTGGGTTTTTAATTTGATGCAGTAGTGGAAGAGAAATTACTAAAGAGCAGTAGCAGGAATCAGTCTGATGACTCAAGGACTCATTAATAAAAATTAATCATCTGCATAGAATATATTTTCAATGAGGTGGTATTTCAGTTGGTTGGAATGGAGCATTTTAGTCCTTGTTGTGTCCTTGGCTGTTAGATTAACAGGAAAGTTAAACTGTTATTTAAATTACCGGAAGGTTTTAGGTGTAGCTGGATTGAACGCCTAGCAAGGGCAGATTTGGAAGTAATGGTTGCTTCTGAGTTGAAGTTATTAGAGTTCTGTATGATAGCAGCAGTCAGCCATTTGAGAAGAGAAATAAGGAGTTAGGGGTAAAGATTTCAAGAATATGAATAGACGGTGGCATTCTAACTGTGGTGCTTAGCTACTCAAAATAAAATGCCAGATTGTGAGGGTTTTGCTAGGGTTTGCAGCAATCAGAAACTTCTGATCAGCACTGACAGCATGATTATCACAGAATTATTATTCAGGATGGAAAAGACCTCTGAGCTCATCAGCCCAGCGCTAACATCGCCACATCAGCCAGACCGTGGCACTAAGAGCTGCATCCGGTCTGTCCTTAAACACCCCCAGCAATGGGGACTCCACCACTGCCCTGGGCAGTCCATTGCAGTGTCCAACGAACGTGAGTGGCGCGTGTGAGGCTTTGGGGTGGCCCAGCTCTTGACATTTGTTCCAGCCTTTGCAATTGTAGGTTTTCTTTTATGTTGAAGACTTCATCAACTTTGTGTAACGTTCAGTAGAAAGAGAAGGTGCAGACAGATAATGCCTCCAGTATTGCTGCAAGTGGAGGAAACACCACAGTTTGTCCTTCTTTTCTTAGTTGTTCTCTTTCACCAGGACAGTGTGGTGTGACAAGCTTTCTTCAGCCTCTTGCAGCAGAAATATCATTCTAGTTTGTGCTGTCCGTGTAATAAAACTCAGCTAAACTCATGCCATTCATGAATTTTAGCAGACTACAGCAGCTGCTGTAATGAACTGATGATCCTGGTTTGTGGACTCAGGTGGGAATTCTGCAGGAGTTCAGTTTGTGCTTGGAAGTGGTTTGTTAGCGCCTAGCTGTGTCTCCACCATCACGTCCTTGGGGTTAATGTCGCTTGAATGAGCGGATGTCATTTTATCCCTTATTAAAATGTGGAGATTGAATCATTCTGGTTGAAAGGACCGGAAAATGAAAGCATGGGATTTTTGGATGACTTATAGGAGTGTCTCGTGGTTTAGACCCAAAGCAGCATGCAGACACTTGCTCATTCCCCCCCTCCCAGTAGGATGGGTAGGAGAATCAGAAGAAAAAGGCTTTAAGCTGTGGATAAGAACAGTTGAGTAGGATGGTAGAAAGACAGACCAAGTAATAACGATGATAACTGCTAAAAAAGCGAGTGATGCACAGTGCAATTGCTTATCACCTGGAACGTGACATCCAGCCCTCTCCTGAGCCGATTTCACAGGGCACGGAATGTCCGCTGGTCAGCTGGCCTGGCTTGGCCCACTCCCAGCTTCTTGTAAAAATTAACCCAATCCAAGGGCAGACTGCTGTAAATAAGGTAGAAATAGCTGGAAATGATGGCAGTGGCTCTGATGTGGGGCTTTCCCCTCAGAATACACATTCTTCTCAATATCCCATGACACTCCATTTGCATAAAATACATAGTACTCATGGTCAAATTTGCAGACCTCAGTAGCACTGGATGCTTGTTACTATGCTGATATGGTCCCAGAAGCAGCAGTCCTTGCCTTGCTCCAAAAGGTTTATGATCCTTTCCCTGCTGGCAGGTCTGTCAACACACCTGGTGTAAACTCACAAGGTCTCCTAGAGTTCTGCCGTCTCCTTTTAGCTACTGGTCTTGTTCCTTGTACACGGCAGGTACTATCCATCTGCCGGATGCTTCTGCTTTGTGAAAAGCAAACCCATTCCTATAATTACCCATTCTAATTCGTGATTATAATGTCCCCATCCAGTTCCGATCCTTGAAAGTTCAGGAGGGGAGAGGAGAGCAGGTGTGATAACCATACTTGCCGTGCCTGACTAATGTAAATGCACTTAGTGTCCAGAACAGGACAGGCTTCCTCATAGTCTGGGATGTCTGTGGTTGTGCAAGCAGTGTCTGGTTTTGTTTTGGGTATTTTTTTTCCTGAGTTACATACTTATTGATATTTCAGAATGTTTTATGGTATATATATATGTAAATATATTACACATATCTATTATATATATGTGTGTATATATGTATACATGTATTTACATATATTATATATACATATCTATTACACATATGTGTGTATATGTATGTATACATATATTTGCATATATATACACACATATCTATTATATATATGTGTATATATATGTATGTATGTGTGTGTACATATATATGTATATATAAAATAAACCCCAATCCTCTCTGGCACATCAAGTTGTGGTGATTCAAGTGTTATTCTTCAATACCTTTGCAGTTAGACACATGAACAATCTATCCCCTTAACAGGACTGCTCGTTCGTCAGCTGTTCTTACCTCGCTGCCTAAAGAAGGTTACCTTCTTTTCCTTTGCATAAAAGGGTTCTGTGCATTTCCAGCCTCATTAGTAGCAGAGCTTTAACGTCCAGGTTAGTGCACCTTAATTTCTGCTACATTAAATGCAATTATAGACAAAGGCTTCAGCGAAACACTTGGAGTGGTAAGTCCTGCTGGCAGCCTCTGCATAGTTGACAGTCCAGAGGAATGGGAATTTCTGTTAGGTTGCTTCAAACCATCTCCCTGTAGTCACAGCAGATAAAATGGTAGTCGTGCTTCAGTGTTGGAGGGCTGAAAATCAGCTAATGGAACTAAGGTAAGAGAAAGCATAGTCATGAAATGACTTCTTAGTAGTCTGTTTCTTCCATTTAGCTTCCATTTATTAAATGAAACACAGCTTTCATCTTGCAAACAACTGTGCAACGTGTGTAAGGGTTTGTTTGTTGGCCAGTTGAACTAGGAAATTACTTAGGGGAGATTCCCCAACTGGTTAACATGGCTCTGTGTTGCTTAGCCGCTGTCTAAGCATTTGTTGAGGATGCAGGGAATCATCAAGTAATTGAAAGGATGCAAATCCCCAGTACTTCTCTGGATTGTCAAAAGAACCCTCTTCATGTGGGGATAAACGATGGCTGGGTCAAGAATGCCTGAGCATGTAATATCGCTACCCTTCCCTTAACTTTGTGGAGCAGGAGCTGGAGTCCAGGTGTCCCACCTTTCTCTCCTGGTAATCTCCTGAAGACTGATTTTTTTCACTCTTCTTCCATCTGGCTGAATGAATAATTCAGCATTTTGTGTAACAGCAGAAGAGCTCAGCAGGAGTGGCCGAGGAAGGAGGTGTAAGGATACGCTGGCCTCGGGAGCCGGAGGGCTGTCTGATGCATGACCAGATTTCAGAGTGATGCTCTACGTGCTTCAAAAGAGCATCCTGGACAGCAAAGCCAGATCTCTGTGCTCACGTTATCCGGTGGCATGTCCGGTGCCCAGGTCTTCCCTCTCTTCCGAGATGCTGGCTATCATTGGAATCAGTTTGGGGGATGCTGGCATGTTTTCCAGCGATAAAGGTTTCCTTGTTTGTGCTGACAATTTTCACCTTCCATCTTCTCACCCACTTACCCTCCGAAAACACCAGGTAGGAACATACACGTCTCCAACGGACGCTTTCTAGCTGGAAGTCAACATCTGTAGCTGGGTGGAAAGGTATTTTAAATCATCTTACAGGTGTTTTCTCAGACGTAGAAGCTCTGGTTATTGGAGACAACTGCTTTTCCATCCTGCTGTGAGGGCTGAGTGGCCTTTTGGACGCTTAAGCGTTACTGTGGTGTTAAAGCAGCGGATTGAAAAGCAGATGAGAAAGTTCAAAGTTCAGCTTCAGCTTTTAGTTCTGTGACTTCTGTCACTTTGTGTCACAGCCTAACTGTTGTTTCCCCTTGGTGTTATTAATTAGGTAACACAGAGTTTATTCATTTAAAGTAGACGATCTTTCCTGACAGCAAATGACAGAGCATGTCATTGCGTTTAGTATCCTGCTGGTAGAGAACAGTTGAGAGAAGAATAGATTCCAAGGCCCTTTGATCCACCATCACTGTAAAATCAAAACACAACTTAATTTTTTCTCCTTCTGACCATGATTTTAACCTTGTCTACTAATTTGGATGGGTTTGTGGGGGCAGAGGCTTAAATGAGACACAAATGAAGGAAAAATTGCTAATGCTGCCACCGTATATCTAATGAGCCCTGTGTAATAAACCATAACCTCTTCAACGTTTCTGAGGAAAATGGTGTGATTATTTTGGATGGCTGGCCCTTTGTGCATGGCTCATTACCATCTGGTATAATGTGTATTGATATAGCCTGTAATTGTCAACTCTTATTTGACATGCTGCCTTTACGCAGTGTGACTTGCACGGCTAGACCCCCCCTGTGGTTGTGTGGAAAACTGTCGTTAAACAAAACACGTGTGCTTAGGTAAAACACACACCCTTAGATACATAAAATCATCTGGGAGGTGGCCTTAGTCTCTCTGTAGCTCCTGTTCCTTGTGGGAATACTCGCACGTATTCCCAGGTCAGTGCAGTGCTAGACACACTGCGTTACCACTGTGGGTACCTAAGTGCGTGAGGACGGAGGTGAATTCTGAATGTAGATGGTTTCCTCTCGCACAACTTGCTTAAAATTCATTTTTGAAATGTTTATTCTCAGTGTGCTGTGAAATTGTGGTAATAGATTGGGTTTTCAGCCCGCTGGCTGTGGGTTTGGGTGTGCTGGCAATGGGAGGTAACTGCAACAGGCGCAGAGGCTCTGGTTCTGATGTTTGTCCCAGTTAACATGGCTGGAATCAGATGCGTTTGGAAATCCCAATGCTGAAAACATCTGTGCTTCCTTAAAAGAAAACAGGCTCTGGGCAGCAGTAAGTTTTCGGATACAGGACCAACATTATCTGATGCTAAATCAAAGTTGTCTTTTGTGTATTTTCTGAAAAGCTTCTTTCTCTGAGCTTTACAGTTGGTGCCTTCGTGCATCACCATTCTGATGGGCAGACTGGCTCGCAATACCAAACAGGCCGTGGGATTTCCACAGGTTTAATCAGCTTTAATACCCGGGTTTCATCGGACATTGCCTTCAGCCGTGCCACTGTTGGAGAGCCCATCCGCTGCGCTTTACACCAGACGTTGGAAAATGCCTTCACCTTATCCTTCTCTAAGTTTGCTTAGGTTTGAGCTGCGGGGTTGTATTTCATCTTTGCTTGCTCAATCTGCCTATTTTCTTCTCGTGAATTTGGTTTCAGTAGTGTAGATACTGATGTTTTCTTTAAGTAGCTGTTACCAGGTCAGTTCACAGCTTCGGTGTTGGCCTTCTCCTAACATTAAATCAGCACTTTCTCACTCTGCTCTTTACTCTGCTTGTTAGCATGATGCTTCTCAACGTTTTCTTGCTTCCTTCAAATTCTTCCTGATAAAGCTTCCCAGGAACCACTTTCACTGGTGTCAGAAGCAATGACACTAACACTGCCTTTGTTGATATTCTTCCCTTAAACCATCAGTGGTCCTACCAGCCTTTTCTAACTTGCTAGAACCATCTATCTCATCATTTGGGTTGATCATTAACCCTCCTGCCAACCTTTTCCAAACCTTGAGTGCTTTCTTCCTGGAAGTGTCCCTAGTCCTGTATGGGTATGGGCTGCTCTCTGTGATTCTGCCTGAGGTCTTGCAATTAAGGTTTGTTAGGGGTTTTTTTCCAAGCATATTTTCACTTGAGCAAAGCATATTGAACCAGCTCCGTCGACTCTGCATTGAGGTTGATTCATTCTGTTTGCAGTTTATCAGCTGTGTCATTCCTTTTCTCTTGTATTCTTTCCCGAGTGCACATTCTCCGGATCTCCTAACTGGGAAATCTTCAGCACCCCTGCTCTTCATGAGCATTAGCCTTCATTACTAGGCCGGAGGTATTTGGATCTGATTGTGTAAATAGAGTGCTTGAAAACAGGAAAAGCTTTTCAAAATCTCCTCTTCTCTTTCTGCCCAACCTCACCTAATGGACCAGTGCGGTTCTTCACATTCTTCTTGGCTTTGAGTGTTTTTTACTACATCCTTTGCCAACGGTCTTTGCTCAGCTCCTTCTCCATCCCTGCATTGTCATGTTCGTTCCTTTGCCGAGCGTCTTCCGTGCATGGTTTCCCTGAGTTGCCTTTGTTGCTATCACTTTTACAGTTTGCTTGAGCTGGAAAAGGGAAGGGATTTTAGAGCTGGTTTGACTTTGTCTAAACCCCAAGATTTTAGCTTTGTGTTTTTAATCAGCTTAGTCTTTACAACCGGGGAGTTGTGCCTTTGGGTCATCCAGCAACATTTCGCATAGTTCCCAAAAAGCATCCCCATTTTTCCCTTCAATTTATCTGATTCAGCTTGTTTTACCATTGCTAGTACCACTCTTGTATAATAGTCTCAGCTTCTGAACACTCTGACATCTTTTTAAAGGACGTCTGTGTACTGGCTTGGAGTCTCTTGGTCTCATATCAAGAGACTCACTCTGTAGAGTCCCTTGGAGTCTCTACAGCAAAGGTATCGAGATCACACTCAGCTGTACTAAGGTTTTCATGTTTTATAGGAACTCTTTGAGCCAATTACATATTTAATGGAAAAATTCAAGTTGAAAGCAACATTTATTGAGCTAGGAAATTTCTTCTTAAAAACCAAAGCTGGTGACAGAACATTGTACTGCCAGTATACGTTATACACAGTGCTTGGTACTCTCATTATTTCCAACATGAGAGCAGTAGGTCTTTAAAGAAGTAGACATCCCAGCTCTTGCCATGGCTTGATGGAGTGCTCGATACGGTCTGCAGAGCCGCTAATAGAATCTACAGCAGACACCCACCTGTCTTTTATTTATTAGAGTTTTAAGTGTTGCTAATTGTCTCGCAAAAAGACAATATTGCATTTGACAGCTTTGCTTCGTGTTGGAAATGTGACTCTTCCCATCTGGATAACCAGTGATTTGTGTGAGTTTTAATAATGTAATATGCTTATAGGTGAGTAGCTCTTCATTTTTAGCACTGCTGTATTCTTTTTCTAGCACCAGTGTTCAAGTAATCCAAGAAATCATTTTTCCAGGTGCCCTATTCTCTATATATATAGAANTAAGAATATATATATATAAGAATATATGTATAAAGAATAAAGATTTATTCTTTAAATCTTCTGACACGTTCTCTTGGTTTTTCCCTTTAGCTTGTTTAGTTAGGTTAGGCTGAAGTTCTTACCTTATCAGGCCTGCTGGCTCGTCATCTGTTCACACAACTGCGTTGTCACTGGTTTTCTGGATCTCACGGTGATTAGATATTTCTCACTGTGCAGGCTCCCTCTCTTCTTTATTGGTCCCAGCTTGCATGCCTGTCTCCTAGTCCTGGAAAACATCAGTTTGACTTATTGATTCTGATGGTATTTTCCCGATGACTTGTCTGATTAACTCTCTTTCTCTTTTCAGCTGAACTCGAGGTAGTGATTCTTACCAGGTCTTTCTCAGAATCGATGCTTTTTCTTCCAGCCTGGGACTGTTTTTCTTCAGCCTGTGCAATTTGAAAGGGCAGCCACGCTGATGGTGCCATCCAGAGCGAGAAAAATGTTGCTGTAGGCTGTAATCACTGGTTTTGCTGACCAGGAATAGGAGTAAACCAGGCAGAGCCTTCACACTCTCAAGTTCACCGATTAGGGTTCGTTTTGCTGGGAGATTATGATGATGCAAATGTGTATTGCATGCAATTCTGTGCAGGCAGCTGGCTCCAAGGCTTAAGGGTGTTCCTGTGCACTCTTCTCTAGGTGATCCTGCATTTGCAGGGGTGTTGGACTAGATGATGTTCAGAGCTCCTTTCCAATCCCTACCATTCTGTGATTCTGTGAGGGCTGAACCGTGGAAACACAGTGCTAGCTGCCCTGGCACGGTGGTGGCTGGCCTTGCACAATGGTGACTGCCCTTGCCTGTTGGCTGCACTGATTGGAAACTGGTGCAAACTGGTTGACTCCCCTGCCATTGCTGTCTGGAGCACAGAGCAGGGAACAGTTGTTTTGTGGTAGACATCAATGATCAGCGCGGTCAGGACTGCCCAAACCCTTGTTGTAATTCCTTTTCCAATCCCTGTCTCCTTCTCTGGAGAGGTTCCAGCCCCGCCTGGCTGTGTTCCTGTGTGACTTGGTCTGGGGGATCCTGCTGTGGCAGGGGGACTGGACTGGGTGATCTTTCCAGGTCCCTTCCCATCCCTAAGGATTCCATGGTATTTATATGGAACTCCTATGTTCCAGCCACAGTATCTTTTGTTCTTAGGTTTTAGATTTGCTCTAGAGAAAGGGTGTGTAAGATCAGGATTAGACACAGATTACCTGCCTAATACGGTTCTGGTTGGCACAACTGTGACTCCTGTGTGGAGAAAAAATGGATTATAGAACAAGATAAGAAAACATCCTCATCCTGAGTGTCTGGAAAACACGACTGATGCGTTTGGATAGCCTCTGCAGCGCTGGAGTCAGAGAGGGGATTGTGATTTCCTTCACTAAAAGCTTATTAAATGAAGAAATAGGACAGCATCGTGTCGCCTCGATAGTTGTGGGTCACGGAGGCAGGCCTGATCTCCTTGGGATATTAATGCCAGCGTTCAGCTGGGGGAAATGAGCCATGGCTGGAGTTTGCCGCGGCTTTATGCGCTCGTCACTAGGGATCCCCGTATGTCCTGGGATCGGCGGTAATCGGAAATGGGAGCAGAGGGCTCTCATTGCTATTCAGGACAGGTAGCTCTGCTCAGTGTGCCCAGAGCAAGTCTGTTTAATGTTGATCAGCTGTCCATCTGATAGACTTGAATTGATAGGGACATTTTCTCCAAGGGATGCCCTGACAATGACAGGAGGAGCATCGGGATGTCTTGTTAGTCTTTCTCTCGCAGCCTGAGTGTTAACCCTTTGCTAGAGCCCAGCCAGGCAGGGTTAAAATCCTGTGGCTGTAGGTTGTGTGAGCTTCTCCCTCGCCTCTGAAAAATTGCTGTAGCCTTTGGTTTCGCCGCCTGTGCGTAGTTCTTTTGTTTTCAGATTGTTTTTCTCTGCATGAAGCAAAAATAGTGAATTATGCAGGCAGCTCTGAAGACAGTGTGGGTTTTTTCTGTGTGGTAAAATATGTTTGGAACCTGTTTATCTCCTACCCCCAGCTCGTCTACCTTTTGCATGCTTCTCAGGCTGTGTGGCTTTGCTGGCTCTTCCCTCTTGCTAATTGGCACCGATCACTGGCCTGGAGCAGTTGCTGCTGGGGCTCTTTGCAGGTCAGATGAATTTGGGACAGAAGGTTAGGTTAATATCTTCTGGGATGACTGCAGCACATCTGCTCTGTCCAGGGGAAGCAGTGTTCATTTACTCAGTGCTGTGCCTCTAGTGAGGTACAGTCTAACTTGAGCAGGTACCTGCATATGTAGGAGTACAGAGCAGTGCTTGGACACTTGCGAATGAGCCCAGGGAGCTTCATGAGCCTTTGCACCCAGCTGAACTTTAAGGCCTTTCTGTCACCTGCCTAGTAGAAGTCTTTTGTGTTATGTCTCTATGGCACTAAGGGAATGGCTTGAGTCAGAAAGGGTGTGAAGATTCCACAGAGGGGGGGGCCTGCGTGTATCTAGGTTTGCAGTGTTAGGAGGATGCTCCAGTGTGTTGCTGTTCCCCCCTCCTCTGCTCTGTTATTATGGCTGTTCATCACCCGAGTGTAGTTCTGAGCTGAGATGACATCTCTGGGCTCCTTGGAGTGACAGTCTCTAACTTTTGGGGGCCACAGGGTTGAACACTATGGGAGGAGGAGACTCTGATAATGAATCTGCTTGTGTTTTTCACTGAAAAATGAAAACAGAGAGCAAGCCTTTGTGCTATCATGGTTGTGCCAAGCATCTCAGAGGGCCATGGAACCCCAAAGCATGTAACGCAGCACACTGTGTGTTGGAATAAGAAGTTATTTGTGACTGTCTCCAGATACAGCTGAACCCATCCCTTTGCTGGACGGTCTCCTCTGCTCCCTCTGACTAGAAGGACCAGTGAAATATCATTAGTACACAGTTCTGAAAGGTTCAGCTGCTTCTCCTCTCCCCCTCTGTGCCCTCCCCCCTTGCTATGGTTGAACTGCAAGGTATCCTGTTGTTAATTGAACTCTAATTTGAGCAGTCTTAGACTGCAGCACTCATACAGCGTTCTCATCGCCTCGCTGGCCACTGCCCCGCTGATCTGTCCTTTGTTCCTTCCCATCAGTTCTTTCTGCTTGACATTTTCTTCACCTCGGTGTCCCCCAAGCTTCTAGAAGACAAAACAAAAGGAAAAAGCCACTGTGAGGACTGCATTGATTACTTGGCTTTAGTTTGTGAAAGACTTCAGAGAAAGGGCAGCGTTCCCCCGGATGGAACCATGGGGACTTGAGGCTTACCTGGAAATCTGCAGTGATAGTTCTCTGTGCTTGATGCCTCCTCTCTGTGGCTTCTAGAAGTACACTGAAGAGCAGCACAGCGACTCATAGAGCAGCTGCTTAGCTCAGGCCATTGATTTTTTCCCCTTCTAGAAAGATGCAAGTTCCTCACAGGACCAACCTCTTTGTAAGGGTAGAGTCTGGTGTCTGGGCAAGAACAACCCCAGGGACCAGGATAGGGTGGGGACTGACCTGTTGGAGAGCAGTGGAGGAGAAAGGGACCTGGGGGTCCTAGTGGCCAGCGTGGAGCAATGAAGATGGTGAAGGAAGTAGAACAGAAGCTCCCTGAGGAGGAAAGGCTGAGGGAGCTGGGTCTCCTGAGCTTGGAGAAGAGGAGGCTGAGGGGGGACCTCATTCATGTCTATAAATCTGTGAGGGGTGGGTGTCAGGAGGATGGAGCCAGGCTCTGCTCAAGGTCATCTGGGGATAGGACAAGGGGCAGTGGGTGCCAGCTGGAACAGAGGAGGTTCCCTATCAATATCAGCAGGAACTTCTTCCCTGTGAGGGTACAGGAACAGGCTGCCCAGGGGGTTGTGGAGTCTCCTTCTCTGCAGACGTTCCAGCCCCACCTGGCTGTGTTCCTGTGCCACTTGGTCTGGGTGATCCTGCTGTGGCAGGGGGATTGGACTGGATGATCTTGGGAGGTCCCTCGAACCCCTAGTAATTTTATGATTCCATTTTTCTTTGCTTTCAGTCAGAGGAGCCTGGCCGAGATCACAGAACTGATCCACACTGCCTTCCTGGTGCACCGCGGCATCGTGAACATCGGTGAGCTCAAGTCCTGCGACGGGCCGCTGAAGGACATGCAGTTTGGAAACAAAATGGCTGTTCTGAGCGGGGATTTTCTCCTAGCAAACGCTTGCACGAGCCTTGCACAGTTGCAGAATACCAAGGTAAAAAACAGTCTGTTGCTGCCAGAGCAAGGAGCTGTTAGTGAATCATCTGAAAGAGGCTCGTTAAGCAATCAGCTATGATGAGATGGATGTCTACATGGAGCTTCTTTTAAAAGCCAGCTTACTTAAGCTAGAGCTCTGGAGGGATTGACAGGCTGTTGCTGTAAACACGTTAACCACCATCCTATAGGCTTAGCGCAGGGAGGCCCTCGGAGCACTTTCTGAAGCAGCGTAGGTAATGGCTGGGTGGTAATGTGGTGAAGGTAGTGTGCATGCAGTGGCATCCCTGTCGCATGTCACACTGCACCTCTGGCAGCCTGCCTGCTGAAGACATTGCATTTGTTATTTCATTCTGCCTCCTGCTTTTTTGTTTGTCTGTCGTAGAGAAGTCAAGGTGAGGGGAGAGGCTTCGTTTCTGTGTCTGCACGGCACTCGGGTGACTTTTTACTCTTCATAAACTTAGTTTGTAAGGCCCCTGAGCCTTGGACTGCCCTATTAACGTGGCCATACTGGCTGTGTTCCTGTGCCACTTGGTCTGGGTGATCCTGCTGTGGCAGGGGGATTGGACTGGACGATCTTTCCAGGTCCCTTGTGATCCCTAAGGATTCTATGATTCCTGTACTTTGATCATGAGCGTGACAGTTGCTCTCAAAGGCGGTGTCCCTCTGTAACACAGAACTGAGATTCAGAAGAAGAGGCAGAAAATTGGACGTCAGTCCAGTGGAAGAGCGGACCGACCCGCTGTGGTGGCAACTGGCCGTAGGTGTTAAAGAACAGTTTTAAATAGTGCAGGATTGCAGTGATGCCCCCTCCAAAGCAGGATGCAACTGATTTTATGCATTGTTGTTGATCCATAGCTATTCTTTTTAAGTACTTGATAAGATCCTCAAGACAGACCGGAGGATTTAACCCTCATTAATGTTCTGTCCCATGATCTAAAAGGAAATCTTAGTACAATGCAGCACTTACTACTTTGCCTACAGTCCCATCATTAAGCAGCAACACACAGTGTGTGAAGGCTTGCCAGGAAAGGAGCCTCCCCCAGTGAAAAGAAGCCCAAGCGCAGAGAAATCCTTGTATTTTTTCGCAAAGCCATCATTATACTGCCTGTGGGAAAAGTCTGCCAAAACATTTTAGCACTTTTTTTTCAGTTTTCTGACATCTAAATACTTTCGTAGCTTCTACATACGATAAGTGAGATGCCATTATGGCAACTGATTGACTTAGTGAATTATTCTTTTTCATACGGCTAACCCTACCGGCAAAGTTAGGAAAAATGGAAGTAGAAGCTATAGAAATCTCTTGACAGGTGCAGTGATTTAAACATACTGTATTTATTCTGTTGTAACTGATGAATTTTCAAATCTGGCATCTGTTTTTCAGCAGCGTGAAATAACTGTGACTTCTTTCCTTCATAATGTTTTGTTTTCTTTGATAGAAAAAGGAGGAATCGCTCTACTGCTGGTTTTTTTTCTGCTGGGATTTATTCGGTAGCTCAGCAAATTGACTGGTGAAACGGGCAGCGAGCCGCCGCGCTCGGTACCCACCACGGGAGGCTATGACCACGGGAGGCTATAACCTCTACAGCCAGGCAAGGCTGTTGCAGAGCCGTTCAGCTAAACCTATAAAATAAAGGAGGATTTTAACGTGAACCAACATGACTGCCACCAAGATCATTTTACTGTGCTGCTGAGGTCTTGTCTGAGCTCGCGTACCGTCCCGTTTATCTGCGCGCTTCTCTCGGGGCTGGCAATTAGGTGGGAAATTCGGTAGTCGTAATGAAATGCAGAGCTATTTTATAATTGCCAAGGGTAAAATTAGCAAAGTCAATTATTTTCCCTTAGGCTTTTCCCTGTAGATATTAAAAGGCTGCAAGGTAATTGCCTTAGGTAACACTTTGATTTGTAAATAACATTAAATATAGGCATTGTTGTTGTTGATGCGCAGTAATTTTCCTCTTCTTGCTGCTGGGGTAGAGTGTAACTGTAGTGATGTTAACGATGCAAGGCTCGGGGGTTGTGTTTTAGTGGACTCCTTTTAAACCACCCCTCCTGTTTCTCCTACGTTTGCTGACGTTAGGCTAAAGGAGATTCTTGGGGAGATTTGGGTTGGGTTTATTTGAATGTCTGAGGTGCAAGGACTCCAGATTCTTTTAGAGTGTCAATTAGAAAGCCTCCTGTAAGATGAATTCTTCTATTTTACTCTTATAAAGACATCTAGAACTTAGGAGGGGTGGGGAGTGTTACTCTAATAGTAATGCCAAAGGAAACACTACTACCTTGTGAAGCTGAGAGGTATTAATTAGGATTAGAAAGATTACAAAGCTGGTATCGACCAAGGCTTACAACAACGTTCTGAATGGCAGGTGCCCACTGCACGCTACGTTTTCATAACCATAGCACAGCCCTCTCCTTTGGTCAGGAAATGAACAGCAATGTCTTCGAAATTCTTCTCCAGCTACAAAGCATCGGATTGATCAGGTCTCACGTGTGTACAGCTCATTTCTACTTCGCTGTTCATTTTCTGATGGACCTTACACAACCCTGCTGTTTTGGCCGCTTTGTGTGTTGGCTGGTGGCTTTTCTTGGCCTCCTTTGTGGTGAGGAATGCTGTTGTTAATTGAAGAAGAGGTGGTTGAAACCTCACTTCAGAACTGTGTCCTGTGATTGACTGAACATTGCCCATGCGTGGATATTAGACCAGAATTGAGCCTGAAGAAGAATTGGGTTGGGATCTTTCAGCAGTGCCGTATCAGGTTAGGAAATCTGAGCCCTCGACAAGGAAGGGTACGGTTGGAAGGACCTTGAAAGATCATCCAGTCCAGTCCCCCTGCCACAGCAGGGTCACCCAGACCAAGTGGCACAGGAACACAGCCAGGCGGGTCTGGAACGTCTGCAGAGAAGGAGACTCCACAGCCCCCCTGGGCAGCCTGGTCCAGTGCTCCGGGACTCTCCCTGGGAAGAGGTTTTCTCACTTTGAGGTTACAGCATTTCAATACTAGGATTGTGAGATTTGTAGAAGTCATAGAATCATAAAAGCCATCTCACTGGAATGATTAAACTCTTCAGAGAAGAGTTCACATGGACACCTGCAGTCTGTAAGCTTAGAAATGAATTTAGGCACCTTACCTGTCAAAGCAGAGCTCTGACAGCAGATCACATTACAGAGCACTGGTTTATTAAGCGCTATTTGTTCATAAATAAACAGTAGCACAGATGTCCAACTTACAGAGTGGATGCCTTTCCTTATGTTAAGCTTACTCGTTCCTAAAGGAACAAATGTGTTATTTACAAAACAAGCCCCGTGTTTGCGTAAGCATCGACTGGTTTTTCACAGAAGTCTTCCTCCTGCAGCAGAAAGGGGTTCTTCGTAATAGCTCACGTGATTAAGCACTAGGGGAGAAAAAGTCCTGGGTGATGGAGTACTGGAATCAGTACTTGCTAGTTTAACCTTGCCCACACCACTGTATTAAAACTTTTGCCTGGCCCGGAAGGTAACGACTCTTGTGATGAGGATGATAAAATTGTAGACTGGTGCTTTTGAACCTCCTGATCACCGCATTGTGCTCTTCCCATCGCTGCTCTCTACGCTTGGGTCAGTGGAACAAGTTCTTCAGCAAGCTCAACGTTTTCCTTTGTTTTCCAGGAGTAACTTTATAGCCCCTAAAATAGCACCGAACTTAATGAAGTATTAAATTTTCTGACTATTCTACAGGTTTTATTTCTGTTTCACTTCTGCTCTCTCTAGCTGGCGATATAATTTAATATTTGTAAAATTTAATTACCTTGATGGCTGTGGCTGTATTTTGGAAAAGTAATCTTTTTGAGAAATTAAATTAGAGGATTAGGTGACCAGTTTATTAATTTAATTGAAATTTAAAAAATAGGGTTAATATGTAATGGTAGTGGTGGGTTAGAAACACTCTTCTTGTTGCGTTGCTGTGAACATCAGTTTTGAGGGGATAACTGGTTGTCTGATTATTCCTAAACAGTGCATTCCTCAAGTAGATCTCCCATATCAATATCAGCAGGAATTTCTTCCCAGGGAGGGTCCCAGAGCACTGGACCGGGCTGCCCAGGGGGGTTGTGGAGTCTCGTTCTCTGGAGACGTTCCAGCCCTGCCTGGCTGTGTTCCTGTGCCACTTGGTCTGGGGGATCCTGCTGTGGCAGGGGGATTGGACTGGATGATCTTTTGAGGTCCCTTCCCATCCCTAAGGATCGTTTTTTATTGATGAGGAAGGTTTCCAAGCTGCAGAGCCGTGGTAGTCACGGTACCTTCTTTGTTCACTGCTCTACGTAGAAGAAAGACCTTGATGAAATTACCCCACCCAGATGGGTCCAGCTGAAGCAATCACGTACTCTTCTGCTCTGAGCCACTAGCAGCAGCTGCTTGAACACTCTAGTATGAGGATCTGCTGCACTGGCTTTGCAGAGATACTAATACACTGTGCCAGGTACCGTGTGGAGGTGGAGAAGGGACAATATTTCCTCTGATAGCTGTTGTCTGGTGTCGAGGAAAATGACTGAATTATGCGGTGCGAGGCATTAGGGCAGGGCAAACCCCTTGGGTGGGTAGCTCTGTATCATTAGAAAAAGGGTGACTTAACGCTGCTGAGACTCCTTAAACCAGAGTGACCTGAAGGTAGGCAGCACTGACAGTGTTCAAGCAGACTGCTGGTGATTATTTTGAAGGATTTCCTTTACCCTCAGAAGTGCCTTTCTATCAGGCAGTGGGTTTGCCTGTTGTCACTGCACGCTGTATTCTGCTACTGAATCATCATGAGATGATCTTTACGGTCCCTTCCCGTCTGAACCGTTCTATGAATCTATGAATTAACAGACTAAAGAAAACAGTACCTGTGTTTTCCAAGAGCGTTTAAACCCAGCAGAAGGCAGATCACTGTGAGGAGTCCCTTTCGTGTGTTGCTGCTAGCAGAGGGGCAGCTTGAAGAATAACAGCACAATCCCAGATTATTTCAGATAGTCAATCCGGTAGGATTCAACAACCATTCCATTAAAAACATTCTCTAGGGTGGCACATTTAGGTGCCTGTGTGACTGATGATGTTTGAGGAGGTTTCCAGGAAAGAAAATTGAATTCCAGTGTTCTTGGAACTCCTGAAGAGATTTGCTGCTTTGTTTTTTTTCACTGTTATTGAACAATCAAAATCCACTTCCAGCTCCTTACTGGGTTTGGGCTTTGGCTTCCTAGTGCTGCAGTGTTTCTGTGTCAAACGCAGGAGAGCATTTAATTTTAAGAGCTTTCCATGGAATTTTTAAGTATTATGTAAAATTTAGTGCTTGTTGGGGGGATGAAGTCCAGTGCAAGGTGGAGGATCTGTTCTCTGTCTGCCCACTTACTATTTCCCTCTTTACCCGTAGGGAGAAGTCTTGCTGTGTTTTCCAGGTCTGAGCATCAGCAACAAGTAGAATCATAGAATCCCTAGGGATGGGAAGGGACCTCGAAAGATCACCCAGTCCAGTCCCCCTGCCACAGCAGGATCACCCAGACCAAGTGGCACAGAACACAGCCAGGAGGGTCTGGAACATCTCCAGAGAAGGAGACTCCACAACCCCCCTGGGCAGCCTGGTCCAGTGCTCCGTTAGTAGGGTCTGTCTCTGCAGATGCATGAGGAAAGGATAGTGTTTGAACACTAAGAAGGAAAGGAATTGCCTGTGGTCCTTCTTGAAAGGAGTTTGGCAAAGCTAAGGAAGTTTTTCAAGTAGAAATTGGTAAAGATTATGAATGGAGATAGATCTCTTGTGTTCTTCCTAGTGCTGTTTCCTGTCTTCCTGCAAGAATTTCATCCTTTCCCTGATACTCCCTTTGAAAATACTCAGTAGAGTATGGGAAGACACTGAACGTGGTCAGCGTAACCAGTTCCTTTGCAAATACTCAGTAGAGTCTGGAAAGACACCGAACAAGAGAGTGGTCAGCGTAAGTTCCTTTTCAGCTGCTGAGTTTGAAATGCAGCCACCGCACACTGACTGTCGCATGGATTCATTCCTTTTCTTAAACTAGAATAAAGCCCAAGAAGAAATACATATGCAGTGTTATGTTGCAGTGAACTTTAAACAAAATACTTTGAAGACATGTAAAGGGAACAAAGTGCTCGAGTTGCTAAACTGGTGGCAGCAATGTCGTCTTTTCATCCAGGGTGTTGAGAAATGTTGTGAAGGATTCTTTTTCCTGCGCTTGAAGGAGTCTGAATCATATCTTCTAACTTTGGAGGAGGTGCTCTACCAAAACACGTTATGTTCTGCAGTCCCTTTAGCTTTATAAAAGTTGCTTTAGTTAAAATACAAGTAGGTGTTTTATAGCCTGAGCTGGATTTCCCAGGGAAATCACCTGCAGGCAAGGACCAGGCTGCTGTACCCGGGACAATGACCGCCTGGCCCTGTGTTGCCACATGTGCTGAATGCTTTGGGAATTCTGAATCGTAGAGTCCTTAGGGATTGGAAGGGACCTCAAAAGATCATCCAGTCCAACCCCCCTGCCACAGCAGGATCACCCAGACCAAGTCACACAGGAACACAGCCAGGCAGGTCTGGAACGTCTGCAGAGAAGGAGACTCCACAACCCCCTGGGCAGCCTGTGCCAGTGCTCCGGGACCCTCCCTGGGAAGCTGCTCTGCTTCCTTCATCATTTTCATTGCTCTCCGCTGGACACCCTCCAGCAGCTCTGTGTCCTTCTGGAACTGAGAGGCCCAGAACTGGACACAACACTGCAGATGCAGTCTCACCAGTGCAGAGTAATATTATCTCATAGATGGGTACTCAGCAAACTGCCTGAGACACTTGTTCTGATTTCAGGAAAAGGAGGAAGGAAATGAAATGCTGTGGTTGGTTGAACATCCTGAGTTATTTTCTGAACCGCTAAGAAATTACCACCATTTTATTCCTTCAGTTACTCTTTAGAAAATCTCAGCTTTCAAAAGTAAAAGTAAATTTAAAGAACCTTGAAGGGCTACAGCTCTGCCTCTTTGGCAAAGAAGTTACTGTACCAGAGAAGGGTGAATTAGGTTTCACCAGCCCTCTCATCTTCAAACACACTGAGCTGCCGCATCTGGAGTGCTGAGGCTGAATCTGGAGTGCTGTGTCCAGTTCTGGGCCCCTCAGTTCCAGAAGGACACAGAGCTGCTGGAGGGTGTCCAGCATAGAGCAACAAAGAGGATGAAGGAAGGAGAGCAGCTCCCTGCTGAGGAGAGGCTGAGGGAGCTGGGGCTCTTGAGCTTGGAGAAGAGGAGACTGAGGGGGGACCTCATTTGTGTCTGCAAATCTGTGAGGGGTGGGTGTCAGGAGGATGGAGCCAGGCTCTTCTCCAGGTCATCTGGTGATAGGGACCCCTTCTGAATCCTAATGAGTCTATGATTCTGTATGTGGCATTGAAACATGGCACATCCTTCTGGGCTGTTTCATAGTTGTTTAAATCTGAACGCTCAGAGCGTGAGTCTGTCTTACTGTGGAATCATCAAACGTCCACTTGTATCCAGAATTCACACCGTGGTAGATGTTCCCTCTGCTGCCTGGGTAGGAGAGACTGTAGCTTTAACAATCCATCTCTTTTCTCTCTGTCTTGAATTGGTGGCCTTGGTATTGACCTTTTAAAAGCAGAAGAGATCACATCTCTGCAGAAGATGTTGAAGCAGTACCTCCTCAGGAAAAAAGCCCGACCCTCATAACGCAGAGACGGGCAGAGCTGTGGCAGAACAAGTGTTTTCAAAGGCCATGAAAAGATTTGCCTGTGCACTTGTCACCTGCAAGTGACGGGTCATACCCTGAGCTGCTGCTGAGCCCTGCGGATGCTTCAAGGGAGCAGAAACCCCGGTGCTTTGGAAGGTACTGATGCAGGATGGCAAATGAAAAATAGAGGGGAAGTTTGGCTTCTGTCAGTAGGATTTTATCCTGCTTACCTTGAGTACCTAAAAGGGACCAGGCTTCTCATAAATCAGGAGTGGAAGACCAGTGGGGTGATTATGAATAGGCTGCCCTTGGTGCCTTTTGGGACAGTGCTGTTTTCAAGCACAAATGGTGACAGTCCTCTCATCCCTTTCCCCATCTTTGAACTTGTTTAAATGGGAGCTGTTTGGGACCCTTGATTTTTCAGCTCCTTTTCCTGCTTGTCAGACTTGCTTCTCAGCAAGTGGAACAGGACACTGGCCAGGCAGAAAGGGACTGATGAGAGTTGAGACAACTTGGATGCTGTTTTCTACTCTTCCTCTGACATGTGGCTGATTTGGGGGAACATAGTTCCTTGATACTCCTTTCCCCTTCTATCAAACAAGAGGGGATAAATTTTACAGGGGAAGTTGACTGCTTTCAAGTTGTCTGATGAAAAGTGCTGCTTAAGAACTAGTCAGTGTGTCATCGACTGCATGAATTCTGAATCTGCAATCACTTTGCTTCCTCTCGGTCAGTTTGGGATGCAGGGGGACATTACCTGGTTTCCTCATTGCTTTCCCCAGTGCTCAGGACCACAGAGGCCACTGATACTGAGCAGCAGATGCCTTTCCTAGGTCTGATTAGGGGTTGTGGAGTAGCAGAGCCTCATAGCATCATAGAATCGCGTGAGCATTCTGCTGTGCTCTCAAAACTGGAGTTTCATGGCTGGTGGTGACCTGTGTTGCCTGTATGGCAAAGTAGTATTTAAAAAAGGAAGGAGAGCTGATATTACTAGTGAATTCTCACTGACATACAGTATTCAGGAGGTCACTAGAGACCTCATGTTATTTAATATGTGGAGTCTTCTAAACAGCGCACGTGCAATTCTCCTAAGATGCTTTAAAAACTACAAGAGGAAGAGGTGGAATTGTTCACCAACGTTTCGCCAAGCCTGTATTGAGTCAGTTAAAATTGCCTTTGAGAGTAGAGTTGCACTAAAAAGAGAGAGGAGAGATGGAAAGAAGAAACCCCGAAACAGGGTCCTGCTCGGTCTAGAGTTTCAGGCGAGAGGAAAAGGTCTGGGTATCCAGAGCCAGCTGCATTGTTAAAAGTTCATACTATCACTTTGACATTTAGAGTAGGACTCGGTGTCTTTGTAAATTCCTCTTCGTATTACCAGTGTAGGTCTCTGAGCCCAGACCATTTCACAAACCATAACATTTTTTAGTGAGTGATTGATCTGTATTATGTGTCCCAGCCATCAGAAGAATCTTGGGATGTTGCTTGTATAAACTGTAATACAATCTGATCCCGGGCATTTAGTTACAGACTTTCATAGACCTATTGGCGATACTCAGTCCTCCTGGATTTGGGAATACAGCTTATCTGATACCTTCAATAACAAAAAAAAAAGAGGGGGGGGGGAAAAAGGGGGGGAAAGGAAAAAAAAAAGCCCCTCATTTTCTGTTTCCCCCCACTTCAATAACTCAACACATCTGGTAACACTGTAGGATCATTGTCCTTCCAGTTCCTCTGCAGCTCACGTTGCTGTAATATTTCCTCGGTGTCTGGTTTCCTGAAGGGCAATGCCATTTGTATTTTTTTTTGCATTTTTCCCCCCCCCCAGACTGTTTTTATAGGTTTTTTTGCAAATTACCCCATATGCCTTGCGAGGAAAAAAACCCAATCCCCATGACTTTTCATCAGCAGCAAGTCTAAAGTTAGCTCTTGCTCTGTGTGTATGAATATGTATAGCTACGCGTGGTTCAGAAATACCCCACCCCGCACAACCTTGCTGCTGGTGCTCAGAACTCCCGGGGTTTTGTTATCAAATAAAGGATTCCTAGGCGTTAAAATACCTTTCTGCCGGGGCTTTGACGTCTGCAGTTACGCGAGTGATAACAATTGCCACGGAATCTTTGAGTTCGGTGAGCTCTGCGCTGAACGTTAGGAAGCGAAAGAGGAATCAGATGCAGACTCGTGCGTAGGAAATGAAACAGCTGAAGAGATGAAAACTCGGTGAGCAGCTGAAGGGTTAGCCTTAAGGTGTGCTTGTGTGGACTGGCTGCGTTTCAGCTGTTGATAACTCGGAGTCTTTCGTTCCAATTAAGACAGTTTATGTGCAGGGCTCGGAATGGCGCGGTAGTTCCAGGGAGACCGCGCGCTGCTTGTTTTACATTCTGGATCAAGTTCAGATTTTTAGGCTTTGCTCGACTCGAATAAGAAGTCTGAACCCTGAAGATAATGCAGATTGATAAATGTGATTTAAACATTCCCGTGTCGCAGCCTTGCAGTGGATGTGGTACAGCTGAGCCTCGGGCCATGCACTAAATACATCCACAGCGCGTTCCCAGGGCGCCCGCATACCAAACGGTCGCCTTTGAAAGGTTACCTTTCGATGGGTTCTGACTTTTCTGTATTAGCCGTGAAGATTAGAATTTTAACAGCTCCCAAGGAGAGGTATTGTGGAGTATTTCCTTGGCAGGGGGAAAAAAACCCCACCCCAAACAAAACAAAGCCCGGTTGAGGTGCTGTCTCGTATTCATGAACTGGGATTTACTGGTTCTGTGAACGTCCTTGTGAGAATACGCTCCGTAGTTCACACTTCAGAAAACATTAAAAAAGTCTTGTTTTTCATTTAGATTAACTTAAAACTTTGATGGGGGAGTGACTGGAGCCAAGTTTTTAGCAGAGGGATAGGGTCGTGCTTGTTCCGAATACATCCCAGTTCATCCTGCTGTCGTTCACTACCAGTTTCCTGGAAGAAAGATGATGATCCTTTGTCTCTCTAGAAATGTGGCAGTAGCCTTGTTAGTAAATTCGTTGGCAATCGGAGCTGAAAGTCTTTTTCTCCTTCTCTTTTGCAGGTTGTGGAGCTCATTTCAAGTGCTATTGGTGACTTAGTCCAAGGTATATTTTATGAAAACTCACAGGCATCCCAGGTAAGAATTTCAGGGGTTGTTCACACCCGAGAGCTCTGCTGATGTTGATGTGTCGTTGCAATAATATGGGGACTTCCTCATCTGTGTACAGAGGAGGGAGAGGGAGGAAGAGAAGCAGCTGCAGTCCTACTCGGTTTTAGCAGTAACATCATTATGACACTGTGAACTGTGATGGAAGCTTCTAGAAGTGCTAAGGAGGGCCTGTTTTATTTCTGTGAGTGCTCAAGACGAGGCTTTCTAAACACTTCCAGGGCTTTCTAGTCAGGGTTCTGCAAGGCATTTACTACGGTGTTGTCAAGATGATGAATATTCTCATGTAAAATCACCTAAAGCTTCTTTCAAACTGTTTCACCCCAAACTCGGGTCCTTTCTTACTCTTTACTTTTTGATACTACAAGCAGGAGTGTTGCCCTGAAGCGGTAGGCACAGTCCACTTCTGTGCCAGTCACCCATTGCAAGTGGCAGCATAGGCAACAACAGCGACTGGCAGTGTTTCACACCGAATGACCTGGTATTTCTTCGAGGGCAGTTAGGAATCCACAGCGTTCTTGTTTGGCAAGAGCCATGATGAAAATTATAGACTCACAGAATCATTAGGGGTCGGAAGGGACCTCGAAAGATCATCTAGGCTGACTCCACAACCCTCCTGGGCAGCCTGTTCCAGTGCTCCGGGACCCTCAGTGTGAACAAGTTCCTTCAGCTATTGATAGGGAACCTCCTCTGTTCCAGCTGGCACCCAGTGCCCCTTGTCCTATCCCCAGATGACCTTGAGAAGAGCCTGGCTCTTCTCCCCTAACATCTTTATAGACATGAATGAGGTTCCCCCTCAGCCTCCTCTTCTCCAAGTTCAAGAGCCCCAGCTCCCTCAGCCTTTCCTCATCAGGGAGCTGTTCTCCTTCCTTCATCATCTTTGTTGCTCTACGCTGGACACCCTCCAGCAGCTCTGTGTCCTTCTGGAACTGAGGGGCCCAGAACTGGGCACAACACTCCAGATGCGGCCTCACCAGTGCAGAGTAGAGAGGAGAATTGGTCAAATTAGGTCTTTTTGTCTTTCCTAGATTGTATTTTCCTAGAGTTCTGCCTTTCATTTGCTCTTGCTGCATCTTAACACATGCAAAAAATTGAGAAGGTTGCTGTGACCCCTCCGGGTTTTATGATGGCCAGGCTTTCCCTCACTGGTGAGAGGTGTGTTACGCATGAACATGCACCTTGAAACTCACTGAGGGGGGCAAGGTTACTGATAGTGGCGTTTTCACGTGCCTCGTTTGCTCAGACACCTGACTCTTAGTGTTCAGTAGCCAAAAGAGCTTGAAGACTGCAGCAAAATACGGACTGACGTGTTGTGTGTTTAGATTGCAGCTCTGGTTTGCTCCTGCAGCACTGCAACGCTGCAGTAAACTCATTACAGCAAAACTACTACCTTAGCAGCTGCCCTGATTGCACGGGTTACTGCTGCAGCAGGTGCCTCTATTGATGGCTCTGTAGCTGCCAAACCACCGTGGACAAGTGGAGAATGCCCTTGGCTAACAGCAGCTCCACTGGCCAGTGCCTGCTTGTCCCGCAGCAAAGGCATGCTGCTAAAACTAACCTCATTTATTTCCCTCGTTTTTGATGGGAGCCAGGTAGGAAGGGATCACACTGAGCTGAGCTCTTCCCGCAGCGGAACCGAGAGCCTCTAGCAGGGCAGGGGCAATGGCACACTGGGGAGATGCCTGTGGGCCACAGGCTGGCCTGGCATCATGACCATGCAGCACATCCTCTGGCACCTGTCAGGAGGGGTCCCTGGATGGAAGCAGCAGCAATGTGATGTCAGGAACTTGGTGCTCCTTGTGCACCCGCGGTGTTTAAGCTGTGGATAAACACAATGAAGCCTGCAGGGTTGCTCCCAAGTCCTGTGCTCAGGGTTCTGTGTTGAAGTAGATGACATTCTAGAGAGTTTTGCAAAGAATGCTTCTAATTTCATTCTCCACGGTCAGACAGGGTTCTAAATACCAAGAGACCCCACGTAGGTTGCACTTAAAAACACCTGCTCTTGTGTGTGAAGCAAAACCAACCCTGCAGGTTCATTTCAGCAGGGAAACTGCATTTTAGTATAGCCACTGCTGCTGTGTACATGCAAAACGTGGTGGACTCTTTTGGGTTCCTGCCTCTGCAGGAGGTCTTGATCTTCTTTCGCTTGCTCTTTCGTTGTCTGTTTATTTTCCATTTGTCACTGGAGCGCTCCACGTGTGTAGATTGCAAGAGTGAAGGATGCACAGCTGCGTGATGCTTATCCCCTGCCCTGGCCCCGTTACAAATAGCAAACAACTTTCATTTCAGAGATGATTTCTGTCTGAAGAGAAGTGATAGTACAGTCTGACCTTCCGAAGGAGAACCCAGCTAACTCCAGACTCAGTGAGTGTGGCGATGTAGTAAATACTGCTGCTTATGTGGTGGGGTCTACGGGGCGAGGTTGTGGAGTCTCCTTCTCTGGAGACATTCCAGACCCACCTGGCTGTGTTCCTGTGCGACTTGGTCTGGGTGATGCTGCTGTGGCAGGGGGACTGGACTGGATGATCTTCTGATCCTTAATGACTCTGTGACTGCTGTGAGACTAGGTTACAAAGAAAGGATTTGTTGACACGTATTACCCCAGGCGGTAAATCACGTGCATTTTGAGTCACGTAAACCACCTTGTAGCAGGGCAGCAGCCAGAGCTTTCCCTTTTTTTGGATAACAAATATTTCTATTGCAAGACAAAAGGGAATCATAAAATAGGGAATTTGAGTCAAGAGCATCTGTGAGAAGAATGGGGCAATATGTCAGGGGGGAAAAAGAAAGCAGAGCTAGAGAGAAGGCCAAAGCTACTTGTTTACTGCTTTGGTTCTTTTAAATGCTAAGCTTTTCCAGAGAGAGATAAAAGCAACAGATGTGAAGAGAGAGGTAAATGTATTACAAGTTTTCAGACTTCTTTTTTTCTATAATTGTGCCTTGCCTCTTTTACAGGGTCACGGCAGACGTGTGAGGCAGTCGGTAGCTTTAATGACCCATTAGCAGACATCCTTATCCTTCCAAAGCCAGTGAAGACACGTTTAATAAGGCAATAAACACACCCTGTTATGTTCAGCAAGCAGCAATACAGCTGTTGAAAGCTTATGAACCGCATGTAAGATATGCAGGGTATTGCTGCTCTTTGCTGAGAGAGTGGTTGGGCACTGGCACAGGGTGCCCAGAGAGGTGGCAGAGTCACCATCCCTGGAGGGGTTTAAAAACCGAGTAGCTAGAGCACTTGAGGCCATGGTCTAGGAGCTGGGGAGATGTTGGGATGAAGGATGGACTTAATGATCCTGGAGGTCCTTTCCAGCCATGAGGATTGTAGGATTCCCTGATGTGGTGTGGTTGGTGGGCTGTTATGTACAGCACACCAGTTAGGCTTGGGAAAAAATGGTGTTTGGACTGTTGGAAAACTTTGCTGAAGTCAGGATGTGTCTGCCTCTGCCTTGAGCAGCTTTCAGGGTACATTCCTTGATTGTACTCTGCTAGACTTCAGCTTGGAAGCTCGCATGCTAAACCATATGGATGCCTTCTTACAACCAGCTTCTTCCTGTAACCCAGAGGTTCACTGTAACGATGTTCTTAAGATTCAAATAGGGTATTGAAAGTGTGTCCCCACTTGTTGTCATTTATTTATTTAAGTTAGATCACAGAATCCTTAGGGATCAGAAGGGACCTTGAAAGATCATCCAGTCCAATCCCCCTGCCACAGCAGGATCCCCCAGACCAAGTCACACAGGAACACAGCCAGGCGGGGCTGGAATGTCTCCAGAGAAGGAGATTCCACAACCCCCCTGGGCAGCCTGGTCCAGTGCTCCGGGACCCTCCCTGGGAAGAAGTTCCAGCTGAGATGGAGAGGGAACCTCCTCTGTTCCAGCTGGCACCCAGTGCCCCTTGTCCTATCCCCAGATGACCTTGAGCAGAGCCTGGCTCCATCCTCCTGACACCCACCCCTCACATCTTTATAGACAGGAATGAGGTCCCCCCTCAGCCTCCTCCAAGCTCAAGAAACCCATCCTTTTTAGATGCTTGAAGCTACTGAGTGATGATTATTTGTGCCATCATTTTCAATTTCTTCAATGAAGCTAAAGCTGACTGAATCAAAACACATCCCAGTACCAAATCCTTACGTACGAGGAGTTGTGATGCTTCTCTCTCTTCAATTCCTTCCGCTGGTGTTTGCTAGCACCCACATTTCTGTTACTGCTTAAAGGCCCCAGCAAGCAAATGTTTTCAATGTACAGATCTTCCGAAGGATTTTGGTTGTGAGTGTCATCAGTGATTCCAGGGTACCTTTCCGGAGTATTTTTGTCTCAGTTCAATGTCAAGTAAATAATCATGGCAATCACTGCCAGTTTTCAGCATCATCCAGCCCACTGCAGTCAATCCCATTCTTCCGCTGAGCAGACTGCTTGTTAAGGCAAAGGTTGTGTTCTCTTTTCCAAGAGCTCTTGGTTTTGTAAACTCAAAATACATCGATCTGTATCAAAGCAGCATAAAGAAAAGAGGAGGAAAGCCTTGGTTCATAGGGAACCGCTTGGTGTAAGTGCTCGTGTCGAGCCATGGGAACGCTCTGGGCCGAGTTAAGATATGAATACAAGAATCCTATGGTTAGATGAAACACGAGGCAAGCGGAGGCTTGACTTCGCGAGCTATCGCACGCGTAACAGCAAACATGTGGTTTCTCTATTCTTCGCTTTCCTCGTCTCAGTAAATAGCATGTCTGCAAGCAAAGGCATTCTGATACAGCTCTGTGTCGCTTGGCACTGCACCATTCTCTCCCTTTCTCCATTAGTCTCAAATTATCCTCTCCCTTGTAATGCAGCTCTTGGGGGTGATACCCATAAGGGGGGGAAATCAAAGCTGAACGGATGGATTCTGTTTCATTAGTTACCGATTTCATGACAGATAATGCCCCGCTGGAAAACCAGAGGGTCACACACAGAGAGACTTCGTGATCATCACTCAGTAATTAAACTGACGTCACTTGGAGGGGAAAGGCTTGTTTTAGAAGAGGGTTTCTTAGATCACTCTTATAAAGAGTTCCTTTCAGCTCGGTGGGTGCTGAAGTGGGAAATCACAGCCGTTTGCATCGTTCACATGCTTCAGTTTTTCTCATTACCAGGTTTTGGGTCTTAGCTTAGCAAAACAACTGCAGTCCTTTTGGGTTTGGGTTGATTCGGGCCACCCTTGAAGGTGTGACAGTAACGTGTGAGTGTGTGAAGGATCAGATGCCTGTCCAGCTTCAAAGACCCTCGGGTGAAATCGTGACACTTTGTGAGCCAGAGGAGCTGCAGCTGAATTTGGATCTGGGGACAAAGGATTGGACTTAATCGCTTAATTAAAACACTGTGTGGGAAGTAATCAGAATTAATAGTTAGGATGCAGAGGATTTTGAGAGGCGCTGAGCATCGCTGACCTTACAGTCAAGGTGATAGTTCACTGGAGGCATCACTGAGATCTCTTATCAGTCCCCTGGGAAAGTTAATACCTGACATTTCCAAATCCCAGCTTTATTTATTTCATTTTTCAATCCTTTTCAGGCATTCCTCACCCTTAATGTGGGAGTAGGAGAAGGTCGAGTTCTTTACCACAGCCATTCGTTTCTCCACTACAGTTCTGTAGGGGTCTTTAGTACCTCCTGTCATTGTTGTGCTGTTCTGCCTTGACTGCGGAGGAGACCTTGTAGGGACTTCTCAAGTTTGTTTGGGATTGTTGGTGCTTGGTAACCGGGCAGAGGCTGAAGTGCAGAAGTCCTGTGGGGTTTTTTATGGGGTTTGGTTGTGTTTTAATCCCCAGTCCCCCATGAGGAATACTGCTGGCTGCTAAAGTTCTCTGTATAGATGCAGAAAAGGATGGGCGCTGGATGCCTTGACAGCTCCGTGTGTTTAGCATTGTTCTTCTGGGAAGGGGTTTTGTTGAAGCTGCCCCTGTACTGAGCTGCTGCTTTTCTCTCCTGATGTCCAAACGAATGCTCTTGAGCACGTGGCACCCAGAGCTTTGTTACCTGCCTCGTGTTGCGATACCCTGTGCTGGACTTGGCACAGCTGCTGGTTTAGGGTGCTCACGTCAGCCTTTGTTTTGCTTTCAGGAGAGCTGCCTCACGGATGACATCAGTGTAGCGACGTGGAAGGAGCAGGTTTTCCTGTCACACAGTGCCTTGCTGGCAAAGAGCTGCCAGGCTGCAATGGAGCTAGCAAAGCACAGCACTGAGACTCAGGACATGGCGTTTCAGTATGGAAAGCACATGTCCATGAGTCACAAGGTACGGCTTTCCCTCTCATTCTAAGATGTGTTGCTCTTGAGCTCTGTTGTATGCTGCCCCTATGCTGCAGACTTTTGCCAGCAGGTCAGCGTACTGCTGCCTGGTGTGAAGGTGCTGCTGGAAACTGCTGCCATGATCAGTGCCTGTGAGCTGGAAACAGCACGCTCCTGGCAATGTAGCCAGGAGTCTCCTTCTCTGCAGACGTTCCAGACCCGCCTGGCTGTGTTCCTGTGTGACTTGGTCTGGGGGATCCTGCTGTGGCAGGAGGACTGGACTGAATGATCTTTCAGGGTCCCTTCCGATCCCTATGATTCTATGTTTCTCCTGAGGAGCCGCTCAGCAGTCACCTACCTGGCCGTGTCCATCACTTGCCCAGCTCTGCAAGCTCTCCTTCACCCATTTCATGGCAGATTCTCTCCATGCTTCTCTTTACCCCAACTTTGTGCCACTGCACTGCTCCCAACAGCTTTCTGGTCCTCCTCCAAACTCCAAAAAGTGCAACCAGGGTACAAGTCTCAACGCAGGAAGGGGGGAGCATGTGTAGAATCAGGGTACTGACCTTGAACTGGTGAGCAGATGCGTATGGGCTGGTCCTGGGAGCTGAAGGAAGTCGTTCTTCTCTTTCAGCTACATTCAGACCTTCAGCCGTTTGTCAGCGAAAGTTCTAGTGACAGCATGGCCTTCAGTCTGAATTCTGCCCCTGCGGTCCTCCATCAGGAATTCCTTGGCAGGGAAGCATGGATTGAGCAGATCAGAGAGGTAAGGTATAGCACTGCTTGAAGCGTCCTACTTTTGCCATTTTTATCTCTCTTCCCATCAGAACTTCCAGTCTGCAAAGAAACTTGAAGCCAACTAAGGAGGCAGCGTAAAGGTTTCCTCTGCTTCCAACATTTAGCACCTCTCTCCCTTTCACACTTCTAAGAGGTGGAATCAGTGACCTGACAGTCGAGCTCTGTCAGAGTTCTCTCTGCCAGTGTCGCGAGCAGATTCATTCGTGTTAGGCGCTGTGCGAGTGTCGTCGTTCAGGATGCGTTTGCCAGCGGCTCCTTTGCTCGAAAGCAGGGCTCCTGGGGTAGAAGGCGTGGAGTCAGCCTCTGCCCAGTCCTGCCTTCATGATGGCCGAGTTGCAGCCTGCCTTCCATACTGCAGTAAAGGGGCACAGCCCTGCCAGCAGTGATGCTTCGAGACACGCAGGCAGCTTTACGGAGATGTGGAGTTGGGGCTTCTTGAAGTGAAGCAAACCTTCAGTCGTTTTGAATCTAGGGGCTGGTGGGTTATGTGTGACGAGGAATTCTGGAGGTCTACAGTGAGGCTTACGAGATTGAAATGGGTTGGGATGAGTGCAGTTGGAGAATAACGACGCTATCACAGCACACTGTAGGAAAGCTTAGAAGCAGTTTCCCATCTGCAGAATCTAGAGGAGGTTGCAGGCCTCCAGGAGTGCCGTCTGTCAGCTTGCTCGTTCTCATACCAGACATGAGCAGTGTAGAAATGATGAAGCAACTCTTTCTAAAGGGAGAGTTTAATAAAGTGACCTGCATTATGCAAAAGTATCTGCTCATTACTCCTTGGGCTTAGTGCGGAGTGGAACACCTTGTCCAGGAGTGTTCCTTGACTGCTGTTGATTAACGAAGGGCAATTACCTTTCATTAGCTACAAACTCTTTGAGATGCCATCCGTAGTCACGCTCGCTGTAGTGTAGGACAGGCACAGGCACCATAGGCTGTCTCCTGTTGGCAGTGCTAGTAACAGTCCCACGCTGTTGTGTGGCGTCCGTTGTGTGATTTAAACAGGCAGAGGGCACGCGGTGCTCTCAATTCCCACCAGGTAGAGTTTTCATAGTAGCTGTTTACGACTGGAAATGATGTTACAGGCCTTGACTTACTGCCAGGTCATCTGGATTTCTGCTCTGGAAGCAATGTCCATATCAGCATTAAAACGATGGATTAGAGGCAGCATCTCTAAGCACAAGTTTCCTCCTCCTCCTCGTCCTGCAGGAGGTGGTCTAGGTGATGCTGCTCTGGCCAGAGGGATGGGATTATATGATCTTTTGAGGTCCCTTCCAATCCCTCATGATTCTGTGAAGCAGAGCCGTGTTGTCTAAGCTGGTAAAACCTTGGGGTGTAGGTTAGTTTTCCCCACATCAGACAGCTGGAGGAAGCTGGCAGTGTTTTACAGCAGTAGCTGTCTTCATTGCTTTCTTTATTCTCACAACTCTAGTTCGCAGCGTGCCGTGTCTTACCTACAATCTCTTTCTCTTTAAGGCACAAGGAAAAGGAAACACAATGAACTACAAGAAGGTTGGTGAATTACATGTAAATCTCATTATGTTTAGTGATTTGGGTGATATTTCCATGGATATTCTTGACAGATGAGTGAAGCTTCCCTTATTAAAGCCAGGGTTCTCACTGGAGCGCGTGTGTATGGAGGGAAGGGGGATGGCTTGAGCAATTCCTTGAGTTTTAAAAAGCCAGCTGCATTGCAAGTGCCCTGTGTCGCTTTCTAATAGTAATTTTTGCAATTATTTAGCCCAAAAAGATAGATGCACGTTAAAGATGCACACGTTGTACAACAATTTTGGGGTTTGCCAGTCCCTGTTACAACTTTTAGCCATGCCACCACTGTATTTCCTACTGGAGCTGCTCTATAGTAAAGGCAGAGTGGAACCAACTGACCTGCTGGAAGTAACTGGGGCGGTGAAGAAAAGCACCTGAAATTGCTCTGCTGGGTTTAATATCTGTCAGTGCGTTTTATCTGGTGTTATTTCCTGGTTTCAGTCTTCCCCATGAAATCTAAAAGCTTAAGGAATGCTAAAGCAACTGGGGTGCTTGATGTGTAGGGAAAGTATCCAGTGAACGTTTGTCTCTAGGGCTGCTTTGCAAGTGGTTTCAGATGTAAATAGAAATCTGGGAGGGGTGGGTGTCAGGAGGATGGAGCCAGGCTCTTCTCAAGGTCAGCTGGTGATAGGACAAGGGGCACTGGGTGCCAGCTGGAACAGAGGAGGTTCCCTCTCAATCTCAGCAGGACCTTCTTCCCAGGGAGGGTCCCGGAGCACTGGACCAGGCTGCCCAGGGGGGTTGTGGAGTCTCCTTCTCTGCAGACGTTCCAGACCTGCCTGGCTGTGCCATCCAGTCCCATGGCTCCCCTTTCCCAGCTCACCACTGACCTCCTTCATCGTGCTGCAGAGCACATTTACAGTCCCACAGTGTAAATGACAGCTTAAACGCCAGGGAGTCATCAGAAGGTGTTCCGTGGGACTCTGGGCCATAGACTGCTCACCCTCCTGCTACAGGACCTGGAAATTCACTTAGGACCTGTGGAGGTTTTATGTTAACAGTAGTCTCCTTTCTTCTGCAGCGCTCACTCCCTTCAGTTCCTTTTGTTAGGTGTGGTCCAAGCAGAGAGCAGCCGGTGACTTAGTGAATACAGGAGGTTCAGGTGTGTTAGCAGTGTTACACAAGCAGCCAAAACCGTTCAGAAGAAAGGACTTTCTGCTTGGTCAGACTTACCCTGATGTGAGTTATCAGGGTGGACATTCAGTGCCAAAACCACGTTGCTTATTTGGTTTCAGTTAGTTTGTGTTTTCATTGACTTCTTCGGGGCCAAATTCTAAACCAACAAGGAATCTGAAGTCACTTGTTGATATCTTGTCACTCAAATCAGTCCTCCTGACTGTGACCATTGAAACGAACAATTAGTGTCAGTGTTCTCATTCTCCCTTCGCACTTCAAGTCTACTCTGGGCCAAAAGACTCAGCGTGTGTTCAGGGAGTGCTTCCTCCTAGGCTTTGTTGTTCTCTGCAGGTAGAGCTGCGTGACAGCGATCTGCTTTCAGTGAGGCAGACATGCCTTAGCTGGGAAGACTTGCGGTTAGTTGTCTGGGTACTTGAACACCTGCTTAGGTTTTGTCTCCTTTCATTCTTCAGTCTCCCAAAAGCCAGCAGTTCCCAGCTTGCCCCTTAGCCCTCTCCCTGCCCTCACCCCAGCTCTTCTGTCCAACAGCAGTCCAGAGTGGTTGGGCTGAAACTCTTTGCTTGTGATGTGCAAGACGAAGGGGCTGGGAAACATAGTACTTTGGGGGGTATCGGTCTGCTGGAGGGGAGGGGGGTGCTGCAGAGAGATCCGCACAGGCTCTGTCAGTGGGCAGAGGCCAACGGGATGAGGTTGAACAGGGCCAACACTTTGGGCACAGTAACCCCCTGCAGAGCTACAGACTGGGGGATGAGTGGCTGGAGAGCGGCCTGGCAGAGAGGGACCTGGGTAGTACTGATTGACAACCAGCTAAATAAGAGCCAGCAGGGTGCCCAGGGGCACAAAAGGCCACTGGCATCCTGGCTTGGCTCAGGAATAGCGTGGCCAGCAGGACTAGGGACGCGTGGTTCTCCTCCTGTACTCAGCACCGGTGAGACCTCATCTTTCTGCTGAGGAATTAGTGGACGATGCTGCTTAAATAACCCACGGTGTTGCTGTAGCCTGCGGACCAACCAGAGCAGCTGAGGGAGTTGAAGAGCTTTGTGTGACATCTCTGGTGCTTGTCTTTACCTCGGGAGCGGGGCAGTGGAAGCCCTGTGCTCTCGGCGATGATCGTGTGCCCATACCCACCCCGTTGTGCCTGTGTTTTCCGACAGTTGTGGGAAGCGATCAAGGCTGGCAAAGGTGTGACTTCTGCCATCGACCTCTGCCGCTGCCACGGAAACCGAGCGCTGGCAGCCCTGGAGCACTTCCCTCCCTCCGAGGCCAGGGCCGCCTTGGCCAACATCGTCTACGCCGTGACCAGCTTTTCCTGACCCGCCGCTGCAGGAGGAGCTGCTCTCCTTCCACGGGTGGGAACAACCTGGTGGGGAGATGACACCCCGCACGCCCTGTCGCAGTGGGGGGAATAGCACGCCGGCTGCCGGCGCTGCCACCGGCCGAATTTGGGAGGGGGAGAGAAGAAAAGGTCACAGATGGCTTTTCACTCGTCGTGCCAGAAGCACACTTGAGGCTGCACCGGTAGAAATAATTAATGAGCCCCGTTTCCGTGACCTCAGCAAATGGACAGGAAATAAGTCGGTATTGATTGGGCACCGGCGGGGACGGCGCCAGGGCGGAGGCCGGTGGTTTTCCTGCCCGAGGGAGGGATGAAGGGGGCGTGAAGATCCAGGTATCGCAAGAAACCCGCTCCAACCCGCCCCGGAGCTGCCGAAGGAATTAAAGCACCCGCTTATCAAGGAGAGAAGGGCAGTTTGGGGGATTAATGGGGGGGAAATGCTCTCTGTCTGCGTGTAGTCGTGTCTCCTCTCCTCACGCTGTTCTTATGTATTCACGTGTAAAGAGGGCAGTTTCCTAATGCTTTTCCTAGTTGAGAAACTTGCCGAGAAAATGTGTCAAGCATGGTAAGTAGGAGCTTGAAAATCTTTAATCAAGTATTAATTTGACTCTGTTAAGGCAACCGATTGCCCGGGTTTTATACTGTGTCTGCGTAATGTGCTGCTCTGGGTCAAAGAATGATGTTGTTCCAGCTCATCTAGGGGAGGGAGTATCCTCCACGTTTGTTTCAACACAGCCTCACGCAGCAGAATTCCCTAGGTTTGTGACACTTGCCTTCACTTGAGCCAAATCAACCTGAATTTGTAAGGCTAGACACGAGCCTCTGGCAGAGAGGCGGCCAGAAGGCTCTCATGTGAGTACAGTCTTTCACCGCACCCAGTAAAGCTGCTGGAGAAGGTTGGGACCTCGGTGTGTTGAATCTGAAAGTCCCACTGCAGGCAGCGAGCGAGGTGCATCAGAACCCTGGCATCTGAGGCCGTCTCTGTTTTGTTCATCGGAGATGATTCTTGTGGTTTGCATGCTTGCAACCCGAGACCGCCGTTGACAAGAAGGCTGAGTTTACATAAATGATCCAGATCAAGACTCAGCTACCTTTCTTCCTTCTGTGGTGTAATTACAGCCCAAGCTGGAGACAGCTAGCACAGCAAACAGATTTCATTACATCCCTCACTCGAACCCTAAGTGCAGTTATTTCTGTTAAATTCTCTTCTCCCCTCCC
>VZRI01004344.1:320419-330989 GCA_013397515.1 Upupa epops | reverse complement strand
TCCCTCCCTCCCTCCCCGCCGTCACACAGCTTGTTTGTCACAGACCAGCGTGTTGCATTCCACCCAATGTAAACTATAAATAAAGACTCCATCCTCGGGAAGTCTTGGGAAAAGTCATCCTGAACCATGTGGGCGATGTTCTTGCCACGCACGTGTGCGTGCGGTACCGCGATGTTACGTCTGTAAGAAGCGACTTTGAGGCACAGTGTTTGGTTAGAAGCAGCATCCAGAGCTCAGGGCTCGCTCTGTTCTGGAGAACAGCTTCACCGCCAGACCCTTTCTGCCTTGCACTCTCTTTCTCCTGCTTGCCCTTCTTTGCAGGATTCAGGCACTTCTTGCCTGAGTTACTGGTGTTGGTGCTGCAGGAAGGATGCTGAGAGGAGCCAGGAGAAGAGCGAAGACTGAAGGGGAGCACCAAGAAGGGTGGATTAGCCCAGGCAGTGGCAGCCTGAGGCATCTGCAGTAGCCAGCCACTGTACCTTTTCACCTGGGAAGCTCCCTGAAGTCCTGCTAACGTGAACCAGCTGCTTGAAATCCCTGCATGCAGCCAGAGTCAAGCTTCTGCTTGCTTTGGCTCCGCTTCCTCACGTATGTCAGGTAGTAGGAGCCATACATCACCTTCTCCTTGTCTTACATCTGTGCTAATTGGTTCGTAATGATTTAGGGCAGCAAGAAACGGGTCTGCTGGAACCAGTTCGAGGCGCCTCACATCAGTCATGCGAAGGAAATGCCAGGCATACTGAGTACACCTGGCTTAGTTTTGGAAAGGGAGTCCTGTGTTCTTCCTCTAGTAGTAACCACTACAAATCCAAATCTCCACGAGGGAGGTTCCTGTGGGTTTCTATCACCAGGATGTTCTGACTGCTTTGCAACTGCTGTTGGACCTGAGCTGAGGAAACAAAAGCCCACAGTGGACTCTCAATATTACTGAGTAACTTTAAAACTGAAGGTACTTGCTCACTTGCCATCTGGGCTGAGTCCACCACAGTCCGTCCTGGTGGCACACGCAGGGTCAGAGTAGCGAGACACCTGACCGGGCTGTGCTAGAGGGAACTTGCTTGAGCTGTTGTAGGTAGCAATATTGACCTGTTTGTCCTCGGTGCAGCTTTGTTCCCTCCCCCACGCTGCAGCATGTCCCCCTCTTGCTGTGCATCGGAGTTGAGAGCTTGCTGAAGGCTGGGGCTGGCTCTTGCAGTTTGCTGTGCTGTGTTGTAGCACTCGGTTGTGTTTTCCTCCGGAGAACTCTGATAAAAGCACTGCCCCTGGGCCGAGCCTGGTGTTCGGGATGGGCATTGCTTCAGTCCCAGGACTTTGAGAACCATCTCGTGGAGACACTTCACAATTACACCTTTTCCTCTGAGAGCCAGCTTGTGGAGGAGACAAAGAAGGACACCTTCCGCTTCCTTTCCTGCAGGGTGGTTGCATTCCACCTTGTTACCATGACTTCTGTACTCTCAACATCCCTAGGTGGTCTGGGTGCTCCCACTGGTGTCCCAAGAATCTGTTTCCCTCTTTTCCTGGCTGTATAGGAACACCACGCAGGGATGTGCCCTGGTGCAGCGTAGTCGTGGGTGGCAGGGGGCATGGGACAGTATTGGCAGGTATCTAAAACAGCTTTCAGCCCTGATGATGTTGGGACTCCGTGCCTGAACGAGTGCAGAGTCCTGATGAAGTGACAGTACTTGAAAGGATGCCCTGGCTATGCCAAAGGGATGTGGTCTCACACTCTGCTGAGACTGGCCACCCGGTTCTTCAAAGGCAGAGTGTCTTCCTCCTCACCCATACCATCCTGTATCCCAGCTGTCGTGTGAGCTGTTCTCTGCTCAAGTAGAAGGGTACCCTGGGCACACCCGTGTGCCACCCTGGGGTTCAGTCTGCAGGACCATGAGGAGAACATGAGGAAGTGGAATGGTGAACCACCGTGAACTGCAAGGTAAAACAGTGTCCTGAAAGGGTCCACATGAGAAAATTACTGCTTCAGTTGCTGCTGAGCAGCTCTCTGGACAGAAAGAAGGGCTGATAGTCCTCCCGACCACCGTAAGGAGCTTCTGGCTTGCAGTTAAAAGAATCAGGTAGTGACTACTCTGACCAGAAACAGAGGGACCCTGCATCCACTACGGAGCCGTTCTCTGCAGCGGCCAGGGAATGCTTCTTGTCCTGCGTGGTGTTAAAGATTCCAGAGCAGCCTCCACGGGGGCAAAGCTGCTGGTGAGATGTCTCGGTGTCTTTTCCTTCTGAGCAGCTTGAGTGTTCACAGATGCAAAAGGTTAATTCAAGCAACTGTGTCACAGTGCAGATTTACTAGGGCAGTGGCTCCTCAGCGAGATCACTTGCTGTCGCTGCTCTTACCCACTGCTTCAATCTCACGGAATAGGGAGGCATCATACTTTTATTTATTCTTTGTAGACTTCAAAGTACTTCTACCTGCACAGCATCTTAGGGAAAATGAAGAGCTTTTCAGTCTCTCAGAGCAGTTCAAAGGAAAACAACATTCCCAGCTCTGGAAGTCATCTTCTCTGACCATCTTTGCATTAAATGATGGGTTTGGTTTGCTTTCCAAAGCCAGTCCCTGCGGGGTGTTAATTATTGCCATCGTTAGCGTGCGGGTGTTTCTCTTTCTTAGAGTAAACCCGTTTCTCTAAAGCAAAGAGAGAGTGGCCCTTAAGGTGAAATTCTGACGGGAAACGCCTGGAAAAATCACCAGAGAGAAAGCCCAAAGCTGGCTGCAGGCTGTGAAGGGAAGAAGGCAGCACAGCAGTCTGAGTGGCACGATCTAGCTGTTAGGAGTTTGGTTTAGTTGGGTTTAGGTTGGACTGGGTGATCTTTGAGGTCTTTCCCAGCCTCATCAGGACTGGGATGCTGCGAGTCCGCAGTGAAGCCAGCGGAGCGCTATGCAAACAGCTTTGTGCGCATCTTCAGGCGCTGTGCTTGTGCGGCTGAATCCAGCGACCTCGCCAGAGGAAGGCTCGGGCTCCCCCGCGTGTGGGAGGTTTGTGCTGTGCGCTGCTTGGAGATGACTGCAGTGCCTGCCTGTTTGCCGGCCGCTTTCTGCAGGGTTTCTTAAGGAAAGGCAACCTTTTTTGTCCGAAGTAGAGAAACCAGTAAGACCACCCAGTCCAGTCCCCCTGCCACAGCAGGATCACCCAGACCAAGTGGCACAGGAGCAGATCCAGGCGGGGCTGGGGTGTCTGTGTGATTTTAAAGAAGCGTGTTGCTAAAGTCCAACTCGAGGCATGTTTTCATGGCACTGTATGGGAAAAGAGTGATTTAGCAGCAACGTTATAAAAAATTCTCCTTTGAAAATGTTTTTCTTCACCCAATTCAATCCCCAAGCCTTCCTCCCTTCCCCAGATTCCAAGGACTAAAAGCACTCTGCTTTGTTGGTGGAACAACGGCCAGCATCTTTAGTTTGAAACTGTGCATGAATGAATTTTCTCTGCACCAAAGCCAGGATCTGAGGAACAGAGTTTTTGATGCCTTTGGCATCAGAGAGGCAAACAACGCGCATCAAGACTCACGTTTTAGCAGTTATTAAGTGGAAAGTTATAAATATTAGATGTTGTGTAGAAGCAGTTAAAATAAACTAAACNCTCTAAATCTGTGAGGGGTGGGTGTCAGGAGGATGGAGCCAGGCTCTTCTCAAGGGCAGCTGGGGATAGGACAAGGTGCACTGGGTGCCAGCTGGAACAGAGGAGGTTCCCTATCAATCTCAGCAGGACCTTCTTCCCAGGGAGGGTCCCGGAGCACTGGACCAGGCTGCCCAGGGGGGTTGTGGAGTCTCCTTCTCTGGAGATGTTCCAGACCCCCCTGGCTGTGTTCCTGTGCCACTGGGTCTGGGTGATCCTGCTATGGCAGGGGGATTGGACTGGATGATCTTTCCAGGTCCTTTCCCATCCCTAAGGATTCTGGAATACTGCTAGATGAGTTTACTTTTTTCCCTACAGAAAAACCCATCAAGCACTAATTGTAAAGAGCTGTCCTCCGTGCAGATGACTGCGATACCCTCTCTGTGTGACCGGCTTATCTGAAACAGCACGATTTGGAAATGAACTGCGTTTCCCTCCTGGCTAGTTGTGAGGAAAGCTTTCCAACTTGCACATTGTGTCCGAGCGTTTCTTAATTCATAGCGTGTGCCCATCAAAAACTGTCTTGTGTTGGAGCGTTTCAGCTGTACTATTTATAAGCCGGTTGAACAATGCTAACCAGAGGCACTAAAAGGTGTGTGTTTCATATGCAAATCGCTAGCAATCATTTCCTACAATTACATTTAGTTGCTGAGTCGCTCATTATTTTGGGTACCAACATAAAGTGGGATAGCAGAACACCAGGAAAAAAATGTCTGTATCAGGGAGACTTCTTTTTAAGCCATTTTGTTGCTTTTGTCATCCCGTGGATGTTAATATGTTAACGGAGAACATCACAGAGTGCTTACCCAGACCAAGTGGCAGCTGTGGCAGGGGGATTGGACCGGATGATCTTTCCACATCCCTTCCCATCCCTAATGATTCTGTGATATTCTAAAGGTCATCTAATTTCCTGCCATGGGCAGGGACACCTCTCACCAAACCAGGTGGCCCAGAGCCCCATCCAACCTGACCTTGAACGCTTCCGAGGAGAGGCCATCCACACCCTCCCTGGGCAAGCTGTTGGGTGCCTCAGCACACCCATGAGCATGGCTGTGCCTGTTTTGCATAGATAAGTGTGCAAAAGCTGCGAACATCATTCCCTCTGCTCAGATCCTGTTTGCCCACCAGCTTTTAGGTGTCCATACAGTACGAGAGATCTTTGCAGGGGTTCAACATGTAGTAGTTCTTAAAGCTGACAGCTGCTGCCAGAAGCAGTCGTGTTAGTAATGACTGCAAGTCCTTCTTAGAGAAACCTTTATGAAAAGCAATTGCTTCTGATCACATTCTCTTGTAGTAATAACCACTAAGTGGGTAGGTTGTTTCTGTTCTTGGAAAGCACAGGTTCCCACACCTACATTTCTTACTAAAGAAATCCTTCCAGATTAAATGTTCACAGATTTTTGATGGATAAAGTGTTTATTTGTGTTTTACATACGTGATTGTTCTCAGGCACTCGCTTAGGGCATGAGTGGGTTATAACTAGATGGGTTAAAGCACCCAGTAGCTGGGAACCCCAGGGCCTCGCTAATGCAAATACAGAAGGCAGAGTTCCCACTCACTCAGAGAAGGAGGGTCAGGAGTAGTTTCCCAATAGTTGTGAAGGTAAACTGGAAAGAGACGATCACGAGCGGGTTGTAAGACAGTGAGGTGGTTGTGAAAGCCACTGTGTAACATGCTGGCCACGACAGAAGCAGCTGGCACTCAAAAACCTAAGAGAGCTGCTGAAACAAGAAGGGTTCCTTCTGTAAGGGTTTCCAGTCTGAGTCCTGCTGCTTCCATTTAAAGAGAAGGAAGTGTTTACACAGAAAACCTGTAGCAAAGCAGCCTCCGAAGTCTTTTTCTTTAAATACTGCTGCAGAGGTTGGAACTTGGGTGTCTGCATGAGGTCTGGGACTGAGCAACGGCTCCAGACTGCTACTGCTCAATGTAATGGTCGGATATGGAACTGAGTGTTAAGCACTCCAAGGAGATCGTGCTGTTTGCGCCTGACTGGGAGGTGTGGGTGTCTCGGACAGAAAGGGCTTGCCAGGCTGTATATTTATTTACCCCCTTCGGCCCTCAGACAGAATTTATGGGATGGAGGTTTGAGTTAGTTAGGGTGCATGTAATACAGTGGCTGTGCCCTACGTCTTTCTAAATGCAGAGCTGCGAGGTGGCCCGGCTCTTGGCTGAACCAGCAGAAAGAGAGCGGTGATTTCATTGCCAAGAGGCTTACGGTTCCAAGAGGGAAAGTGCTCAGATTTACCCGGTTTTAAACAGTTATGGGTACAAGTCAACTGCTGCAGCACAAGAGGAGGGGTTAGGTTGCTCCATGGGTTAGTTACCCTGTTCAGGAAGCTCCATGGGTTGGTTACTCTGTTCTGGAAGCTCCATGGGTTGGTTACTCTGTTCTGGAAGCTCCTTTACATCTCTACTTCATCTTCCACTGCAGCTTTGATCTGATTTTTAAGCTTCGTATCAAATTCTAGAGAATCCTTTGGGGCTCAACTGTGGCACAGCTACTGCCTTGCCAGGAGGCTCTGGTGCCACCTCGGGCTAGAAAAGGTCTGAGGGTATTTTTATAATGAACGTTCCTTTCTTCAGAACTCCCTTTCTGTGAGCTGAACTCCCGAGGTGTAAGACTTCCCATCCCACGTACACTTGGAGATGAACTGGCTTGTTCTTTCACATCCAGAGATGCCATGTGGATCCCGTGTTTTTATATCCTTTATTCAGCAAGTATTACAATTACCGAGTCACGGAGTTAGTGAGACTGGAAAAGACCCCTGAGGTCATCACGCCCAGCCTGTGACCGGACATCACCACATCAGCCAGACCATCACGGCTCAGTCTGTCCTTAAACACCTCCAGCAATGGGGACTCTTCCCTGGGCAGTCCATTCCAAAGTCTAACCACCCTTTCCCTGAGGAAGGGCTTCCTAACATCCAGCCTAACCCTTCCCTGGCAGCTTCAGGCCCTGCCCTCTCATCCTATTCACTAGTTGCCTGGGAGAAGAGCCTGACCTCCACTCCAACCCCTCTTCAGGGAGTTACAGAGCAGTTCTGGTACCTGTTGCCCATCTAGCTAAAGAGCAGTTCCGAGCCCATTCCAGCACTGCCTGTCACTGTCACTAGGAACGAGACGCGGACGTTGCCTGCGGCACGCTATGCGTTCAGCAGGGCTTCCAAAGACTACTGTGCCCTGTGTCCACACGCGCCCGTGCTGTGACTGGCAGTGGGAAGGATTAAGGGGCGCAGAGCTGGTGATCGTGGTGCCTTCTTTGCCACTGAACATCTTAGAAACCTCGAATTGCAGGGCACGCAGCTCGGGTGAGTCGGCTGGACTGATTTTCTTGGTGCTGCCTTTCAGAGTCTCTCAAAGTCACTTTGTTTTTTTAACTTGAATCCAAGGCAGAGGATTTCAAAGCCTGGGTGCTTGGGGTTGGGTTTTTTTTTTTCCCTGGCAAACCTTCTGAGTCTCTTTGAAGTTTATTTATATCAAATCCACACCTAAATAATTTAAGGTGAATTCCAAGCTGCCTAATTTCAGTACCAGCCCAAATGTGGTGACTCACTGCCTGACTCCTGACATCGCACGCACGGCTGGTGTAAAAGAGCTCAGCTGGACACCCACAGTGGGTGCCTGGCACCTGCAGTGCCTGTTGCAGCCTGCCTGACTTCCCTCTGGAGGGCAACCCAGCCCATCTGAACCCCAACCAGCGGCTAGGAACCCACAGTCTCCATTAGCCTCCCTCTGCTAGGCAATCCCCTGAGTGAAGCACCCTTCCAGCAGCAGTTTGCAAACCACACTCGGGTAAAGAAGCCATGCACAGCCCAGAAGACAGCTGCTGGGCTCTGGGCTGCCCTGCAGCAGGGGACACCCACCTCTGCCTGCTGCACAAGCAGGGTTCACTAGAAGTCACCCTGAGAGCAGTCAGGAGGGTCCCTGGTTACTGGTGGGGACTTGTCTTTTGGGGCAAGGGGCTTGTTTCCCTTAATGTCTTAATATAAAAGGCAAACAAGTTGCGGGGAGCTGGCTCTGTACACCAGAGCGTTCCCACCACTCTCAAGGCTGTTTCTCATCTGCTCCACCGTGACTCTTGCGTCTGGCTGCGAGGTGGCCTAATTTTAAGACGTGGCAGAGAAAAGTGACAGACAAAGTACGGGTACCATAGCAATCCCTTCTTACAGAATCAAACTGCCAGAAGTGGTTTTGACATCTCATGGCGCATCTCTGCCTGCCGAGCGCTCTAGGCTGTTGCAGGGATCTGCAAGAAAGAAGCCTTGCTGAGGGTTTTGGGTTAGACTCTTGTTTATTCCGAATGTAATCAGCACAGGAAACCAAACGGCCTCTAGATTTAGGATCATTCCTCTGACTCGTGATGGTATGAACCAACCTGCAGCATACAAGGCTGTTCGGGCTCCAGCAGCAAGCACTGCCCACCATCGTGGCTCCTGACTGGAATGGTTTAGCCATTGAATGTAAAACCATAACACTGACTGCTGTCCTGGGGAACCTCTAGCTCTCTAGACCCTTTGAACGAATACAGAGTACATTCTGCAGCACCAGGGCCTGGCACCTCCTGGTGTCTATGAGTAAAGGTCCGAGGAGCCTCCACAGACCACCCTTCTAAAATTCCATACCGCTGCAAATGATGCTTTCAGCTCTCCAGGGGCTCTGAACACGTTGCGTGTTGGTGCCGGTGGCCGAGTTGTAGCTGTAGTTTGCTCCCCATTCCACTCGGGAACGCTGGTGAATTTTTCCTAAAGAGTTCTCCTGCTGGAGCACCCCAACTCCCCTCCCCAGTGACCCAGAATTTTCCAGCGGTTGCCGCAGTGTCACAGAGTGGCTTTTAAGCCAAAGGCACTTAGAGGAAGTAAAATGAACATTGGAATAAATGATTTGCGTAGCACCAGTTCAGATGGTGAAAAAAGACGGGGACTCGTCTGTCTGGGAAGCCAATCTGAGCCTGCTGCCTGCATTGCCTGGAGACAACTTGGCTCGCTCCCTTTGCAACGAACGCTGTTACTGCAACAGTATGCTTGCGCTTCTTCATGCTTTGCTGAGGCCCTTCAGGTCTCCTCCTGGGCTTGGGTCCCTAGTAGCTACAATGCCTCAGGCCAGCACTACAGAGCAGAATGGAGGTGGAGTTCAAACTAGCAAGTTATTTTCTCAAGGGCTCTGAAATTGAGTTTGGAATTCCACCGGCTCGCTCTTGCCTTACGGTTGCTTTTCCTTCATCCCACTAAGCAGAGCGTTCAAGTAAAATCCTATTTGGCATCTGGGCCAGGTGTTAAAACACGGTACCCTCCAAGTAAACCCTGAATTAGCCTCATGATAAAAGGAATGAACTTCAGGATGAACTTCACAGTGCTAAGAGCAGAGTTGCCGGGGAAGTGCTCTTTATCTGTGAAGAGTGAATGCTTTGCTAACTGCACAACACTCGTCTGGGTAATGAAATGTATCCTTCACTCGAGTGATTCATGGGAGCAGTTACAACCCTGCTAGTTCCTGTTTCTAAGGGCTCTCCATTAATAACGATAATGAAGAGAGCAGGCAAGTTAAAATCAAGACGCTACTATCCGTTAGGATTATTGCTGGAATACGACACTGTAAACTAGAAGACCTAAACATCAAATGTCGAAGAGAGACCTAGGCGGAGATTAGAACTGTAGAGAACGGCTTCTAGAGGAAGCACCGACAGTCTGAATCAGTGAGGATTGTTGATGTTAAGAGCCACTCGTCGGGTTGTTCAGGGAAGCGTCTAGGAAAGTGCTGAGTTATTTATTGGGAGTAAGATTTTTATCCAGTTATTTCTCAACTGACTCACACTTTTTATACTCGGCTTTCACGGAGAGAAAAAGGAAGGCTTCTTACAGTGAAGCTTCAGAGATAACAAACAGAAAATAGATGTGTTAAACTCACTGCAGCACTTAGAGCTCAAGTGTTCTACCTGCACACCTGCTGCCTGCCTAGCGTATACTTGGCGTTGCTGCTTCTATCTGATGCATCCTCGGTGCTGGAATCCATCGCCCGTGCTGGCGACATCCATCCTCACCCATTTAATCATTAAAAAGCTTTTATAAGCATTTTTAGGCTTCTAACACCTTTCACTCAGGGGGAAACAGGCAAAACAATTCCAGCACGAGAGCACCTGGCTGTGTGCTTCACATTAAGAGGCAAAGCTCGGCGGTTCGGTAGGAACAGCAGCAGCACCCGCGCCGATTGTGCAAGGAGAATGTTGAATGAGAAGCTGTCAGGTTTGGTATGTGGCTAATTTCAGAGCCGTCGCGTAGTGCCAAGAAATGGAGCTGCCATCGCCGGGCACAGGTTACGGAGCTGGACTTCCCTCTCTCCCACATTTATGTGGTTAAAGCCTTTGGGAAACGCTTTGTTTTCCTACAAGCTGTCAGTGGAGAGGGCACAGTAGAGTCTGCCAGACTCCTGCAACGTCTTCCGTGCTCCTGTCAGATGCAGGGTAGATAAAATCTACAAGGATAGTTAATTAAAACAGAACTGTGATCTCTCTTTTATAAATCATTGCAGCCCCAAACGTGACGCGTGGGAGCAGCCTCCCATTCAAACCGCGCAGCAACGGACCCGATGTAATGGGAATTAAACCGACTCGGTTAACTTTCTATTGAGAGCAGAGGCTGTGGCCCAAGATGGCACCAAGCACCGGCCTGGTGCCACCACTCGGCAACGGACACAAGAAACCCGGCAGCACCACCCGCGTGCGTGACCCTCCCTGCTGCCCTCACGCACCGCCCGTGCGGCTGCCCCGCTGACTAGGGGCTGGCTTTGCGAGTGCGGAGGTTGCCGCGGGGATGCCCCGGCCCGGTGGATCGGCAGGCCCGGGGACGCGAGTGGGCGGGCGGGCAGGCGGGCGAGCAATGGCCGCTTCGCTCAGGCCGCGGCGGTGAGTGGGGGCGGGCTGAGTGGGTAACGGCCGCGCGCTGTGCGGG
>VZRI01004344.1:295187-319291 GCA_013397515.1 Upupa epops | reverse complement strand
CGCTGTGTCCGCGCAGCCCTTTGTAAATAGACGGGGACACAGCATGAGGCAGCACTGCAGGACGCGAGCCGGCGCCAGGCCAGCGGCCATGTGATCGCCCCACTGGGCCCTGGCGCAGTCCCACAGGGGCTTGGACGGAGAGGTGCGGGGCGAGCGTGTCTCCGCCACCGACGAAAGGCAGCGCACTGCCGGTCCGTGGGATGGGATGCGATGGGATGGGATGCGATGGGATGGGGTGGGGGGTGTGGGTGTCTAAACAAGGGAGGACCAACCTTTTCCCAGCTGCTAGCGAGGCGTCAGAATTAAGGGTCTGCGTAAGTGAGCGCAGCTCATAAACAGGTCCCGGAGAGCCGGTGCTAAATGCAGCCGGGTGCTGCAGCAGCTACAAGTTTTGTCTTTGTTTTCATAACTTGGAGAAACCCAGGGGGTGAAAGGAAAGGAGAACTGGGGGCGGTGTGAGGGTGATACTGTTGTGTGTGTGAGGAGTTCGTATCACAGGACGGGAAGGGACCTCTGAAGATCGTCTAGTCCAGCTCTGCTGTTAGAGAAGGAAAAAGATGGAACAGGATTTGGAAATAAAAATTCTAAAAGCAAAAGAGGAGAGGGGAAGAGAGCCCTGACAGAATAGTCCCAAGGTATGCGGGGAAGACACCTACTCGAAGCGAAGCCAGACAGGTGCTGGAAATAAAGCCGGTCGGTGTTTTGCTGACCTTCGCAAGATTAAATTGGTGTTTGGTGAAGTGGAGACCACAGGTCAAGAAAACTTCAGCGTTAGGCAACTCGTTGAAAAACTGAGAAGAGTGGTTTTGTTTTGTTTAAGAGGGTTTTTTTCCATCTGAACTGCATCTGCAGGTGTAACTAAAATGAAATGAGAAAGACCCAAATAGAGAACATGGTTAAGTCCTACGGGCAAACTACTGGCTTCTGTGGAGTCTTGAGTCTTCCCGTCCGAGAGGAGCTTCTCACACTGCATTAAGGGTAGGGATTCCGCTGTCCATAAGGATGCTGCTTCCAACAGCATCTGCTCCTCCTTCTAGAAGTAGTTTTTCATCATTTTAGAGCTTGTTGTATGTGTGTTGTAGTCAGGACACGGATGCCACAGTACTGTGTTGTGTTTCAAGAGTCAGTCCTGGCTATCAAGAGTAAGTTGTACTCAAAAGCTGCACTCTTGGGTCCCAGGCATCTCCCTGCTGTCTCCGAATTGACAGAATACAGTGCATCTGTCATGGTCTTCATGTTGGTTCCTTGTGTTTTGCTTGCTGGTCGGTGAACTGAGGCAACATTCTCCTTCCCCAGTTCCTTTCTCCTTTCCCAGTTCCTTTAGGAGGGGTAGTCAGTTTGTAATCAGTTGGCTTTTCCTAATTCAGGTATTAAACTTCCTCAGCCTCCTGCTTTTCCACACAACTTCTCAAGCCTTTTCCAAACGTTTTGTTCACAACTGTCTCAACCCTGATTAAGGCTGATTAAATAGGTTCCAAATACAGGAATGAAACAGCACAGGTGCCCCCCTTCTTCCCCACTTCCCCTGTTACCAGAGTTTCAGGTGCACTTTGCGACAGACCTGTTGTTTCAGGCAGTAGACTGGCACACGGTTTCTATGTAGTTGCTCGTTCTGAAGTACAGATGAAGGTAGTGATGGAGTTTGCAGCAGCAGAAGGAACTGAAATATAAAAGTATTGATGAACATGCAGAAAACTCACCCCCTCTGCACTGTTTTCTTGGTTTTGAGAAGGCAGGGTCAATATCCTGCAATATTTACAGCCAAATCACTGCCCTGGGAACTGGAGATAAACAGTGCCTCTAAGAAGTATATGTTATGGCTTGATTTTGGCGTGGTATTTATGTGTAGTTCAGCTGGATCTGAGTTGCCTTGTTTTTATAAATTGGAGGAATCAAGTGTACCCCGAGGATAATTGTCCTGGTGAAATTATTGAACTGAGTGCTGCAGCTCAGAATTAAAAGATGCTGATTACTTGGCTCTCAAAGCAGAACCCAGAACTCACAGTTCTCCAGGCTCGCCTCTGCAGCCCAGAAGGAGAGATTTCCAAGCGGCAGCCCAGAGAGAACCCATACCCTGAGCGGGAGGCAGCTCCTGGGAAGCCGGAGCAGAAGCACGTGCCTTCCGTCCTGTCTCAGAGCAGGATGCGGGAATAATTCTCCTCAAAGCATCACGAGGGACTGGATTTCTCACTGTCAAGGTAGAGCAGCCCTCTTTACTCACCTGCTGTGTGGGAGAGGTTTACTTCCACCGACCCACACCTCCTTCCTAAGACTGGGTTTTCCTGGGAAGCATCAGTCGCTTTCAGTGGTTATTCCGTGCATGCTTCGTATGAGTGAAACAGAGTCAGGCAGCAGCACCTCAGAGACTTGGCTGTCTGTGGAGTGGCTTAACTACTAGATTGATTAATCATTGTCCCTTGCTGAGGGTGCATATATATAGGATAGTTCTGCTTGGCTCTGGGCAAACCAGACTAACCACGTAGGATAATACCGCTCCTGCGAGGCACAGGTAAGAGGAGGTGCTGCTTTAGGCTGTTAAACAGCAGCTCAGTGTATAGATCTTGTAAAATCTAGCTCAAAATACCAGCCCTTTTGGTATCACCGTAGGTCATTTAAAATTCACCAGGTTGCCTGTGCTGAAAGCAAGGAGATGGGGTGGTTTCTTTCATGTGCACTAGCAAGCAGCTGTATCTTATCTCTCGGTCAAAATGTAGAGCGTTGAAGCAGGGCTCGAGAGGTTTTGTGAATGTGGTCCACCAGACATGTGCTATCGTCTAGAATCTGTAACCACCTACAAGTTTAGCTGGCAACTGAGTGGGGTTTGTGGCTCTTGCCTCAAAACACCAGATCACAAATAAACCACGCTTAGATTGGGAAATAGAGTTTAGGCTGTAACGCGTGCTGGGTTTATTAGGAGTAGCTTAACTTGCCCCAGGAGGACACAGCACTGTAGATCATCACATCAGCTCTCTGTACGTGAGCTCCTCGGCCAGTGGTTTAAAACAATCACATCCTTGTTTGCGTGATTGCAAATCTAGGTGTTTTGTTCACTTCTCTTACAAGAACAGAGCTTGAAATCTTCAGTCACCTTAAGAAACCCGTCCTGTTTAAACTGTTTAGAGAGTGGATTTGGGAATCGGGATGAATCCGGAAGACTGAGCCCACAGAAATGTTTCTGTCTTCCCGGGTGGGCGCTGACGTTCTACAGGCTCTGTTGTGTGACACCTAGCAGAGGCTCAGCGCGGGGATCTGTACCAGCACCAGCAGCTACCCTGGCAGTTCAGATGGGAAGGTGAGCACATGCTGATCAGTTCAGCAAGGTGTTTATTTTTACGACAGTGATTACAAGAAGTGCTGTTGTCGAGAGTGCTGTGCACAAAAGAGATGCTGGCAGTAAAATCCGATGATTTCTTTGCGTTCTGAGGATGGGGGCCGCTTTCACCTTTTCTTCTTGATTGTTTTTGTCCCAAGTGCTGCACATCTTCCCATCTGCAGTGCATCAGGTTCAGCTAATGACTGCACTAGCAGCAGGCTGCCGTTAATCAAAGGCAGAGTCTCATTTGAAGGAAAGGTGAGAGTGCTAGTTATTCCCTCGATCTGAGGAGTAGGAGCCATAATCAGCGTCACACGGGTAATTCGTTCTGAATGCTCTAGCATACGCAGAGAGAAGCTGGGGGGCAGTTTCCTTGCCGTTTGCCTGTTCTCTTAAGTGATTCTGAACTGTTTGCACGTACTTGGGAATTTAACTTTACACTCAAGGTAGAAACCGAAGAATTCATCAATTATACTTCATGAATTAAAATATTTACAAGCAAAATCCTGAAACTTCTAAATTTAAGGTTTACCTTCGTATTTTGTGACGTATTTTGTGAGGTATTTTGTGAGGTGTGATGTTCTTTTTGTGCAGTTCAGATGGGAAGTCGAGAAGTTTCAGCTAGAATGTAGACACGTGGGTCCTCAGGCTGTGGTACCAATCATGTCATTAGAGTCAGACTCTGTTTGGCATACCTTGGGATCTCTCTTCCAGATCCTCTTTTCACTGGCATATAGGATCCAATCTGTGTCCCAACAACAGAGCTGGCTGCTCTGCTGGGCTGCAGACCTGGACTCCTAACTTCAGCACGGGGTGTTTGCTGCTTCCCAGAACTAGCAAACTGCTGTCCTGTAGATAGCACTGAGTCTTCAGCTCAGGAAGACGTTTATATTCTGCTTTGAAAAAAGGCATTTAGAGGCAAGAGTGAAGTCTCTTTGTATGCTGAGCATGACAAGGAACAACTGCCAGGTGTTGGCTTCAACCGGATGGGTTTCTTACGCGGCTGCTTTGCGCACAGCTTTGTCCCAAGTTCTTGGAGATCCTTTTGTACTCCGGCTCTTGCTGTCCTTACAGTCGGGGCTAGAATTCTACCTCGAAACAGATCTTGACACTGCTGCCTCTTCTGCAGAGGCAATAATTATTATTCATAAGCACTGATTCACCACAAGCAGTGTTTTAAAGAATTTTATGTGTTTTATTTTTAGCAGACTTTAAACCACAAATTATGGTTACCTTGCATGCACAGACATGCTCCTGCAGGCACAGACCTTCCCTCTCCCCGTCGGCTCTCATTTCCTATGGAAGTGATGAGACGTTTGCGCTGTTGATATCTCTGCCTGCTCACACAACTCACTACCTTATGAGTCTGTTTGTTCTGGTCTTATTTTCCCGAGGTCTTCAATCCCAGAAATATCAAGGATCTATTTGTAGGGAAGAAAGATCATGTCAAGTTTTATTACAAAGAACTGCCAAGAACAGAGGGAAAAGAATGAAGGGAGAGAAGCGGAGAGCATCCTAACGGGCTGCTAAATGGTACAAAGGATGCTCCCTCCTCCTGGCACAGACACTTAAACCACCCACGGGAAGGAAAAAGCAAAGCAGATCAAGATCTGCTCACACACCCCTCCCTTGCAGGTGGCAAACACCAACAGCCATCACACCGGCACAGAGAGGGAAGCAAAAAGAAAGCATAGAGACAGTAAGGGTAGAGGTTATAGGAGAGAGGGGGAAAGGAGGTGGGGTTTTGTCACCCAGTTCCCGAGCAGGAGCCACATACCAAGTGGACAAAAGAGCCTTCTTTGCCTGAGCCAGACCCCGGCAGAAGCCAGCACAGAGGAGAAGTCCGCTGTCTGAGCCTTTTACATCACTACAGAGGGGGCTGTCACTGGTCCTCATGTTGGCCTGTGATGGAAACTGATTGGTTTCCCATGCTGTCACGGCAGGAGTCTGAAATTAATCCATGACACCACTGCTGCCCACATTTGAAGTGAGCTAGTGGTACGAACAGATGAGACGTGAGGTTTCGTGAAAAGGTTGAACCAAGCCATTGAGAGAGAGGGATTTTGATTCCTTCTTTCTGTCCCAGTGCTCACACTTACTCCTGAGTAACGTCCTCCGTGTTACTCGTCGTACCCTTCACTCTCTGAATGAGGAGTAGCCCAGCAAAGAGATTGCTTTCTGTCAGTTCATCAGTCCGGGATTGCTCACTGAGGTTTAAGGAGAGCATGCTCCCTTGACCGAGATAGCAGGTGGGCCTGAGAGGCAGGCGACCCGAGGGACAGTTGAATCCTGTCTCTTGACGGAAGCAGTTACATGTGCCTGGTGTTCTGGTGATGCCTGCATTATTGTTTACAAACCCCACAGAGGAGCCAGAAAGCTGGATAAGGAGAGGGATGTTAGTTCCTCTCACAAAAAAGGACAAGGTTGGAGTTCAAGCTTCGTTGGGCACCAAGGAGTTCAAATATGACTACTAGTCTCTGCAGGAGCTTTCTCGGAGGCCGTTACTGCCTGTTCACCTCTAAATGTAATCTGGTTTTTTTGGAGTCAGTGATACTGCTGCTGCTCTTTCTCTGTTAGTTGTGAAACTGCTTTGACTTGATGTTATTTGACCTGAATTTGGGTTAACTTTGGTCCTTGTGGTGGTGCCTGCTTTAGAAAGTTAACAGTTAACCAGTGTATGGATTTGCTGCAGTTTTCACTTCTTCCAGCTTTAAAAGTGGCTGTTCAGAGCCTCGTTTATATCTTCTCCTCAGAGGAATCCTCCGAAAACATTCTTCCAGTTGGAATAGCAATTAGCACGAGTTGGAATGAAAATATAATTCCCTGTATCCTCTTTACTATTTCATGTCTTTCTGCCCACTGTCGCCTTCTTCGCGTTCCCTTCTGACCCTCTTTAATCATCTTGTAGTGTTTTGCTCTGGCAGAGCAGGCTGGGGTTATCTGGGGAAGCGTTTTGATTTCCATCACACAATACCCCGTAGTGGTGTCTCCTGATGTGCTCACCGTCACCCTCAGCCCTCGCTAAGAGACTGACACCTCTGTGGAGCGCTGGCACATGCTGGTCCTGCGCTGCATCCCTCAGAGCTCAGCCTAGTGCAGTGTGGAAAAGAAAGTGCGGTGTAAGGAAGGGGAAGGCACCCAGTGTGGCTGTGTCTGGGATAGCGGAGCAAAGTCAGCACCAGGTGCTTTGCTGTGGATCAGTGCAGCGTGTGGTCGGCGCTGTGTGAAGCACACTGCCTCAGGATTTGTCACCAAGAGCTGCAGTGGCTCCGTAAATGCTGTTAAGTTGGTAAGACTGGGATTAGAAGGTGGTGTGGGCCACTGAGTTTTACATCACTGTGTCTCGACAGAGTTTGCAGCCGTTCAGTGGACTCTAGTACTCCTAAGCTGATGTAATTCCTGTGCATCAATTAATAATTCTAAGTCCTGAAATAAGGGGAGAGGGTAACAAAGGAGTTTGTGGGGGCTGTACATCCCAACGTGCTGTGGTGATGGAGACGATGCCGTGCTGTCCTCTCTGGCATGCCCTTTGGAAGCTGCATGTAGGGACCACGTTGAAGATCAACACATCAAAGGGTACTTTGGCTCCTAGAACAGCCCAGTATGACCCGGGCTTCGAGCTCCACGCATCTTTTGTTCCCATTGTGCCACCCGTTGTAGTCCTACAGTAGAAAGCCTTCACCAGAACGGGATGTCAGACCTAGCCTTAGCAGCCAAGTTAAAAAAGCTATAGTCATGCAGCACACAAGTATTTATGGAGGTTTTTAACAGCAGATTTCAACATCTTATTCAACACAGTTCAGAAGGGAGGCAAAGGCTTTCTTCCCCCTCCAAAGCAAGTTCTCTTCCCTTCTGTCTTTTGCATTCTGTTATCATTCCTTCCACTCCTGGGCTGTAGATGCACTTGTGAGTGATGAGCAGTGTTCACTTGCTCCAGAGAGAGGCCTTGGTCTCAGACCTTGACTAAAGGATAGGCAGGAACAGTTGAAAGAAGATTGTAACTGTGGAGAACTCAAAGCAGTAGTGCTCTGGGACCAAGTAAACATCACGCTGTGAGTAGCCGAACACGAGCAGTGCGTGACAGTTTACCAGTCACCAGCTCGCCAGTCAGCGGTGTCAGTTTGCAGCCGCATGCCCCGTCACGGTCAGTGAGATCCGATTAGTAGGTTGTTTGCTTTGTAGATCTCTGAAAGATTGAAATTATCCTATTAGGAACATGTCTGCGGATTGATGTCTGCCCCCAGGTAACTTGCAGAATTAGTTTATAAGGAAACAGAAATACATCTGAGTCTTGCTTGTGAGAAGGGATGCTAAGACCGTGCCAGCTAACAGTTATGTCTGGTTTTCCTTGAAAATAATCATTCTGGCATTATTTAGAGGCTGGCAGAAAAAAAACCCAAGGAGTTAGTGGAGATCTGCAGGTTTCTCTGCTTGAATCTATGCCGTCCTTATCAAAAGAGCAAAGATTTTGTGATGAAAACTTAGTTCAGTGTCTCCTTATGGTTTCTGGTTTCCTCCGTGATGGTTACCCACAGTAGCGAGAGGAAAACGTTTGAGTCTCCTTCTCTGGAGACGTTCAAGACCCCCCTGGCTGTGTTCCTGTGCGAGTTGGTCTGGGTGATGCTGCTATGGCAGGGGGACTGGACTGGATGATCTTTCGAGGTCCCTAATGACTCTGTGACTGTAGTGAGTGACTCGATGGAGGAAGGACAGCTAATACCTTCCCATTTTTACTCTGCCAAGGTGCTTTATAGAGAAGGCTAAGAGGACTTTCCACCATACCAGGACAAGACATGCAGTTTTAAATACTTCCCTGACTGTCGTATTTTCTGCAGTATAGTTGGCAGGGCTAGTGATGGCCATGAGGCTTACTGCAAACAGTTAGTTATTACAAGCGTACAGACTGGAAATTACCTGTGGGCTGTCAATGCCCAGCGCCTCTACGTTAAAAGTAATTGTCACAGCAGATGTCGGGATCTGCTGAGTCCAGAAGATGCTGATCCTTGTTTCTGTTTTGTCCTCCAGTGAGATAGAAGATGAGTTCAGCTGAAATCACGGATGATGCCGAAGGTAAAATGCTATGCTTGTCTAATTTATGAGGTGAAAATGCCGTTATCTCTGCTGTTTGTTATATTTTCTGCTTTACATCCTTCCTTCCTCTCCAATCTGACTTCATTTATTTACACTGTAGGGGAAGAAATGCTCGTGTACTGCGTTACCAGAAGGTTTCCAGTGTCATGAGAACTTTGGGGTGGCCTCAGCATGTGCTTACTGTACTTTACGAGCCATACAAAGCAGTGCTGTTCTTCAAAACATGAAAGAATCAAATGGCCAAAGATTGTATGAAGGATGTCATGGGGTTTTAGTTCTGAAGGCAGCACTTTATCTTTGTAAACCTTCTCTTTTTTCCAGTAAAAATTCCTGCAAAAAATGTGGTGAAAGTAGAAACAGAAGATGAAGATGAAGCTCTAGACTGCTCGGTAACATCCAGGTCTGCAGAGAAACACTCACTGGATGGGCCAGTTACTTGCCTACAGGATTCCAGCAAACGGAAACAGAGCTCACTTGGCTGCGATGGTTCAGGGAGCCAGCAGGATGCCGTATCCAGCTTGAAGAAAAGACGCTTTACACAGGAGGTAACTTCTCTGCACATGACTGTGTGATTGTTCAGATCTCACAGGGTAATTTAGTTGATGCCATAAGCTACTCGCAGGTTGTTTAGCCAGGTTTATGTTAGGAACGAGAGCTTGGGGCAAGCGTGGCTGATCTTAACGCAGTCTGCACGCATTACTTGTCTTTAAATAATGCCAGTGCAACGCAGTCACAGGTTAATTCATTCACAAGAAGTACAGCGTGATGCTTGTCAGAGAGTGTAGGAGCAGCTAGTGTTTTGGATCAGCTGAGTGTGATCTGGATTACACCCCTCTCGTGCCACGCAGCCCTTCGGCAGGATCTGCAGTGGCTGTAGTTCTTCCCCCAGTGCCACAGACCGTGGTGTCAGTGAGATAAGTACAGTTTCGTGTATTATTTGAAAGATTGAAGTGCAGGAGTGCAGAAGAGCTCTGCCTATCAAGAGCACAACGTGTTAAAACGTCTAGTGCATCATCCCACCTGTTGCAAGCCAGATGCTCGTTGAGCTGGTGAAGGAACTGCCCAGTTTCTTCCGTCACCCCGTTCTAATGTTCCACCTCTCCAGCAGCTGGAGGTTTTCATTAACTGTGGCTGCAGCTGAGCAGATCTTTTTTGATCCTTGTCATTTTCAGCAGGAGGAGTGGTGATTCTCTGCTCCTATAAAGCCAGCTGGTGATTTTCTGCTCCTATAAACCATTAGTGATGTTGTCCGCCTTCAGCCTTTCCTGTTCAGGACTAAAACTCCGGGGTTTGGCTCCTCTTTTGGAGTCACCTTGTACTTTTGCTGTTGTCTTAGAGATTGTTGAAGGCGTTGTCCGGTGTTGGATGGTCACATCTCCTCTTACAACCTCTAGAGCAGCATAATGACCTCCTGTTTTTCACACTCAGCACTTTATTAAAATAACCTAGATTCCAGTTCTTCCTCTTTTGAACAACTTCAGGCCCTGGGTTATATTTAGCTGATGACCTACTCTAATAGACAGATCCTTTTCTGCAGTTGTGCTCTCTAGCCAGTTATTCTGTGGTGTATTTGTGCATTTCATTTCTCCTGTCTGGTCGAAGCTCCTCAGGTTAGTTTTTACTGACTGTCATCTCTGAATCCTTGGGGCTGATCTTTCCCCTGAATGCCTGCGGTGGGTAGGTTTTGATCTGATGACGTGCCTGCTTTCTTCTCCTTTCCTCTTTTTTCTTATTCACTTGTTTTACTTACAGTCCCATTCTTAAAAGAGCTTCCTGCTGCTCCCTGACCTCTGCTTGCTTGATGGATTTAATTAGAAATGAAACAGAGCTGTGAATTTCAGTCAGACACAAAGTGCCCTGGTGACAGCGTTCTCAGCTGGCCCCAGTGAATCAGCAGTTTGGTTAAATAACCAAGCAGAGACAGTCCCCGAGCCTAACAAAATCTGAAAGTTATTTCCTAGCGCCAGTGTTTTATTTTAGCTGATGACTTCATTAGCTGCTGCTGTTTAAACGGAGGACAGCCTGTTAATTACTTATGAGAACGTGGTGCTCGCAGTGTGAGTTTGCTGTACAGCCCATAGGTGTCTGTGTTTGATACAAGCACAGCTGTACTGTTCTATATTCTATATATTCTATATTCTATATATAGAATATCATTTTATGCATATAAAATAATAAAAGTATATAGAGAATATTATTATTTTACACTTTATATATAAATATATAAAATTATAAATTATAAATTATATAGAATATAGAGAATAATAATGTTCTATATATAATGCATTTTTTATATAAATATATGAAAAATAATATTCTATATTTAGAATATAGACTATAGAATATATGCAGATCACCTACTAGGCCAGTGATTAATTTACTCAGTTCCCTTCTACCAGAAGACATATCCCTTTTATTAAATTCATAACCAGAAACTCCTTTCTTTAAAGAAAGAAAGATGCAGAGGATTTTCAGTTAAAAAACCCCAGCTTCTATTGACAAGATATTTCCAGCTTCTTACGTGCTTGATGGAACCTTGCTCATAGAGCGACGTCCTCCTTTGCTCATGCTCTGGCATGTTGTGCTCTGTTTTTATGGGTACTCAGACTCGGGTATTAAGCACAGTGAAGGTCATAAATTAGCTGGACTTTAGCACCGGACAGAGCAGTGACTAAACAACTTTATAAACTTGGCTTAGAGCTCTGAGAGATAATGTGAGAGGCTGTTTCACAATTACTTGTATTGGCCGATGGTTCTCACAATAACCACCCGAAGAACTCGGCTTCCTTACCGTCCCCGTAGCAAGTGTGCCTTAGCATGAGTGGCACTGGAGGTAGAGTCTTCAGATGGGATCAGCATCACCTAGGCATCACCACAGCCAGGAGTGCTGTGCACGGTGAGATGCATTGCCCTTGCATTCTGCTCTCGTGTTATCAGGCCGTTACCGCAGCTCTGGACGTGAAAACACAGGTAGAGCTTGCAACCACAGCTTGCATTTAATTGGGTTTTTCACATGGAGTGCAGACCCGTTTGTTCCTCCCGAGCTTCTGTTGAGTACACATTGCATTAGAAATTAAAAAATAATCAGATTGAGCTCGTCACTGCAGTAAGCAGATGCCCGCTGGGAGTGCACGCAGGGCGCAGATCCATTTCATGCGTGCTACACTTCTGCTTTCTCAGAGAGGAGCCTTAATTCGATTTCCTCGCTGCAGGACAGAGTGGAGTCTGCGCTAGAATTTCCCGCTCAGCTCTCAAGTCTGTGTTCCGTTAATTTCAATACTCGAACCTGTGGGTTTTGTCTGACTGATGCTGTGTGGAACAAGCCAAGCAAAATGTTTCAGCGCAGTCTTACTCGGCTGAATCCTGCGCGGTGGGTTTGGGTTCTGTTCTGTCTGCTGAACTTCCAAGGAGTTATCTGCAGTATCCAGGACCGATTCTATAGCTTCTTCCCAGGGAGGGTGACGGGGCACTGGAGGGGGCTGCCTGGGGGGGTTGTGGAGTCTCCTTCTCTGGAGACGTTTGAACCCCCCCTGGACTTGGTCTGGGTGATCCTGCTGTGGCAGGGGGGCTGGACTGGACGAACTTTCGAGGTCCCTTCCCATCCCTGATGATTCTGTGTGTTTGCAAAAACACCCCCCCCAGCCCTGCATATTTGCTCTGAGTAAAGGAAGCAACGAGGAAGAGTTAGGAATGACCGATAACATTGATTCCTGAAGAGCTCACTGCTGAGTTTCACGTAAGTAACTCAGAAGATTAGAAACCCCTGAAGCTAAACCTCCCTGCCGTTCAGCAGTAGAGACCTTTTAGGCTTCCCTTTTGCAAAAGACAACAGCAAGGTACTTTTCATTCTGCTGATCACTGTTTAAACAGAGTACTGGTCTCAGACGACTGTGATTGCCTTGCAGCCTGTTCAGGCGTTGTGCAGCATTGCACAGGCACTGAAACCCCTGTATAAACCTTTGACATCAGGAGGGGAAGAAGCAGCACGGTTTCGCTGTCTCAGAGCCTTTGTGGGGTTTCCCAGAGCTGCCCTAACAGAGCGCTGGAGTGTTAAATGCCGTTGTTGGAGTCGGTGGCAAGGTCACAGGACTAGGAGGCAGAAAAGCTAGATGCTATTCTTGGCTCTGTTGCTGACTTGTTGCCACCCAAATTCTCTGCGGTCCAAGATCCTCGTGTGCAAGGTGAAGCATAATGATTGGGGAGAGTATTTAGAGCTCAGTGGGTCTAGTAAGGATTATTAATGCTTTGCCAGGTCATGGGCAAAGCCCTGAGCCAAACCAGACCAACCCTAAGTAATATTTCCCTGGAGTTTGGTTCGTTTCAGTGTGTTTAACACAACCGAGTCCTCTGCAGGCGGTTGGGCTTGGTGTGTTTGTGTAACAGTGCCTCCTCAGGGGCACTTACAGCGGTTCGTACGGCTAACGCCATGTTTATCCTTTCAAAGGGTCCCCTTTCAAGCATGAAGAACAGAGATGCTGGCTCTCCCACTCAGGTAAACGCAGAGCAGCCCAGCAAGAACAGCAATCCCAACGTCGCGTGGCTCTGTGAAGAAGAACCCGTCAACGACGTAACCACTCCGTCTTACAAGAAGCCTCTCTACGGCATCTCGCACAAAATCACGGAGAAGAAGAACCCACCCGGCGCGGAGCAGTTTGCTTCCTACGAGTTGTTTGAAAAGATTAACCCCAGCAGCCCCTCGCATCTTCGGACGTTGAACGACCAGCGTAAAAGGGACTCTGCTGCAGCCATTTCCATAACCCCAGCCGCCACGGATTCTGACCCCAATATCTACTCTTTGATACAGAAAATGTTTTACACCCTTAACACCCTCAACACCAACATGACACAGCTTCACAGTAAAGTCGACCTGCTGTCCCTGGAGGTCAGCAGAATTAAAAAGCAAGTCAGTCCAGCGGAGTCCGTCGCAGACTTCAAGCCTCCGCCGGAGTACCAGCTGACGTCCGCCGAGCTCAAACAGCTCATGGATCAGAGCTCATCGGGCGGAGACCTTGCTTGCCGCCTGCTCGTGCAGCTCTTCCCAGAGCTCTTCAGCGACGACGAGTTCAGCAGAAGCTGCAGCGCGTGCGGCTTCCTCAACAAAAGGAAACTTGAATCCCTCCATCTGCAGCTGATCCGAAACTACGTGGAAGTCTGTTACCCTTCTGTGAAGAATACGGCTGTGTGGCAGGTGGAGTGTTTGCCTCAAGTCAATGACTTTTTCAATAGGTTTTGGGCTCAGAGGGAGATGGAAAACAGTCAGCAGAGCGTGCAGTCATCCAGTTTTTACGAGGCTGAGCAGGTCGACTCCTCTCATTTTGTGGAGGTGAAAGAGCAGGAGGAAGCTCTGTCTCTGGACAGGAGTGCCGCCATTGCCTCCGATTACATGCTGGATGCTCAGGATGTCAATGAGTTTTTAGATGAAGCCACTTCCCCGGGGGAGTTCTCCGTCTTTTTGTTGCATAGGTTGTTTCCAGAACTCTTTGACCACAGAAAATTAGCCGAGAGGTACAGCTGCTTTGGAGACTCTGGAAAACAGCTGCTGGACCCCCACAGGCTTCAGATAATCCGTCGGTACACTGAAATTTACTTTCCAGATGTGCAGGAAGAAGAGGCCTGGTTGCAGCAGTGCGTTCAGCGGATGAACAGTGAGCTTGAGAACACCTACATGGACGGGAGCGAATGCGATCAGATGAGAGACGACTGCTACGACTCTTCCAGTTTGCCGGATGATGTGTCGATCATAAAGGTGGAGGACAGTTTCGAGTACGAGAAACCCGGCCGACGCTCAAAAAAGATCTGGCTCGTGCCCATAGACTTCGACAAACTCGACTTTCCCCCTCCTGATTTTGATGTCCCTGTCCCAGACTACCTGTTGAATAAGGAGCAGATTAAAAGCATATACGAAAGCAGCCTGTCCATAGGCAACTTTGCCTCTCGCTTGCTCGTCCTCTTATTTCCCGAGCTGTTCACTCACGAAAACCTGCGGAAGCAGTACAACTGCAGTGGATCTTTAGGCAAGAAGCAGCTGGACCCCACTAGGATTAAATTAATTCGTCACTACGTGCAGATACTGTACCCCCGAGCGAAGAACGACCGAGTGTGGACCTTGGAGTTTGTCGGGAAGCTCGACGAGAGGTGTCGACGAAGGGACACGGAGCAAAGGCGCTCCTACCAACAGCAGAGGAAAATCCACGTGCCGGGGCCGGACAGGAGGGAGTTTCTCAGCTATGTGATCAACCCGGAGAGATTTCGAGAAGAATTCGAAGGGCCCCCGCTGCCCCCGGAAAGAAGCAGCAAGGATTTTTGCAAGATACCACTGGATGAACTTGTTGTTCCTAATCCAGACTTCCCCGTGCCTTCTCTGTACCTGCTGTCTGACAAGGAGGTTAGAGAGATAGTCCAGCAGAGCCTGTCGGTGGGCAACTTCGCCGCCAGGCTTCTCGTAAGACTCTTCCCTGAGCTCTTCACTCCGGAGAACCTCAGACTGCAGTACAACCATTCAGGTGCTTGTAACAAAAAACAGCTGGATCCCATCAGGCTGAGACTGATCCGTCACTACGTGGAGGCAGTTTACCCTGTGGAGAAGATGGAAGAGGTGTGGCATTATGAATGTATTCCCAGCATTGATGAGCGGTGCCGGCGGCCCAACAGGAAAAAGTGTGATATACTGAAAAAGGAAAAGAAAGCAAATAAGTGACGGGTCCTCTGAGTTCCTGAGACTTTGACCACTAAATTATTGTCAGGGTTATGCTTCGCTTTAGATGGAGGGCACTGTTGGGAGCTGAGGATGCTCAGCGTCTCAGGACGGTCGGGCGTTGGGTTTGTTGCCTTTTAATTTGCTGCAGCTCTGTGGGCGCTGCGGCAGGGGGAAGGGGCTCCCTGCTGCTTCGCACCTATCGTGGCCTGTCCAGCCAGCAGCACAGCGCCAGGCAGCTGCTTGCTCGCTCTCACCTACCCACCAACCCCCGGTGGGGTGGCGAGGAGAAGATCTAACAAAAGGCTCCGGCGTTGAGGCAGGGAGGGCTCTCTCACCGGTTACAATCGCGGGCCAAAAGCACTCAGCTTGGGGAAAGGACATCCGTTTCAGATGCAGAACCAGCTCTTTCTAAACACCGTCCCCCACCTCTCCTTTCTTCCCAGGCTCCTCATTTCTTAACCTTCTCCCCACAGTAGTGCAGAGGGGTGGGGAGTGGGGCTTGCAGTCAGTTCATTACGGATTGGTTCTGTAGCTCCTTCCTCCTCAGGCTAGAGGGCTTCTCACACTCCTGCCCTAGCCCAGTGCGAGGTCCCTTCCGTGGAACAGTGTCCTGCATGAGCGGCCGAACATGAGGACTTCCCAGGGGCTGCAGGTCTTGGCGAACTGCTCCCGCTGGAGTCCCTTCCGCAGAGTTCAGTCCTCCCAGTGATGCCTGCTCCAGTGCAGGCATCCTTTGGAGTCGTGGCCTCCTCTGGGCGCAGTCAGCTGCTCCGGCATGGGGTCCTCTACAAGCAGCAGGTAGGGCTTTGCCTCACCATTCACCTGCAGAGGTGCTGACGGCTCAGCCTTCCGCGGAGATGGATCCCACCTGAAGCTGGGGAAGCTTCTAGGAGCCACCCGTGTCGCTGTGCCAGACACAAACCCAGCACAGGTGGGGAAAGGCCCTAAGTCACCCATGGCAGAGTCAGCAGTGACTGACTGGGAGCGTGATTTTCACTGGGGCTCCGCTCCAGTCTCTCCCCAACTTCCTTTTTTAAATCATTTTCTAATAATAAAGAGTTTGTTAAAACCCCGCTGTGCTCCTGAGGAGCAGGTTTTAACAATTCCCTTCGAAACAATCTTTTTAGTTCATTAGGAGCTTAAAACTTAAATGGGAGGACCCCACGTTCGCTAGAACCCTCTAGAATGCGAGGAGTTGCTTCTGCAGCAGTCGCAGCTTGGTGTTTGCTCTTGATTTAGAGGTGGTGACAGGAGTGATCCCCTGTCAGGATGGCTCGGAACAGTTTCGTGTGCATCCTCGACTCTTCTGTTTCTAAAACCAAGGAGACGTGAGCACACGGTGGGTGCTTTTTCTGCAGAGACACCACAGGCTTCACCCTGCCCCTGTTAGTTCCTCTCCTTGCGTTGCTGGCGTCGCTGCACGTGGTTTGTCTGAGTGAAGAGCAGACCCAAGCTTCTGCTTGTGCAATGGCTACCCCGAAAGACAAAAGATGGTAGCCCTTGCCCTCCATCCTGATCATGATTCCACGGGTTGCCAGTGCTCACAGTGAATTTCATCTCTGAAAAACACGTGCGAGCATTGGTTTTACAATGAAATTTGGGGTCTGAGGGTCCCCACGGCTGAGCGCAACTCATTCTTTGCACGAGTGCAACAGCATCAGGACATCTCGGAGCTCTCCTCACTCCGCCGCGTGGGTTTAGTTTACTTAGGGACTGTCTGGAGGCAGAACTGAGTGCGTGTAACAGGCTCCCGTGCTCAGGTCTGATTGCTACTGCGCCCGAGTGTAGCAGAGCCCCCCCGAGCCCGCTGTGAATTTGCTGTATGCCTTGTCACTGGAGAGAGCGCTGCTTTGAAACCAGCGTTCCTTTGGGGGGGTTCTGTTGTCAGTGTTGATAGGAATGGTGGGAGAGAGTCAGGGAAGACTTTTCTAGGGCAGTAAAGACGGCGATCTCTTACTGACCATCACTGGAAGACCTCGGAGCAGCTGCTGATGTTCTCTGTGGTCCTTGCCTTTTGTTTTTATCTTAGATGGGTCCTAGTTTTAACAACTGCTGCGTCCGTTCCCGCGTCGCTTCCAACGTTAGCGTTCGTCAGGAAGCACGGGATACTTGATCTTTTTACTTGGGATTCGTAGGCTTTATCGATCCCTTGATTTTAAAAGCAGAACACTTGTTTTCGCTGACGGCGAGCATTAGTGAACGTGAAACCGGTAGGGAATCGGAGGAGTAGCGTTTGCTCGTTCAGCCCAGGCGCTGGCGACAGTCAGCCATGAATGTATGAAGGAAGGTGTGAATGTACCGAGTAAAACCACTGCGACTGTCTGTATCCATTCAGAGATCCCCTGTTGGTGTCAGCGCTAGCAGACCGTGCACAACGTGGGTATCGGCACAAAATCGGCGACAATAAAATGAAACCGTTTTACCAAAGATGAAAGAACTGACCCCCCAGTGTCTGCATCTGCTCTTTCATTCCAGTGCACACACCTAGCAGCTCGAATGTCTCAGACACCGAGGCTCTCTCTCGTACCTGTTACGCTGCCTAGCTCCTCTGTGAAATCTCTTACGGGCACTTTGCCGGGAGAAAGACAGTGACAGAGAGGGTTCCCAGCTGCCTGACTTGTTGCTGTGAGTGGCTGGCCAGCAGGTAAGAAGTGCGGATTCTTATGTCCGTGTCACGCACCTTTCACCGCGTGAGGATGTCAGGGTTCCCTGAAGAATTTGGTACAACCAGATATATACATATCTCTGCGTGTGTGTGTGTATATACATACACACACTATATATACACATATATACTATATATTATATATAGTATATATATATATAGTAAGATATATAGTATATGTCCTATAGTGTGTATATATATACACTATACATACACATATATACTGTATATTATATATAGCATATATATATGTAGGATATATAGTGTGTATATATAGTACATATATGATATAGTATGTAGTATGGTGTATATATACTGTATATACTATATATATACACTATATATGTTATATACTATATATACACATATATACTATATATTATGTAGTATATATGTAGGATATATAGTGTATATATAGAGTATATACTACATATATNATACACATAAATTATATATATTTTATAAAATGTGTTATTTTATAATATATATTTTATATTATATTCTTTTTAATATATATAATATATATTTTATATATGTGTATATATGTTATATATATTTTATACGTATGTGTATATGTATTTTATATATACACATATATAATTAATATATATTAAACTTCTCTAGAGCTGACAGACGTCACCAGCTAGCATGGTAGTTCAAAACATCCTGGCTCTTGCTGTCGTCGCTCAGTCAGAAGTCAGTCTGCTCACACAGTCCTACTGCAGAGTGAAGCTGCTTGCAGTGGCAGCGTCGGCAAGGGGTGTAGAGAGAAGGGTCTTTTCCCTTTCACTTGTGTCTCACTGCTGTGTACATTCCTGGTAGCTCACGCCTCATGCCCCTCTCGCGATCCGTTTGACTGTATGTTTTATAGCTGCTATGAAGAGAACACAGAGGTGTGAGAAGTGACGCAGGTCGCTGCTGAAAGCTCCTGAGGTGCAGCTGAGGTCCAGCCACTTTGCCCAGTTGGTCAGTGCTGTAAATAAATTAAAGGTACCTTATTTTCGTACAAGAGGAATGTTGTCTGGTGATTGCTTGAGCAGAGCAGCGTTTGTTTCCCTGTAAAGTCTGTTACTGAGGTCTGCTGAGGTACAAGACCCGCCTGGCTGTGTTCCTGTGTCACTTGGTCTGGGTGATCCTGCTGGGCAGGGGGATTGGACTGGATGATCTCTCCAGGTCCCTTCCCATCCCTGAGGATTCTATGAATGATACATAAATGATATCCCTCTTCACTGCAGTCTTCAGTCTCTGAGACTTGCTAGATCAAAAGGAATGAGCTTGGTTTGAAAGAGGAGCCACGGCAGGAAGTTGCTGGTTACCGAGGCACTGAGAACACAAGCAGCCACATGAACGGACTTGCTGTTGGTGAATGTTACTGTTGACCCTGCAGGACCGCAGACCCCACTAAGGTAAGGTGAATGGCAGGTGTCTCTACTTACACTTCAAATACAGTGGCTTTGGATAAGCAGTGACTACCCCCTTGGTCACAGCAGTTTGACAGAACCGGTCTGATACGTCAGAACTTGTGACAGCTTGCAGGGAGCTCCTAAGGAAACATTCCCTTCGCAGAAAATCAAATCCTTAGGGTTAGGAAGGGACCTCGAAAGATCATCCAGTCCAATCCCCCTGCCACAGCAGGATCACCCAGACCAAGTCGCACAGGAACACAGCCAGGCGGGTCTGGAGACTCCACAACCTCCCTGGGCTGCCTGTTCCAGTGCTCCGGGACCCTCCTTGGGAAGAAGTTCCTGCTGAGATTGATAGGGAACCTCCTCTGTTCCAGCTGGCACCCAGTGCCCCTTGTTCTATCCCCAGATGACCTTGAGAAGAGCCTGGCTCCATCCTCCTGACACCCACCCCTCACATCTTTACAGACAGGAATGAGGTCCCCCCTCAGCCTCCTCTTCTCCCAGCTCCAGAGCCCCAGCTCCCTCAGCCTTTCCTCATCAGGGAGCTGCTCTCCTTCCTTCATCATCTTCGTTGCTCTACGCTGGACACCCTCCAGCAGCTCTGTGTCCCTCTTGAGCTGAGGGACCCTCAACTGGACACAACACCCCAGATGCGGTCTCACCAGTGCAGAGTAGAGGGGGAGAAGAACCTCTCTCCATCTGCTAACCAACCCCCTTCTGATCCCCCCCCAGGATGCTGTTGGCCCTCTTGGCCACCAGAGCACATTGCTGGCTCAGAGTCACCCTGCTGGCCACTGGGACCTTACACAGCGAGAGTGGTTTCTCCCGCGATGCCTGTCCCCAGTGACAGCACTGCCCTGCAGTGTACACATGACTTTCCATCGCAGCACAGTCTGACCTTTGCTCAGATCTTTACACCACCCGCGTATTAAATCCTCTCTTAAATGCCACTCCGAAATGAATATGTGGCCAACAGGTTTTGTTTTCCTCTGCGTGGCTACTCGACAGTAAAACCCAGCAGAGTTAGACCTCGGGGATCTGCCTTCTCCACGCGAGCAGAATTACTGCTGCCACCGTTCCTTCTCTGTCACAGGGAAGCTTCCTGCTAGGAACACGCAGTCAGGATCCCTGCGTCTCAGCACAGCAGCGGGGCAAACAATCACAGGTTGGGAATTGCTCTAACCAGATCCTCGTGATCTGGTTAACCCCTGCTACCCCTAACTAGTTCATGGATGGAGAGAAAACTAGGCTGTTCTGCTTGCTGCTAACGTAACCTTTCTGATCCACAGAATCAGACAGCAGTTAAAGAGTGATCAGATGGATCTTTATTGGTTCATGACCCAGAAGACCCGTTAGGAAACTGCCTGGAAATGGAGGGGTTGGATCTCTTACCCCACAGGCTGGCTGCGTGGTACTGACGCAGGCGGCAGAGGAGAGGTCACGCCGCGGCACAAGCCCTTAGGAAAGGGAGCCGTCGTTTTATTCAACCTCAGTTTGTATTTTAACACCAAACACTGGGCTCTGCCAAGATCCCACGCTGCCACATGCGACCCCGTTACTTGAGCACGTCCTGTTTGGGCACTTTTAAGTGTTTCCAGCGCCTCAGAATGACTCTGTACTTCTCGCTCTCTGTTTTGGAAGAGACTTTTTTTAGGACCACCCGCATAACTACAGCGGTTCCTGTTTCTTTATCTTCGCCTACTAGGAGGTCCAGCGTGTCGCCAACCTTCACCTAGAAAGAGAAGAGGAGTGGTTAGACACATTCCCCCAGGGTTAGATCCCCCCAGTGTACATCCACCTTACGTTTCCTTCCTTTCTCTCCACTTCATGCACTCGTCTTGCAGGAGAGGAGGAAGGCAGGCAATGCAGGACCCATTATAGATCCTCTGGCTACCAACTTCTTGCAACAGCCCTGGCAACAAGCGATTAAATGTCTCATGACCTTCTCTGCCAAGAACTTTACCCTTCCTGTTCTACAGCTGACACCTCTAACTGCAAAAGAGCTGTAATGCAGTGGGGTTTTCACCTGAAGAGGCTCTCCTGCTCGGTTTTTTGCATCAGCACCGATGCAGAGCAGCAAAATGCAAAGCTCTACCTCCTGCCCTTTCAACAGATTGAAGTGTTCTGCAGGGCAAAGCGCTGGTCACCTGCCCGTGCTCCTCTCCAGAGCCACTGAAGCAGGATGCCTCTCCAGAACTAGCCCTAGCTTCAGGGGATAAGGAATTAAGGCTTCTCATTGCTCTTTGGTGATAGCAACCACCACGCTCACATGAAGGATGGGTAGCAGTGTGTCTGTCACCAATCCAGTAATAAACTCTGTTGGAAAAGAGGAGTAAGGTCTGCAGCCCTTCAGGCTCTTCTCCAACCAGCTTCCTACCTGCACTATTACCAGCTAGAAGAACCTTTCCAGTTTCAATCCCTTTCTGTCATCAAACTCCCTTTTTCTTTGATCATGCACTGCTCCACCCGTGTTTCAGATGTAGTCATTCCATCACCCTCACGTACATCATCACTACCATTCCTTCAGCAGCTCGGAAAGTTCTCCCTTTGCTGCCATCTGCCTTCTCCCTGCTCTCAGCCCTAGATTTTACTCTCTAGTAACTGCTCTCCTGCCTTGCCCAGGGACTCTCAGCCACCCGACGCAAAGCCAGCGGCGGGGTGTTAGCAGTGCTACTCATTCCCCTCTGCAGAGCGATGCGGAGGGAGAAGCGGTCCTGCCGTAAAGACTTTCTTATTAGAAGACTTAAATTTTTAAAAGGCTTACAGCTCTGCTCTTCTTCCACAGCTTCTCTCCGTTCAGCCTGAGTTCACTGTTGTAGAATGCATCTTCTACTTTACTGAAGAAAAACAAAGAGTTACAGTGTGCGCCGGACCGAACGCAACCGGTTCTCTGCAGACACACGAGAGCACCGCTCACAGGGTACAGGGCTCGTTTCCCCAACCCCACCTGCACGTGAAGCTGCAGTTCAGGACAGACTTAGGCTGGAAGTAAAGACAGGAAAGTCTTTCACAGATCCTAAGTGAAGTAACGAAGGGCAGGTGCTCTGTGTGTGCCACAGGTGCGAGCAGGAAGCGGCTATCTGAAGCCCCTTCGGAATAGCCAGCGGATGCTGCCCCCTTCCCTGCACCAGCCCAGTGAATCATTTTAAGAGTTAACTAGCAGTCCATTCTCACGCCACTGCCCTGCACTACAGCAAGCACTGTGATGCACTCCTAGACTGCTGGCTCACCTGACTGGCCAGCCGTGTCAGGTTTATACTTGCCATTACCTATTTCTACAGCCAGTAAGCAGCGTTCTGTTGCCTTAACCCCGAGATCTTCTCTGCACTGCTTAGTGTTCTCATTTTCTTCCTTTTCAATAAAGAGTAACGGAGAGAGAACGCCTCCTCAGCAGTCACAGACATACTGGTGAGGGCACACATGGACAACTGGCTGTGTCAAAGTAAGGTGACACAGATGAGAGCAACCCTACACTGTCACACAGATGAGAACAACCCTACATCGTCACACAGATGAGAACAGCCCTACATCGTCACACAGATGAGAACAGCCCTACATCATCACAGAGATGAGAACAACCCTACATCGTCAGCCAGTCTCTTCAGTCAAAACAGCTACACACCACTGTGTCAGAACGACCACGCACAGCCGCCCCACACCGAACACTGAGCTATTCCAGCGACAGAATGTTATCAGATCTCAAATTTTAGATGCAGGACACCTTCCTCATCAGCAGGCTGCTCCCTGCATACTTACTTCCTTGCGATGTCCAGCCCAGATTTCATGATCACGTCATACCGAAGAGACTGCACTACTTTTTCAAGATCCTTGTAATCTTTTACTACATTTGGGTCATTTTCAAATTCATCTTCCCAATCGCTTTCCTCTTCCTCCTCCGCCTCCTCCTCTTCTTCTTCTTGTACAGTTCGTCTGCTCCTTTTAGAGCTTTTGCTACTTTTGTTCCGCAGGGAGAGTACTGAGATATCCTCTGGAGAAAGTCTTAGTGCACAGAGTTTTACCGGGGAAAAGCTGAAACATCGTCTGTAGTTTACTGTGCTCGCTTGACAGCTACAGAGCACGCTCCTCCTCCAAGAGGAACACAGTTTATTAGAGGGGAACGTCTCCCACAGTCCAAACCAGACATGTAGTTTCCTGAAAGTGGTGATGGGGAGTCTGAAGCCAGTCATAGCATACCCTAGAATAAAACAAACGTTCCTGTGTAAGATCAAGCTGCTGTTTTGATTACCGGAAGGATTTCCCCAGGTACAGCACAGCAGTTACTTTCAAAATGTGACTATCTAGTTCCCCCCAGCAAAATGCATCATTTAGAAGCACAAGGCTCTACCAGCTTCAGGATCTGCCTTTCTCATAAACCATTACCAACAGGTAAAACAGCTGAAAAATGAACACTGAACCCTGCAGCAGAATACTCTGTATTGCAACTGGACTGATAACCAGCAACAGCCTCCTGCCCCAGCTCCCCAGTACCGCTGCTCCTTTCTGGAGCCATCTCTACCTGGTGTGAATGGTACACCCGCTCCCCAAGCCTCCAGATGCCTTTCAAAGCTCTTTGACTCGACAGAGCCCTTCCTAGCAGGTGGGGTGCTGACTTTTACAGTCGCCTCGTATAGGTGGGTGCACATGGTTCTCCATGGGACTGGAGCTGGGTCTCTCGAACCCAGTGAGCTCTGACACATCCAAACGGACGGGGTTTTGCCGTCCATCAGTGCAGGCAATTCCCAGCCCAATACAGACCCCCGCAGCTCCCCTGCTCTGGCTGTACCTGACCATGTGAACTCGTGGGACACACGGCTGGCCACCCTGGGGTGCTGCAGTCCTCGAAGAGACCCCACACCTGGCTTTGGGGCCGAACTCCCAGCGCGCTCGGAACGTTTATCGCTGCTCGGGTTGAGTGCTCCTCCTGACACCTCC